>JAQJVL010000035.1:44589-519767 GCA_035578905.1 Stictocephala bisonia | reverse complement strand
ACACCTATCCTTCCTCCATATAGTTACCTCCTATCAATCTATCACATAACATATGAACACAAAGTGTTCACTTTACACCTATCCTTCCTCCATATAGTTACCTCCTGTCAATCTATCACATAACATATGAACACAAAGTGTTCACTTTACACCTATCCTTCCTCCATATAGTTACCTCCTATCAATCTATCACATAACATATGAACACAAATTGTTCACTTTACACCTATCCTTCCTCCATATAGTTACCTCCTATCAATCTAGCACATAACATATGAACAGAAAGTGTTCACTTTACACCTATCCTTCCTCCATATAGTTACCTCCTATCAATCTATCACATAACATATGAACACAAAGTGTTCACTTTACACCTATCCTTCCTCCATATAGTTACCACCTATCAATCTATTACATAATATAATAACACAAAGTGTTCACTTTACACCTACCCTTCCTCCATACAGTTACCTCCTATCAATCTATTACATAACATTTTAACACAAAGTGTTCACCCTATACTTATCCTTCCTCCATATAGTTACCTCCTATCAATTAATCACATAACATTTTAACACAAAGTGTTCACTTTAGACATATCCTTCCTCCATATAGTTACCTCCTATCAACTTATCTTAAGAAAATAACACAAGCGTACCACTTAAACTTAATCTGACTCCATATAGAGTTACATTTTATGGCATAAATGATAACACACGTGTGAACTAAACACTTACTCTCCCTCTAACCATACCCCTTATCAACCTTTTACATAAGGTAATAGTATAAGTTGTAAGTCGTCGTTAGTTCAAGTGAATATTTTGTATTGGAAACGTTTCGTTTTAGAACGTACTCTCCACTGCGGCAATACACATCGGACAGCGGCTACCCAGTGGGCTTGTCCAGTCTCATGCTCCAAAGACCTAGTGCAAGCGAGACCAACCTCCGGAAGGTTTCCATGGGTGTAGAGTCAGTGCCTAGACCGGGTTCTGCACTCGGACTGCTCCAGGGTGAGCTTACTGAACATAAACATTATGATTTATTTTATATTTCAATTATTGATGGTTTATTTTTAAAAGATGTTCATTTATGACAGGTTTGTGAGAATGTAACTAGTCATTACTATCGATTAGGGACATTGTCAGGACATGAAGTGTAAGCTTTTTTTGTGATTGCTGCATCTTCTTAAGTTAAGATTTATATTTGTTATACAGTTCAGCACCCTCTGTAAATAAAGGAAGGAAATTTTGATTATTTACGATATTTCTTAAGCTCGTTTGTGGCTTTCTCCCCTTCTGATCATGACTGTAGTACTCCAGTAAAATTTTGAAGCATTTTGATTTATGACTTAGTCATTCCCTATAAATCCTGTTTGCGGCAAAAGTTCTGTTAGTTAAAATACTTTAAAATTAAGGCAAATTTTTATACATGATTCCTCGTAGGCTAATCCCGTATGTCAAAATATTGACGTCTAATTGCTCTTTATTCAATAAATAATCACCAAACCCGACGTCATACCCTTCCTTATAAGACAGATATTTAACTATTCCGGTACTTTGGACTCCCAGTACAACACAGGAGATACAGAAAATAAAGATGAAATATTTAACAACGTGATACTGAGCATACAATCAAATTTAATGATCTTACAATAAATGCATAAGTAACAGAAATGTGTGCTAGGGGCTAAATTTGTAGTGCTTATTAATAAATACGTATTACTGTCAAAAATTACAATACAATGAATTCTTGTACAGTGTAATGCAATAGTTCAAATTCAAATTCTTTCTTTGCATCATAGATGTAAAAATACATTTCGATGTACGTCAAAAGAATACAATAATATAATATATCGAATTTGACATAATTAATCAACTAAAAAATAAATATCAATATTAATTACACAGTAAACAACTAGTGATATTACGTTATAAATATTGAACAGTTTGACAAATTATTGTAACTAAATAATACTATAAAATGGATAATGAATGAAAATATTTTAAAGGCGTATATTGTGTTAAAGTTCAGACAAACTGTAGAGAACTCTCCGGGACAAAACAATGTCTTAATTTTCTTTTGAAATTGTGTAGATTCAAACATGATTTTATTTCTGCGGGTAACTTAGTAAATAGATGAACACCTCGGTAAAAAACTTAATTCCTACAAATTTCTAGATTAAAGTTGTCTGTCATTTAAATGGATTTATTTCTAGTATTAATTTTATGACAAAATTTTTTTTAAAGATGGTTGGTTTTGGAAAATGTAAATAGATGAAAAGTAAATTACTGAGGATGGTACAGTTAGGACGTTATGCATTCCGAAGTGACCTCTACAGCTCTCAGCCCGACCAAGTTCCCAAACAATCCTTAGCGCCTTCTTTTGTAATTTGAACACTCTTTCTAAATTGTGCTTACTTGTGAAACCCCAAAAAATAATAATATAAGACAAAATGGAGACAAAATTCCGTAATATGAAGATTACATACAGCTAATGAGAAATAACAGGTTTTATAAGCGGTTGTCAGTTGTACACCTTCTGATTGCCCTTAGCATCCAGCGTAGTGAGCAGTTCCGGTGTTCGGATACCAAACGACTACACTCGGGAGTTCGACCGGGGCAACCCCCCTCTGACCGACCTTGTGTCTTGCCTGCCACCCGACCTCAGGCACCTGCTAGGCTCTTACAAATCTACAGACACCACAACGTATAGTAAGCAGGTAAGTTTTCATACTTTTTGTCATGCTTTAAATAGTTTCAAATTTACCAAGTTCTACATTCCAAAGTATAACATCATAATTAATCTGTTCAACACTGAGATATACTTATCAACTGTTAGGCAATATGTCGTACGACTTTATTTTCCTCACTTAATTCTGCATTCTTTGTAATTTATTAGTGTAAAAAATTTTCAAAATGCAAAAACAACCCTAGTAGCCATCACCACACATAGGTAGAGTACTTCCACACTTCTGTCACTTATACGAGTTTCTAAGGCACATCCATACACAGAACAACAGAACACATACACTTGTAGTAAAATATGTATGAAACAGTCATCTAATTGTCATACAATACGACTTTGATGTTCCACGAACAAAACTAATAATCTGATTCTTACGTTTTTGCTATGTGTCTTTTTCTTATCATATCCGTATCACCCAACCAATCCTGCAGTAAAGTGGCTCGTATTAGGGATTGGTCCCCATTGCCAAGGTCTCAAATGGTAGGACTATTTGTCCCTCCTAAGAGTAAATAGAAAACGATGGGATTTCCTGGTAGAGTAATCTGGCCCATTATATATTCAGTACAAGTAAACGTCACAAAACACAAATGTATTACAATATAAGCACAAAATGCACAAATATATTACAATACAAGCACAAAATCCCTTCTGTGAATCCCTCTGGTCTGAGGAAGGTGAACGTGGTTCACCGAAATCGATCACCATAATATTTGTGCATTTTGTGCTTGTATTGTAATAAATCTGTGTTTTGTGACGTTTACTTGTACTGTATATGTACCAACACGTATTATGCCGATAAAAAAACTATCAATATATATATTTTCCCCATATATTTTGCAATGGATATTTTTTCAAATAATTCATTATGAAGCTAGGATGTGGTGTGTTTGTTTGATACCATCAAACACTTTACTCTTGGAATACTCTCATGTACTGTATGTTAAGATATAAGAAAACATGTTAGACCCCAGTACATTTAAATAGTCAGTAATAACTTTCGACCCATCATCGACGTACAGGGACTTCCATTCTGACAAAGAAATACAATCCCCACAGGTAACCACCAACGACAAAACAACATGACTGAGTTATCAACAATCAAACCAGACAAACAATTTGACCGGCTACCCGACCCATCAATGACAAACACTTCAAAAGACCTAAATCCCAGATATGGCAGACTATTTTATAAGCTATAGGAACACCAAAGAAATTCAACTTTATAGTGTACATCAAACTTCAATGACATACAATTTCACGGGACCTACAACCCAACGATTACATACAACTTTACCTTGACCCATCAATGACATTCAAATTTACAAGATAACTCACCCTTTAATGACACAGAACATGACAAGACCTATGGCACACGATTACAGACGACGTGACAGGCTATAGGCCCATTCCATGAAATTTAAAATAATAGGCTAACTGACCCATAAGTGACATGCAACTTGACTAAACACAATTCACCAATTATAGATGAATTGATAGGCTATAGGCGCAACCAATGGCATTAACTTCACAGGCTACTTGGCCCTTAAAGACATACAACTTGACAGGATCTACAACCCAGATATAGCGGACTATTTAAAACTATCAAAACATCAACGACATTCAACTTTACAGGCTACCTCACAATTAAATGACATACAACGTGACGAGATCTACTGCCTACTGACGCCAGACGATTTGACAAGCTAATGGACCCACTAACGACGTACAACTGCACATGCTACCTAACCCTCAAATAACATACAACTTGACGACACCTACTGCCTACTGACGCCAGACGATTTGACAAGCTAATGGACCCACTAACGACGTACAACTGCACATGCTACCTAACCCTCAAATAACATACAACTTGACGACACCTACTGCCTACTGACGCCAGACGATTTGACAAGCTAATGGACCCACTAACGACGTACAACTGCACATGCTACCTAACCCTCAAATAATATACAACTTGACGACACCTACTGCCTACTGACGCCAGACGATTTGACAAGCTAATGGACCCACTAACGACGTACAACTGCACATGCTACCTAACCCTCAAATAACATACAACTTGACGACACCTACTGCCTACTGACGCCAGACGATTTAACAAGCTAATGGACCCACTAACGACGTACAACTGCACATGCTACCTAACCCTCAAATAACATACAACTTGACGACACCTACTGCCTACTGATGCCAGACGATTTAACAAGCTAATGGACCCACTAACGACGTACAACTGCACATGCTACCTAACCCTCAAATAACATACAACTTGACGACACCTACTGCCTACTGACGCCAGACGATTTGACAAGCTAATGGACCCACTAACGACGTACAACTGCACATGCTACCTAACCCTCAAATAACATACAACTTGACGACACCTACTGCCTACTGATGCCAGACGATTTAACAAGCTAATGGACCCACTAACGACGTACAACTGCACATGCTACCTAACCCTCAAATAACATACAACTTGACGACACCTACTGCCTACTGACGCCAGACGATTTGACAAGCTAATGGACCCACTAACGACGTACAACTGCACATGCTACCTAACCCTCAAATAACATACAACTTGACGACACCAACTGCCTACTGACGCCAGACGATTTAACAAGCTAATGGACCCACTAACGACGTACAACTGCACATGCTACCTAATCCTCAAATAACATACAACTTGATGACACCTACTGCCTACTGACGCCAGACGATTTGACAAGCTAATGGACCCACCAACGACGTACAACTGCACATGCTACCTAACCCTCAAATAACATACTTCTTGACGACACCTACTGCCTACTGACGCCAGACGATTTGACAAGCTAATGGACCCACTAACAAGGTACAACTCTGCACATGCTACCTAACCCTAAAATAACATACAACTTGACGACACCTACTGCATACTGACGCCAGACGATTTGACAAGCTAATGGACCCACCAACGACGTACAACTGCATATGCTACCTAACCCTCAAATAACATACAACTTGATGACACCTACTGCCTACTGACGCCAGATGATTTGACAAGCTAATGGACCCAATAACGACGTACAACTGCACATGCTACCTAACCCTCAAATAACATACAACTTGACGACACCTACTGCCTACTGACGCCAGACGATTTGACAAGCTAATGGACCCACTAACGACGTACAACTGCACATGCTACCTAACCCTCAAATAACATACAACTTGACGACACCTACTGCCTACTGACGCCAGATGATTTGACAAGCTAATGGACCCACTAACGACGTACAACTGCACATGCTACCTAACCCTCAAATAACATACAACTTGACGACACCTACTGCCTACTGACGCCAGACGATTTGACAAGCTAATGGACCCACCAACGACGTACAACTGCACATGCTACCTAACCCTCAAATAACATACAACTTGATGACACCTACTGCCTACTGACGCCAGACGATTTGACAAGCTAATGAACCCACCAACGATGTTCAACTTGAAAAGACATAAAACTCAACTTTGACACACGATTTGGCAGACCTACCAATGACATACACTTGACAAAACCTACAATCTTGATATGGCAGACTATTTATAGGCTATTTGATCCTTGCTCTTTTACATACCTTAATAGATAGCTGTGTCAGATCCGGAATATATTGATCAGTTACTTTGTAATAAATAACTTACATAGTTTTTAACAATATGTAATGTTATAAAAACAGCATGTTTGATTTTTAAAATGGAGTAATTAAGTTATTTCTGTCAAGTTATATCATATTTCGTTTTGTTTATTATTCCTTTCTATATATTTTTTTATTAATTGTTGTCCTCCTTTAAGACAAATATTTCTTCCGAAATTCTGACATGTAGAGCCTACTAAAGATAGTTTAATACTATTATGATTAAATAGGTTTTAGTTGACATACTAAACGTGATTTTTTTATAACTATTACTAGTCATTTTATAATTTTTTAGTCAATCTAATGTAATACTTAATTCCCGTATGACTCTAAAATGTCATTAAGCTTGGATGTATTGTTTCGTCAGAACAAAATATTTCTTGTTATCAATTCATTTTATAATTCAAATATACAATTATACAGCTCGACTATCCCCTAAATGTGTATTTATATACACAGACTAGAAGTTGGCACACGTAAAAATAATATTAATACTAGTGTATGATTTGCACTTAAGCAAATAACATTTATTTTAACGAGTAGATTTATTTATCATTCCGAATTAGCGATCAGCGAAACAGTTCAGTTTAGTAATATTTTAATGTTTGTTGTAATTTATGCGTAAAACATTATAAGTATCAAATTAATAAACTCATTCTATACCACAGTATAAAATTAATGCAACTGTTTTCAATTGTACTTCAGAGAAAACAACCATGTTTCTAAAGCAGTAATTAAAAATGTAATTGTTTTCTAATACAGAAAGAATATGTTAAAATATGTCCTATAAAATGTGCTTATTTTATATTAGAATACATTTTTTATATATTAGCTCAGTTCTCTCTAATTTCAGGGCCCATAGGCAATCCTCTCCCAGGTGAATTTCAAAAATATACACTTTCGACCAATTAACATACCGCTCAAGGTTCGTAGTCAATTCTAACTAAACATTTACTTGCACTTTTTCAACTTATCAACTGCATGCAGTAGAAAACAATTATTGCATTAATGAACTCCCTAGGTAGAGAATGCCGCTTAGGTAGACTGGCTAATTTGTCATAGCCTCTAACGTAAAAGCAATAAATAAAAATAATTATGAACAGGCTGTGCGACTGCCTTAAATATTTGTTGTAAATATTAAAAATCTTAAACAATATATCTAAAATTTGCTCTTAACTTTTTAATTCAGCCGTAAATAACATAGAGTAATCCATTATTCATGTTCATACTTTAGTTCACTTTAAATAAATGACAATGTATGAGTCATAAAGCACTAATAAAAACTTTTAGAGAGAGTGTGAGAATTAATGAGTCCCAATTATTTCCACTGAGTCAATTCGCTGTTGTCCTCCACTAGTCGCCCAGATGCACTCGATATCTTTTACTAGTGATGAGATGAGTCGAGTACAAAAGCGACTCGAGTCAATCGTACTCGAGTACACTCCTAAGTCGAGTTCTGGTCTCGAGTACAAAGTATTCGGCATTCTCGTGGCTGCGGTTGGGGAGTGTAGCGCTGTTCGAACCCGAGCCTGGACTCTAGAAATTCCATTTCGAGTACTGTAAAAGACACCGAGCCCGAGTATAAATTGACGATATTGAGTCTTGGAACGCTTGTTCTGTTTCTGAAATCATTAATGAAACCGAGTCCACAGCTAAAAATCTAGTGTGAGTACAGTACAGACCTAACCTAACTTAATTAAATTTATTAACTGTAAAAAAAACTGTTTTAAACGATTCCACATAAGATTTTAGCTTAGTATATAATTGTGTGTTAACAATTCATAAATTATACTAGTATGACACTTTACTTTATTTTAGATTTATAATATGATAATAAAGATCCTAGTTTTAAAAAACTGTTGATTTGAGGAGATGTATGTAACAATTCTATATCGTGAATGTATTTGTTATTTTTTATGGTACTAACCATTTATACAACAAACATAACAGTTAACCATTTTAGATGTTACAATGCAAAATTAACTACTTAATGAAAACCTAAGCAAATACAACATTTCAGTCGGGGGGGGGGGGGATTATTAGAGGAAGTTCACGCCAGTTTATCGGAAGGGGACAAACATATTCGTGTATTTCCGTGAGAGATGACAGGCAATCCCTCATAATACATGCAGGGTTTCCATATTCGTGATACTTCGTCAATAGTCGGGAGATATTGACCAAATTGGACCAAATCGAAGATATGATGGCTGACATACAAAAACTTAAGCCAATCACACAGCTTTGTTGACTCGGTCTCGTACTCGATATCGAGTCCGAGTCCACAATAACCAAACATACACGTACCTACCGTGACCTGTCTGTACCGTGCTCGCCCAAGTCTATTCATGCTGACTCGAGTCTGGTATGAACGGTGGCACTCGAGGTGCGACATGGACTACCTGTGTTAATCCCAGCGACCCAAAGGGCCATAAAACTGGCACTCGAGGTGCGACATGCCACCTCAGGTAGCCCGGCGAAGGGTTGCGGGGTTGTAGACGCGCTCTCTCTCTCTGTGTCCATAAATAAATATATATATATACAAAATAGGACCTACGTTACTAGGATAATCACACCATTTCAATAACTAGTGTAATTAAATACAGACTTTCACACTTAAAAGGAATCAATATTTTCCAGAAATACAATTATTTTTATTTCAATAAAAAGTAGTAGAACTATAATTTTTTCTGGACACTCCGATCTGCTTTACATAGCTAAATAGATTATTATTAGCTAACCTAACCTAACCTAACCTAACCTTTTTTTTAACAACCTAACAACCAAATTTTTAAACAATTTGACGCCGTTAAACATTTTTATTGTAATAAATTTCTTTGTTTAAGTTAAACTATAAATTGTCATTGAGCGATGATTAATTATTGAATCATCGTTAATCATGTGTCTCATTGTATGGCTGTAGTTTTCAGATAATTTTATCACTGTAAATATATCAACTATTAGCCGCCAGACCAACACGGCCACACTGCTAGCCGAAGCGCCATGTCGCACCTCGAGTGTTAGTTTTGGGTTCTCTTTCGCTGCATGTCGCACCTCGAGTGTCCAATTATGACCCTCAGGTAGTCCATGTCGCACCTCGGGTGCCCCCGTATGAACTGACTCGAGTAAATACGAGTACTTGCTTGACTCGAGTCCAGCGAATACTTTATACTCGACTAGTCTCATCACTGTCTTTTACCATGATTTTCGACAATTATTACTTACGTGTATCAATCAGTCAATCTGTCCACAAGTTTAACTAGACGACGTGGTTCAAATCGACAGACCCATCATCAGGGTTTTGTCTCTATTAATTTGAACCCACATGACACTTATTCAACACAAAGTTCCCACGTTCAACGATTATATCAATAATTTAAATTTAAACACCGATAAAACCACATTCTGGCACGCAGTGTACAGTCCTGTGGGAAAGTGATGAACTGGAACCGGGGTGAACATTAATTTCATTTTTAATATAATCTTTAACACACGCGTGTGAAATTAGTATAGAATATTTGTCATGTGTATTCAACTTAATGGAGATAAAGACCTACGATGAATCTGTTTATTTGAAACGCGTCGTCCAGTTCTCTCTTGTTGACATATTGAATGATTGATACACGTAAGTACGAGTAATTGTTGATCATTTGTCCGGCGCTAAAATGGTTGATTTTGGTTTACGAAAACCGTGGGATTTTTATCGTTCAACAACTGCTCCTAGCCTACATACAATAAATATTCATAGTCAGTTCTTAAGATACTGTAAAAATAACTCACTCTAAACCTGAATGTATATCACACAAAATCACACCAGGATAGCTGCACAATTGTCCTGAATGTGAGACTACCGTACCTCTTTTTGTTGACCCAGTTATAAGATATGACAGCAATTATGACATCAGGGGTCGTTTCAGACCCTCAGGATATCGTCCACTATGGACAGCTTCCAATTCCATCCATATACTCGTATAAGCACGGTCTAATTTATAGTGTATTTTCTGTTGAAATTACCAAAGCAAGGACAAATTTATCAAATATAGAGAGTTTAGCAAGATTAACGAAGCTACTTTTTATTTATTTATTTATTTTATTTATTTTATTTTTACAATGCTACAATACAGCACACTTGCCAATTACACTGTAGCATTAAGAATATTAATAATAAATCATATCCAACATGCAAAAAGAGTCCAATAGTTCATGCACTGCAGGCGGTGATTCTATAGTAATAACACTAACGTATAACATCATGAATTTTAACCATATACAATAAATATAACTGTATAAATATAACAATACATACAACTATATAAATATAACAATACATACAACTATATAAATATAACAATAAATATAACAATACATACAACTATATAAATATAAAAATAAATACAACTATATAAATATAAAAATAAATACAACTATATAAATATAACAATCAGTTTAAATCTATAACAACCAGTATAATATAACATTGCAACAGTCATCATGAAACGAGCAAATAAATACAGTTTTATTCAATCAGTAATAAATTAGGCAACAAAAGGATTGAAATGCACACATTAAACAGTTAAATACAACAGCATTTACTATAAAGTATAAATTGTAAGGTTAAATAAATAATATACATACATACACACATACATACATATATACATACATATACATATACACACATACATACATATATACATACATATACACATACATACATATACACACATGCACACATATATACATAAGTAATGAAAAAGAAACAATAGCTATGGAATAACCAAACTTAGTACATTATTTTTATAACTCTTCAAAGATTCCTTAAAAATGTCAACCTGCAGAGAATGAACATTGTGCAGTCTAGATAGAATGTTAACAGGAGAACTATATCCCAGGTTAGTCCTTGAGAAATGTGGAGAGAACAGTGAACAACAACGGGACCCAGGTCGGGGAACCGAAAAACGCAATTCTGACAGCAGGCTACTGTCGTCGCACGCCCCATTCACCAGCTTATGGAGATAAAGCAAAGCACCAATGTTGCGCCTCTTTGAAAGGCTGTCCATTTCAAAAATATTCAACAGTTCAGAGTAAGGGATTACGTCAGTGTAGTGACCAAATGTCTTGAAGTATAGATACCTCAAAAATTTCCTCTGCACAGACTCAATCATATTTGCTAGATAACCTGCTTGAGGGTACCATACAATAAAACCGAACTCAAGTTGTGACCTTACTAACGAAAAATATAATATTTTTAAAGAATTTGAATATTTTAAGAAATTCCCTGATCTTTTGACAAAACCTAAAACCGAATATGCAGATTTGGAAATGGATACTATGTGCTCGCTGAAGTTGAAACTGGAATCAAACAAGATGCCAAGATCCTTGATTGATGATTGCTTATTTAAAAACTCACCACCTAGAGTGTAATCATAACAAATAATATTTCTATCTTTCTTCTTAGTATACGTGACAAAAGTGCATTTTTGTGTGTTAAATTTGAGATTTTCTAAACTCCAATTAAAAAGGTTATTTAAATCTTGCTGTAATGAAAAACAATCATTTACTGTATTAATACTTTTAAAGATTTTTAAATCGTCTGCGTAAAGAAGTATTTTACTGTTTTTAACACATTGAGTAATGTCATTAATAAAAATTATAAAAAGCAAAGGTCCCAGATTTGAACCTTGCGGGACTCCTGAATCTGCCCTAAATTTCTCAGATGAAAAACCTAATAAGCTTACAAATTGTTTTCTGTTATAAAGATATGAGGAGAAGAATTTTATGCAATTTTCAGATAATCCAAAGAAGTGCAGTTTAGACAGTAACGCTAAGTGATTTACTTTGTCAAAAGCTTTTTCAAAGTCTGTGTAAATGACATCAACCTGAGTTCCTTTGTCCATTTCTTTAACACAAATTTGAGAAAAATTTAATAAATTTGAGTTAATTGACCTTTTAGGGAAGAAACCATGTTGATTTTCACTGACGTAACTTCTCACATGTGAAAACAATCTGTTGTAGATAATAGACTCAAACACCTTAGCCGGTGTCGATAATATTGCAATGGGTCTATGATTTTTTATATCCCTTTTGCTTCCCTTCTTGGGTATTGGGACTACTCTAGTAGTTTTCCATAATTCAGGAAAACAATTAGTCTTTATAGAAAGGTTAAATAAATAATGTAAAGGAAGAACAAAAATGTAAGCACAAGCTTTTATAATATAGGGTGGAACGCCATCAGGGCCCAAAGACCGTTTTGACTTTAATTTTTTAATTCCATTCAGTACCTCCGTTTCAGTTATTTCGGAAAAAAAACAAGGTAGTAACATTATCCATAACTGGTGAAAGGAGCGCCCGACAACACATTTCATCCATGGACAGATTACATGGTTGATAAACTTTACAGAAATACTGGGCCAGTGCCTCCACTATCGCAGGTCCCCCTTCCACCTCCTTATCATCCAAGATCATTGTTGTCAATCTGTTATCAGTGCCACTTAACCTTTTGATAATACTCCAAAATGATTTAGGATTTTTGCGTATTTCATTCTCCGCAGTATTAACATAATTACCAAATTCAATTCTTATTAAACGCTTTGCTTCACTCCTCATATTTTTGTATTGATCTAAAATATGAGGGAATTTATAAATTTTATATTTTCTTCTAAGTCTTTCTTTGCGTTTAATCAATAATTTTAAATTACTAGAGAACCAAATAGGATATTTTGATTTGTTTCCTAATTTTCGAGGAACGTGTGAATCTAGAGCCCTATAAATTTTGTCATAAAATAAAGCAACTGCTTCATTTAAATCATTACATATAACAAGGTCATCCCATGCAACATTCTTAAACTCATTATATAGAGAAAGGAAATTAGCCATAGCAAAATTGTACGTATGATTAGAACTATTTACATTTGTTTGGCAGAAACTATGTCTCTTATCTCCCCTTTTGAAGTACATTAGAAGTGCAGGGTGATATTTATCAATATTTACGAGTGAACTAGATTCCTCAACTACATTCATGTCCGATATATCGGATATTATTAAATCTAATGTTCTGCCATACTGATTACTGATATTGTTCTTTAAATTAATCCTATATAGTTTTGTAAAAAACAATAACTGCTTACACACATCGTTTCCTTTAGATAAATCAAAGTTTGTTCCAGCTATAGGAAGATTAAAATCTCCTACAATTAATAAGCGTTCTTGATTAAATTTAAATAATTCTAATTTATCAAAAAAAGTTCTATATACATGCACAGGTGTGTTGGGGACAAAGTAAGCCACACAGACAACAATAGAGTGGCCGTTAGTAATATTTAACTTAATCCAAATGTTGTCCTCCTCAGTTTCAAGATTATATAATCTACAGGCTTTAATATGGTTTTTAATTGCAATTAAAACACCCCCTCCCCGACTCTTACCAGTTACAGTCTGATTCCTATCTTTTCTAAATATATTATACTCATCAGTAAACAACTCGGAGTTGTGAATAGAACAATTCAACCAAGTTTCCGTTAGTATGACGATTTCATAATTACTTTCTAGTAGATTTAAACGAAAATCATTTGTTTTAGATCGCAAACCCCTCACATTTTGGTAATATACATTAATATCTTCACCCATGCTTATATAATAAAGTTGATATGCAGATGCGCATTAATAAATATAAATAACAATTATACATGCACAAGATGAATAACTTAATTCTAGAGAACAACAATACGCAGTGAAATAAATAAGAAGTACATACAACATACCATTCGGAGCGTGCTTCAGTACAACATAGCAATTTAACTGTAAACATGTTCATTTGAGAGAATCGAGATCCGACTTCTCAGTGATGTGTATTGCTGGGGCCCCTTCACTCTTGCGTAGAAATATCTTCCCCGCACTTGTCACCCAGGCGTATGCGTAATTATGCTCTTTCTTAAATGTGCGGGTGTGACTCCACAGGATTCTCGTCGCCTTCGTCATTGACAAGTTTATAAATACAGTCTCCTCACTGTTGTACCCTAGCTCAGAAGCTAAGAATCCATTTTTTACTCGCGTTTTCTTCCGCATTTCCTCCATATCTATACGTCTGCAAAACTTTATTATTATTCCTCTGGGAGCTTGAATGTTGTTAGGGTTTTTGGCTAATCGATGGACAGCGTCTATCATATCATCTTTTAATTCAAATTGTATTGCTCGTGCAATCCTCTTGATGACTTCCATGATATTTTCTTTTTTTGTCTCCGGTACGCCATATATCTCCAAACAGTTGCTTCGGGAGTATTGCTCGGATGATTGTAATACCTTCTGTAGTTCCTCAATCTTTGCTTTAAGATTAATATTTTCTGAATTCAAATTCTGTAAAGCTGCTTCATTAGCATCTATCTTCACACTGTTCTCATTGGCTGTTGCACTACAATCCTCCACTTTCTTAAAACACATATCAATAGACTCCGTTATATCCACTTTGAACTGTTTTAACTCATCCTTTATTTCTAATATATCCGTTTTAAACTGATTGTTATCATTTTTTATATCAGAAACATTGTTCAATAACAAATCGAGCTTTTAGTCGATAGTTAAATTATCACCGTCACTGCTGTTATTATTGCGTGTATTTCTCGTGACAGGTGGTGGTGTCATGGTTGTGCCAGCTGTACCTTGATACCACGTGACCTTGACCTTGAACCAGCTCCAACTTCTCACAGTAACTTGAAATATTCAACTTGTAACACAATTTACGGGCTAACTACTGATTAATAACACTTGTGACTTAACCGTTCGACTAATAACTATTTATAGTTTACATATGCAAAAATTCGTATAAATCACAACACTAAAACCCATATAAATTAACACTTAACATCGGAGCCAGTACGACACGTGCCTACTCAGTTTGCATGCTCTCCCCACTCTTTTATGGCAGATGTTCCAAATATCCCATGGTATGACATTGAAGCTCTGCAAAATGTAGATGACATGGTTGAGATTTTTAATCAAATTCCTATAAACTTATATGACCAACATGCACCATTTGTGACTAAATGGATTTCTAAACGACATCCTGTCTTTGGATGGCAACCGAAATCCTTAGTCTTATGGCGAGAAGGGATTCACTTTTTAGAAAAGCCAATATAACACACAATACCGAATTAATGTGTCAATATCGACATATTAGCAACAGAGTTAAGCAACTTTTAAGAAACTCCCGGCTTAGGTATACTCATAAACTGTTTCAAACCCAAAAACAGTCATCCCGTGAATTTTGGCACAAAGTAAAAGGCCTCGGCATTGGCAAACAGAAAGAGTCTCATCAAGTCCAAGTACCCTTAACGAGTTGAATATAATTTTTACTTATTGTGGTCGTGTGAATAACCAGGTTCAACTTGAGAAATATATTAAAGAGTTTATTAATCTTCCTAATGTTCGAAAGGCAACTCATCACTCTGTGTTTTCCCGTAAACCTGTCATCCAGGCTGATTTTCTGAAGGCTATTGCACCGTAATACTGCTGTGGGTTTCGATAACATTCCAATAAGAATGGTAAAAGACATTTATTTGCATTATTACCTACAGTTACAAAAATACATACTACATCTCTTGGTAACCATATTTTTCCTGCTCAATGAAAGTCTACCCTTGTCCGTCCCTTGCCAAAGACCTCAAACCCTTCAGTCTACCAGGATTTCAGGCCGATCAGTATTTTTCCCGTTCTCTCTAAAGGCCTTGAAAAACGTTGCACTGCCAAATAACTGAATATTTGACTGAAAACAACATCATATGCGATTACCAGTCCGGTTTCCGCACAAATAATAGCACTGAAACGGCACTTTTACGAAACTCATGACTTATAAAACGCAATGGACAACAGGCAAGGCACAATTCTTACCCTATTTGATTTCTCACAAAGCCTTCGATTGTGTCAACCATAAACTTCTTTTATTGAAGCTTAGAGTCAGGGTTTTCTGCACCTATTGGGTGAGGTCCTACTTGTCTGACCCGTGGCAGTGTGTACAAATAGGTGGTCGAACTTCAGTCTGAGAACCAGTGACTTGTGGAGTGTCTCAAGGCTCAATATTGGGTCCTCTTCTATTTACACTCTTTATCAATTATATACATTCTTGTATTTCACACTGTAAATATCACGAGTGTGCTGACGATCTCCATATACTTGAACTTTAACCCAAATTCAATAAATGAAAGTATAAACACGATGAATGAGTACATTTCAAACATTTTACATTCAATTAATTAATAATAGAGTGGAAAAACAAAAATGGACTTAATTTAAATAATAATAAGACAAAGCCTACAATAATCAGCCATTTCCGACTAAGGAAATCAATCAATTTTAATAATTTAAAAAATATTTGTGTAAAATAGCAGATTATACTCTTCTGCAGTAATGTAAAGAGCCTTGGGGTAACTTTTAACACAACACTTTCTTGGAACGAAGCCATTGTTGAAACCTGTAACAAGGTATTCGCTGGAGTACATTCACTGAAAATACTTCAAAATTTTCTTCCTAATAAAATCAAACTGGTCCTCAACAAAATGGTGTAAAATCACTCATTTTTCACTCATTACGTTCTGTAACTTTTGTCAACGACATGACTGTTTCACTTGGTGATCGACTACAACGTGCCCAAAACTACTGTCTACGCTTTGCCTTTGATTTAAGGAGAGGTGAGCATATAACTCCTTGCCATATCCGATCAAAAATTGTAAAATTGGCTGACCCAAGAAAAAAAATTTAAATTCTTCATTGACATTTTATTTTTTTATTCAAGAGCTCCTAAATATTTATCTGATATTTTTAAATTTGTTTCTTAAATTAGAACTAGTTGTTCCCGCTCTGGATCGTTACTTCTGCGCATGCCTCACCACAGAACTGCAACGTATGACAAATCGTCCACCATAACAGCCTGCCATCTATGGAATTCCTTTCCTGTTGATATAATTTCAATCCATCTCAAAGCCCGGTTTGTGGTGACACAGATACAATTTTACTTGGAGTGAATGACCATGGCAGGTCTCGGGTCTGGCTTGCTATACGCGGGAGAGAGTAAAGAATGATTGTGAAACCATTCTCACAATCATTCTTTACTCTCTCATCCATATGAATTTAATGTAAAATATTGAAAGTTTTTCAGTTTTCTGTTCAGTTCTTATTAGTTTTGTTATATATTTGTCTTGTATAAAAATGTATTATAATTTTTATATTTAAGTGTGATAAAGGGCCATGAGAACCTAAATTTGCCTTATTCTTACATTCTTATATTCTTACATTCTTACATATGAGACGCCGACACAACGTTTTTGCGTATTTTAAGGCGAATATGAATGGTTTTATGAGTGTAGGATGAGTGTAGATGAGTGTAGTCTGGTTACTAACTGAGTTCAACTGTTCCTCAGAAAGGGCAATTTATTAATAGCCCAACAGCCAGGGCAACTAAGGGACCTACAGCTTTACGTGGAATCCGAACCACGTAGTGCTGGTCTGATTTTCAGCTAATTGACAAGCCTGATGCTCAGTTATCTCCCCCACACAACATCCGCACAATGATTACCACCCAACATGGACACCCCAGACTTCTCTAGTAGTGTCCACGCCGATAGCAACCACCAAGCGGACGCCATGTCGGTATTAAGAGGACCGAGCATCCAACCTATCGCCTACAATCTCCCAAACACCTATTTATAATTTACAAATACTGTAACGAAATTTCTATTCTATCAGTTCAAATACATTAATATACAACCATTGCCAAAACTAAAGCCACATCAAACAAAGAACCATACAAGAATAGCTAAACAAATAATTATAATTATTAATAAAATTAATTGCATAAAAACCTGTATACATGGTATTACAAGCGTCAATACAAAATACCTTATAAAAACATAAAAAACATTGTAATCATTCATTCATAATTCATACAAACATACAAATGTGATATTCATACGGTGATTCATTCATTCATTTCGACATCAGACCTTCATTTTATGTGGATGATTTATAATAAGTTAATTAATCCCAGTGGCTTATCATAAACTCGTCAACTCTCAGTAGAAGAACGCGTTTTCACCAAGAGGTGTTTAGTTGGCTTTTAAATTGATTTTTATTTTATATTTCTTTGACGCCTTCAGGAAGCAAATTGATTAATCTGACCACGACTTGTGATGGCAGAAGCTAAAAAGCCACTGTTCTGTGTTGCTGAGCCTGCAAGTTGTCCCTGCCTCTAGTAGTATAGTGGTGAGTGTCCCTGCTCCGCACCATGGTGTACTTGGAGCGACAGTACAGAACCACATAGAAAATATAGACAGGGCAGAGTCATAAACCCAAACTCCGAATTCAATAAAACTTTCGTTTTAATATGATTTCATAATAAAACTATGATGTCCAAGTTTTTCCAAATAATGAAATAAATTGTGGTCATTAAAATATATAAATTAAAATATCTCAAAAAGTATTAATTTTATAAAAAGGTTACATTTAGTGACTTTTTTAGAAGATTTTAAAACAATTTGAATGGTATATCTAATAGATAAAATAAGAGTTATAGAAAACCATTACATTCGTATAATATTGCATAGAAAAGAAATAGTAAGTTCCATTCCACTATATTTGTGACCAACAATTCTTCCTGTTCAACATTTTTTTATTCGAAGTTTTAAAACTGTTTTTCAAAAGAAGTGGAAATAATCCTGATTTTTCATATAGAACAAGAAATGTTTCTAATAGTATTTAAATAATTCCTAAAGTCAAAAAATCAATTTATAGAAGATCAAACGAACACCTAGCACCTAAATACTACAGTAAAGAACACTAAAAGAAGTAAAGCATTGTTTACCTTAAAAACGTTTTGTAAAAAGTTATTAAATGGATATTTTTCTTCTAAACATTTCTATTTTGAACAACGTTTTAATCTAAATGTTTTTCCAATTAAGTAAGTAATGAAATATGTCTCTAAATATAAATTATTTTACTGTATTTTTTAATCGTTTTATCAAAATGTTATTTTCAATGTGCAATGGCCAACTAATTAATTTACTATCTATTAATTAAGACTACCTATACTGTATATACTGTACGAATAATTATTAATTTACTATATTTAATGTATGTAGATATGCACTAATCCACTTAAAGCTATTAAATATTAATGTAAATTTAAATAGAAGTGCTGAAGAGGGCTCAATACCACCGTACGTGTATGGGTGAGTGGGTGGGTCAATACCACCGTATATGTATATGGGTGGGTGGGTCAATAACACCGTACGTATATGGGTGGGTGGGTGGGTCAATACCACCGTACGAGTATGTGTGGGCGGGTGGTTTGGTGAGCCCAGTCAATACGACGCATATCACACATTTATAAATGAGTTTAATGAATGACTTTATTGATTTACCTTCTTTACACATCATTACAGAAAAGTAAAATGAAAGACAAAACGTTCCACACGATACGTAATTAGCACACATTTTTGCAGAGGACAAATTATTAATTTCTTACATGACACTACTTTAAATCGATGGCTTTTTCTGTCAAGTTTTTCTTTATTTTGAACTCAATATACTTATACGAGAAGTAAGATTTATTCTAATCGTCTTCATTTCATAATACTGTATGTAAATAGTATTCATGTCCCGAAGGAATATGACGGCGCTTGCAACGCAATTTAGGTACAGTTGAGTAATACAGAGTTTGCCTATAAACTAGCTAATGAAGGCGTTACAATAGCCTTCATTAAATCTTAGCGTTGAACAAGTTTTGTAATTTGTCAAAACTGGACTCTGATTTAGTTGTTTATTTATGTTTATACAAGATGTCCCAAAAGTGAAGTGACAAACTTCGGAGAACGCCTATATGCAATAGGTCAATATAAAGAGAAAATCAAGAATATATTTTTTTTAACACTTCCTTTACCAGATATCCACCATTTTCTTTTTTTAACTAAACAACTTTGGCTCAACCGATCTTTATGAAACTTGCTATGCATGTTTCGATAGTAGATACCTATTCTAGAAAAAAAAACTTCGTTCAATTAAACATTTTAAAATAGCGGCCATTTTAAATGTTTTAATGGAAATCGTGGGAAAAGGCAACAAATACAAACAATTATTTGGAATACGGTTTTTTAGATAATTTTAATACCAATATGTCAGTATAAAAAAATTAAAATCGGACAAAATATAACCGAGACACACAGCAAAAAGACATTTGTTTTTAGCTTTTTGCTAAATGAATGACTTTATTGATTTACCTTCTTTACACATCATTACAGAAAAGTAAAATGAAAGACAAAGCGTTCCACATGATACGCAATTAGCACACATGTCTCTCAATACAAAAGTCAATATGTCTCGGTTCTAATTTTGTAATTACTAACAGATTGGTAAAAAAACCTGTATTCGAAATAATTGTTTGTATTTTTTGCCGTTTTCCCACAATTTCCATTTAAAAATTTAAAATGACCGCCATTTTGAAATTTTTAATTGAATGAAGTTGACTTTTTTCTAGAATGGGTATATATTATTGTAACATGCATAACGAGTTTCATAAATATCCGTTAAGCCTATTTGAAGATAACAATTATTTTGTGAAAAAACCAAAATGGTGGATATCTTGTAAACGAAGCGTTTTTGGAAAAAACATTATTCATGATTTTCTCGTTATTTTAACCTATATAAGCATTTTCCGAAGTTTGGCTTTTTACTTTTGGGGCACCCTGTATAAATTACTCCTGGTCACACTTTTAGAAACGTGGCCAGTAAATTTATCTTTTTATAATTCTTTGTATCATTTGCAATATTACGCAAAATAAATTCATTATTTATATTAAATCGATAACAAGTAACTGAGTTATTGAATTACTGAGTGTCTCCAGAATGAGGTAATGGTTGAACGATTTGCCAAGTAACAACTACCAAATTGACTGAAACTACTGTACCTCAAAACTGACAGAAAAAGAAACTAAATTACATCTTTTTAAATATTTATCCAATTTATTAATAGAATATCATTACGTATTATTTCGATTTAAAGTTGTTTAACATAGGAGCTTATGGTTTTGAAGTTTTCAGAGTTTGTTTAGTTCCAGTAATACAGTTTTCTTGTCAACGAAAGAAGTATTTGTAAAATATTACATCAGATATTTAGTGTAAATAAATTAATAATTTTGAAATCATTTGTTATTTGGTCCATTTAACAGCTCATTCTAGAGAAACTCAGGAAGAGAATGGTCGGACTAATTGTGTAATAACTCAGTAATTTTTGTTATTTGATGTAAAAATATTAATATAACATTAAATTTGTTTTAAAATAGTCTAAAAATGTATAGTTAATTTGAGTTATTTTAACTTAAATATTTTAAATGGTCGTCATTTCGAAATTATTTAGACAAACTTTTTCATTATTATATCTATTTAAAATAAATAGTTTACTTAAGTTTGGTTCAATTTGGTTGAGTATTATGAAAATATGGTTAAAAAAACATATATTGACAGACAAAGGAAAATATATATCATTCCTTATATTTAGTTTGTAGCTTCTTTTGGTGGATGGAACATCCCAAAGTTTGTAGCCAGAGTTTTCAAGCACCCTCTCGAAGAAACCCCTTTAGAATATTGAGACATATGTTTAGCCTAACTGCCAGTTAACATCTGTTAAATAAAAAAATTTTTAAGTAAAAGTACTATTTTCATTCCTACAAAAAAAAATTTAAATAAAACAGAACACCGATCCTCCACCTCAAAGCTACGCCCAACCAACTTAATTATCCAAGTGCTATCCTTGACACTGATCAGACCAGCAGACCAGCAATGAGAGTCGTTGACTATGTATCCTAAGGGCTGAGACCCCACGCTACATGACGACTATAGAATAAATAATATAGATTTACTTTCCAAAAATTACAAAACCGGTAATACATGGGACGCCTTATCTTAACAATGTTAAATTTACAAAGTTTATGATCCATTTTCTCAGAGACCTTAAAAGACTTTTCAAATGTTTAATGAATATATCTCACTGTATACTAAAGCTACTGAAGCAGAATCAACATTTTTAACAAATATAAAAAAAGTTATATTGTTTCTGATTTTTTGTTAATTTTTACCAAAAATAATTGCTAAAATCATTTAAATCATAACATTTCTGCTTCTGTAGTTATATAAATATGCTGTAAAACTTATAAGTCTCTAAGGTCAATTTACATAGTCTTAGAACCTTAATTGACCTTATTTTCTGTTCGTACATGTGTGGGTGGATGGGTCAATACAACTGTTCGTGTATGGATGGGCGGGTGGGTGAATACCATCGTACGTGTATGGGTGGGTCGGCGGGTGGGTAGGTCAGTACAACTGTTCGTGTATGGATAGGTCAGTACAATTGTTCGAGTATGGGTGGGCGGGTGGGTCAGTGCAACTTAGGGCGAGCCGGTGGCCGAGTGGTCTAAGGCGTCAGGACTTTGAGCTTGGGTTAGAGATAGTGCTGGTTCGAATCCGGCCTAGACCGGAAGATTTATCAGTAATATTCACCTTCTACTGTACTGGTTCGCCCCCTTACTCTGTCTGATTAAGTTCCTCGCACAGATCAATAGTCTATGAGGAATGGGCAGAGTAAGGTAAAGAAGGAGATTGGCCCTCTCCTTTTTTAAAAAAAAGAAAGAAACAAAAAGAACTGTTCGTGTAGGCTGTTGACCGTTTGTGAAAGGTTACTTTAAATCATTATCAATAATAGGTACAGAAATATATATAAAATACAGAAATATGTATATAGTAAATGCCAGTACTAACTGGGCATTTATAGTTATAATCACTTTTATCAGAAGCCACATTTAAAGTGATTTAGCAACTACAATGTGTAATGCCATTTACATATTGAACCATGTATATGATTGATGATTCTGATGAATGTCTTTCTCTCTCCCCCTCTTTTTCTTTTGAGCAAGCTCTTTTCTTCTCTTTTTTGTCTTCTTGACATTTTTATCTTCTTCTATTTTTTTCGAAGCCAATGTGCTGGAGGTTCATTCAAACATTCTCTTTATACTTCAGTCCTATTGCTACAGTTGTCTTAATTCAAGCAATGTATCTAACAAAAACAACAATATATCACAAGAGCTCCTGAAGCAATTACTGTGTAAAGTGAATTTACTGTATAGCATCTAAGTCAACGGCTTCAGTAAGTTCATACATTCTAACTTATAAAATTAAATGTTGCTAACTTAGATAAGATTAGGATATCATTTTGTTCAGAAAAAGACAAAGAATAAATATCTGTAAATATCTGAAAATGTAAAAAAATTAATTTTTTAGCATACTATGTCCCCTTATATTTGTAGGAAATACTCACCATCTTGTCAAGTAGTATGACACAAACATTGTTATCAGACTGACACAATCACTGATAAAAAACACCATGGTACGTGGTTTCTACAATTAATAGGTGTTTGAAGTCGTAGGTGATAGTTCATGCGGTTCCTACTTGTGACTATTTCAAAGTTAAACTTCTACAAGTTACATCTTCCAACCCAAGTTTCGAATCCATTCAAATATCTATCGATCCGCCTATGAAGCATTTACTGCTTTCTTTGTATGTTTTTTTTTTTTTTTTTTTTTTTTTTTTTTTTTTTAATGCGTTCCGTCCTTCGAGCGCTTCACATGATAATTCCCAAGAAGTATAATACATAGATGGGAAACTGTCTAATAAGGAGGACTAAGTGTTTTGTTTACTTATTTTATTTCTTTAGTTTAGGTGGTCACTCGAGTAGGGATAGCAAATATTTTCAACATTTTGATATATCGCATACTAAATATCGATCTAACGATAGTATCGATAGAAAAATATCGATATATCAGGTAACCAATATGTCGAATTATAAATGACTTATCTGTTTAAAATTATGCATAAATCTCTTATATCATAACCAAAAATACACAGTTATAAAAAAATTTTTTTACACAAAAATACACAGTTCGTGTTTTACTGTCACTATTTAGAATAACTTAACCTACTAAAAGTAACAATTAAATACATTCATCTTCTCGAAACAAGTTGTGGTCTGTGGGGTTAAATAAACAAAACCAATTTAAAATAAGGTTAAATATACCTTTAATTATAATGTTAATTATAAAAGAATAATGTAATAACATTATTATTTTTCATATTTAAAAATGCCTTTAGGCTTCTTTACAAACACTAAAAATTAAAGGAATCAATCTGCTTCCAATATTTGTCAGGTAAACTATTTTAAAATAAAAGTTTGGAAATCAGTTTTACACTTAGTCTGTTTCGTTTTTCCGTACTAAATAAATTTACTTTATCTATTCAATGCATGTTTTGTACGCATGAGAGGCTATTTTAATGTGTGTTTTTTTCGAATCGTCTTGATTTTGAAGAGAGAGAATAGCGTAAATATTTCTTGATATGATATTTTGGACCAAAATATCGATACTAAAATATCGATACTAAAATATCGATACACTAGGAAACAGTTTTAGTGATATTTCCTGTGTATCGATATATCGTTGCCATCCCCACATTCTAGTGGTTAGATGGTCATGGTCGAAATCTTTTTAAATTCATACATCTCACCTAAAATTGGGCCTGTTACTCACCACTGAGCTCCAAACTCCACTAACTGATCTCAACGTGGTCGTTGACATCTTGAACAATACTAAGCAGTGGAATAAACAATGGAGATGACGTGCACAGACCCTTATTGTCGGCGCAGAAATTGTGTGCACCTGAGTTGTAAAGATGTAATTTAAGGAACTAAGATACCTACGAAAAATCTAATCATGCAATTTTTTCTTGTTTAATTGTACGTTACTTCATATGAATTTTTAAATGTTATGAAAAGTTTAAATATTTTTTATACTAGTTGGAACAAAATAAAGTACCCAAATTTTAAATGGTTTTCACTGTATACATCAAATTTAACCATTATACCTCAAACACCCATTAATGTGTCACAATTATATTTTAATACCTAGTTGATAGAAATGCTTTCTATAAGTTTTATAAATTTTAGAATTTCAACTTCTCGAGAGACAAATGTCTTATCGATTCCCTGAAAAATTATTTTCTTGGCTTCTAGAAGTCGTAAAATTATTTATTTTATCTTGTTGTAATCCTTATTACATGTATAGTTATGGTACATTACTTTCATATGTGTAAGGAAATGCAGTGATTTTAAATAAATTTAAAATAACCATAAAGTGACATATTTAATTCGAATTAAACCATTATAAAATCACTGTATTTACTTACACATATGAAAATCATTTTCATTATTATATATGTAATAAGGATTACAATAAGACCAAATAAATTGTTTTACAACCTTTAGAAACCAAGAAAACAATGTTATAAGTAATCGATAAGAACTTTTTTGTTTCGAAATTTTGAATTTTTATAACTTACAAAACTTATAGAAAACATTCCTATCAACCAGTATTAAAATATAAATGATATACATTACGGGGTTTTTGAGGAATAATGATTTTAATTTGATATACAGTGAAAACTAGTTAAAATTCCAGTACTTTTTTGTTCCAACTAGGATAATAATTATTCAAATTTTTAGTAAAATTAAAAATTGATATGAAGTAACGTACAATTAAACTAGAAAAACAATGTTGAAGATAACAACCTTCAAACTCGGGTGCACATAATTTATGCGCCAACAGTAGTGGTAATATGGCAGGATTTTGTATAATGTCTTCTTAATGTTGTGAAGACGATCACTGTAGTAATTTCCTAAAATAGGACTGGTCCCAACATTAAATATTGATTCATTGAAAGATTCGGATTGAAGCCCCGATTTAGGATGTTACATAAAGTCCTACTATTGGAGGGTGTAAAACAACTTATACGACTCAGTGGCAATAACTCGGCCATTTTAAACTTGGCTCTCTTTTGGAAAAGTTAACATTTGTATTTGATAAGTAGTGAAACTAAACTAGACTTATTTCAACAGTTAAGGTTTATTATTTTTTACAGTTACACCTAACGTGTGCTTATACCACTAACTGCGATGGCCCCATGAGTAAATTATGTTTGTTATATTACCTATGTTGTTACCTATGATTTAAAACAGTTATATGTTTTTATTTCATAATCTGTTTATTTCCTAAAACAAATGTAATATTCCTAAGATAGCCAAGATAGCCTTGATAATATATTTTTGAAGTGTATCCAACCACAACAAAATAAAATAAGTAAATTGTATTTCTCAAAGTAGTAAATTTCATAAATAATAAAGCTGAATTATGAAAAATAGAACTGGCTACTTTGCCCAGTGTAAGGTTACTTAAAGAACCATAAAATTAAGAGGGCTGTTTATTTGGAGTAAATAAAAATCAAAAAAATTCTAACTAAATACCCTAAAGTATTTAAAAAGGTTTACCTTTAAAAAAATCACGATAAAAGAACATCCAGATTACATAGAATATACACATTTTGAATGAGGGCTGAGGAAGAATACTAGATAAACTGTCTTATCAGCAAACATGTATATTTTTGAAACATTCTTACGATATACAAATGAGCTACTGTAATGTGCAATAAAAAATATTTTTATGGAACGTGTTTTTAAATTAGATTACCTCTATTACTTGTGTAAGTTTTAACATTCTCTTTAACGTTTACCTTTGAGTTTCTCAGATAAGACATTGTTTTTTTTTTTTTTTTTTTTTTTGCTATTGCTATTACGTATTCCAATAATAAAACGCAATGTACAATGCAATTTGCTACTATTGTATAAATATACTGTATTTGTAGATTTTGATCCTTATATTAAATGTATTTTAGTTTTTTTTATTTTTTAAACACTTTAACTACTAAACCGTGGATGTGTAATTCAATGAAATTAGACTTTAAATACATGTTTAAATAAATAAATGAATCATGCACGGCCCAGAAACTGAAGTTACATAAAGGTGTGAATCGGCCGACCTTATTAAATATAAAAAGGACATTTCTTCATCAAATCCTCCTCAAATATTTGTGTCGAACACAATTTTTTTCTCATTCATAATAGAAAAAACACGAAAACGCACAAAAGGACATTCTCAATTTCACTAACAGTGAATAAAGGTACGCCTTTCGATTAGTATTAGTTCGTTTTATAGTTACACTGTTAAGTTGTATATACTGGAAAATAAAATTATTCGATCGTTAACAAGTTCAATAGTTATATTGTAGCACCATCCAACCCTTTAGGACATGCTTTACGTATCTTTAACAACGAAACCGTACTAAACCAAGAACCAACCGTGTGTCCTACAGAAGTGTTCTGTCTTAAAAGAAAACCTACGTTAATGTTAAATGGTTAACATTAAAATAACACTAAGGGGTCATGTATATAAATAACACTAAGGGGTCATGTATATAAATAACACTAAGGGGTCATGTATATAAATAACACTAAGGGGTCATGTATATAAATAACACTAAGGGGTCATGTATATAAATAACACTAAGGGGTCATGTATATAAATAACACTAAGGGGTCATGTATATAAATAACACTAAGGGGTCATGTATATAAATAACACTAAGGGGTCATGTATATAAATAACACTAAGGGGTCATGTATATAAATATTGAAATTAAAGAAGGACTATTTTAGGCGAAACCTGATTTTCTATTTGACATGAGCCACAGGGAATTAATGTCAATTAAAAAACTGAAATGTCGTATATATCATTTTACAATGAACAGTACACAATAGCGTTTACTGCCCAATTACAAAATAGCATATTCATTTATTGCTTAATTTTTAAAGATTTTACGAGATAACAAAAATAATTAAAAATACAAAGTACTAAACATGTTTTTTTAGTTCAAGTCTAGTCATAATTTTTAAAAGAATTTATAGTTTTGTATTTTGTGGAGATTTATAAATAGAATGTTATTTTGATTGTATTCTTAAATAGCGTAAGGAAAATCATTGTATTCTTATAGTCAAATAACTACAGTAAATATCCTTATTTACATTAGTTGGTTGTAGCAAATATATTACAACCACGAAGCCTTGCCGGTGTGGTGGCTCAGTGGCTAAGGCTTCGGACTACGGAGGGCATTGTCCAAGGTTCAAATCCCCATTGAGCCAACTGTCGGTACATCACTCGTTGAATAAAGTTCACGTACAGCCTTGTAGCCCATATGAACTGGCGAGTGAAGTTAAATAAATTTTGTTTAAAATAAATATATAATAAGAACGTATCTACCAATAAGTTCTTCATCACTCTGTAATGTTTGTTTTTACATTAACCGTGTTAAAATCCACGTTTGATATTTTTGCATCCTCTTTCTTGTGTTGTGAGTTTTGTATTTATCACTAATAAAGCAAGTGTTGACATTGCACCAAGTGAATATAGACAAAAGCACTGTTCCTTTCCTAAAGCTAACTTAAATGTAAGTTTAATTTGGAGGCTGCAAAGGTGTGTCCAGCGAGCACAGAATAGACATAGAGGGACTACGTTTATCTAACTAGCATTACCGGCAGTGAAGCCAAATCCGCCATTGAATGGTGGGCCAGACGCGATATTGCCGCTAAAAACGGCAGAACATTTTAATATACACTTTTCAAACAAACTGCGACTAGACACACTTAGAATCGAGCTAAAATTACCAAATTTGGAACATAGAATATGGTTTAGAGCTTGACACTGACAGTAGTGTAAAATATAAAAAATATTTTAAATTTTATTCATAATAAATGATAATATGTAAAAAATCTTTTAAATCATTATTTGTGTCATGAAAAAGTTAGGAAGTTAGGTTCGGAAGAAAATTTTTATTTTATAGACAGAAAAGTTTTTTCAGCAGTAAAGTTTTAGCATAAGAGTTGTTACGTCACACACACACACACACACACACACACACACACACACACACACACACACACACACACACACATATTATTTTTTTTAAGTATGATCAATGGATAAACAATAACTTGGGTTAAAAAGAGAAGATAAAATTTGACCTGGCATGGTGGCTGGGACACGGAAGGCTACCACTGCTATTAGAATTTAGCTTATTCTTCTGTTTTAATGGCATGTGTCTTAAGTTTCTTATTTATATATATTAAATATTATATATTATTTGTTGTTGTGGGTCAAATACTTTGGTTTTTACGTCACGGTAATAAATGTTATAAACAATAACCTATGCCCCTCTTTACTTTTAAACTAATTGTATTTGCTAATGTTTTTAACACGAAATATTATTTTTATGACTTATTTAGTCCTGTTATTTTTATAATATGTATTTTTTGAATATTTTATGTTAGTAATTAGTTCTATATGGTTAAAAGGGGATAAATGAGAAACAACATATTGTTCTTATTTCGGTATAATTTTAATTATTTTGCTTATCATAACATCGCGGTGACAAAAATTAATTAAAACATTAAAATACATGTATTCTAAAAACCTTACATATAAATACTCTTTACCGTAAACATAATAGGTGGTAAAAAACAATAACAATAATAATGGCTTTATTGCAAAAATGTGTACAAAGAGTGAATAGAGGACTAGAAAGTCCTCTCTTTCTACTAACCCTAATAATAAAACAAATATGTTATGTTTACTTTTAAAATTTTATAATGAAACTGTAAATACATGAAATAGAAGTCTAAAGGGCATAGAGGTTTAGTAAAAAATGTCCTAAATGAAATGAATTAAAAAAATTCATTGTGTGTCTTTTGTCTGTGTGAGTGTCTTTTATTACTCAGTTAATTTTTTATAGTATAAAGATGTATCTAAATTACAATAATTTTAATTTTTTTAGCTCATTATTATACCATAAACTGTCCACATTCACATTATTTTCACCTCTAAATGTATATTTTAAAAATTTTGTCAACTCTGTAATTAATATATGTACAGTCAAATATTCGTTGTTTTAAATTTTAGATTCAAAAAAATGAGTTATCCAGTATTGCTTTTATCAAGTTATGATATCAGTTTTCGTAATTTTTATAAAAAATGTTATTATATAACAAAAGTACTATATTTTTTATTTATAGTATTTTAAATCTCTTATATTCTAAGGAAATTAATTTATTCAAGGCTATAAAATATTACTACTATGTAATATAATTGGTGGCTTCCAAAATCTATATTTTTTAAACATTTGTAATAGCCAATTTACTCATAGTAAAAGTTATTGTAATGTTCAAGTATTAAAGTTCTATAAATAATACATTACCTGTAAAAGTTAACTCCATCAATTTTTCCTTTGTTACTACAATAAAACGCAACACAGCTTAGTGGCATTTTATAAACTGAGGATAATCATGAGAGGAGTAACAGGTGTATCACTAAAGTAGACCGGGGGAAGGCACAATACCTGGGAAATTTAAGACGCAGTGCAGTTCAAACGCTCAGGACTATGATGACTCACTGTCGGCCGCCATCTGTTAGTGGAGAACACCGCAGATCGCCTGGCTTTACTCTCCGCACCGGGTGGACTCTCTATTTCTATTCTGTGCTCACTGGGTGTCCCACGATACGCCTCTTTATATACGCAGGCCAAGAAAATGTAAAGAGATTGTATCAAAATCCTAGCCCATGATCAGATTTTAATATGAATGATCAACTGTTGTTTAGGATATGTTAAGTTAAGCTAAGTTAGGTTAGACTAGGTTAGTGTAGGCTAGTTTAGGTTAAGCTAGGTAAGGTTAGGTTAGGCTAGTTTAGGTCAAGCTAGGTTAGGCTAGGTTAAGCTAATGTAGATTAGGCTAGGCTAGATTAGGTTAGATTGGGCAAAGTTAGATTATATTAGGTTAGGTTAGGTTAGGCTAGGTTAGGTTAAGTGAGGTTAGGCTAGGTAAGGATGAACAGGTTAGGTTAAGCAGGTTAAGCAAGTTTAGGTTGGCCTTGGTATGGTTTGGTTGCATATTTTGAAGAATTATTTGGAAGTAATTTAAACTAAAAGATGCTTTGAATATGTTTTAATTTTCCTGAACTATCAATGTTAGTAGATAAACAATAACTTTTATACATAAACCGTTACTATTCTTAATGTTGCTGGTTCTACAAATAATATAAAACAAGTCTATTACCTTCTTTTGTTTGGTTTATAATAAAGTGCTAATTAGACTGTTGTAGGTTTTATGCAGTGCGTTGACAATACATTCAAGACTTCATGCTTAAGCTAACAATATTTTGAACCTTCTCCAAAACACTAGAACATTTGTTACAGTAGGAAATTGCCTTTTATTACTGGTAGAAATTTTTCTAAAATTATTTTAAGAATCGCTTAAAGTTTTTAGGTTCAGTTGAAGTCAAACCTCATTTTAGGAAACTACCGACCATTAGGCCTACGGAATATCTGTAGGCCTAACTAATTTTTAAGTGTTATAGATCGTAAGAAGTAAATTTTCATCTTGAACCTTGTTACAAAAATTAAATTAACCAGTATAATTATCATGTATGTATATCCTATATATTAAAACAATCGGGTCATGTAGTTCACTCACTTTCTGAACTTATTACTTTACCGATTTCGATGAAATTTGTTTTTATTCAAAAGATAATTATGATTTTTAAGTAGTATCGGAGCTATATTTTTAAAATTCTAATAGGTTTTTGGCCTACACGGTGTCAAAGTTGCAATGTTATTCTTTAGATATTAATTATAATTGACCAGCTGGTGGCATAAACAAATGTTAAATGGTCCAAATAATTTCTTAGGTTAAACATAGAGAGCAGCACAGTAAAATATCAAGTCAATTATAAAAGAGCGAATACATGTCTGTATGTGTATGTTATCATCAGCTGTTAAGTAAAACGAAAACATTTAAAATAGGCTTAGTAACAATATTGGTTGTTTATAATTAATTAGTAGAGTGCAAATCAAGTGCAGTGAGTGAGCTACTGTAAATGAATTAAAATAATATGATTTTGCTTAATACAATTTAATCACTAATATTTGAAGACAAAAGTACATGCCGAGGCCGGATGCCGAGGTGTCACGAGAGCAGCGAGTGACGGGGTTGGCACGCGAAGCGTGCAGGGGTGTCCCCTAGTATTTGCAATTACCCTTTCCATCACTCAATCCATGTCTACCTCCTGCTTATTTCTCGTTTAAGTTAATCTCAATAAACTGAACTTGATGATTTCAGCTTCCACTGGCGAGAAGTTTGCAAGACGAAATAAAGTTATCTGCAGCAGACCGCCGTCTCCTTAACCACATGCCCTCATCAATGGATAGGGACGATCGCCTTATCTTGGATCGCACCAAAGACGTCCTGAGGAATCAAAAAAATAGGTAAAATATGTACTTTAGTATCCCATCAATTACCATCAAGAATTTTGTTCTTAAGCAGTTGATATTTAAAAAAATAAATCACTTCGACGATCAATAATGTGACAAAGGAATAAACTATGAAAAAGAAGTGCATTGAAACAGTCTCAATTTGTCGTTCTGTAACTATGCAGTTTCTAGTGACCTCACGAAATTACGAAAATGCTTTACTACTAGGTTAAAAACTTCTATATTTTAAAAAACATCGTTTTTTCTCCGGAAATGTTGTTTTATAGAAAAAATAAAGAAGACTTAAACTGGTAAATAGAAGATTCTTTATGTGTATTATTTGTTTATTAAATTAATTTTCCCGATCGTTATTTATTACATTGCTTAAAAGGAACTAATAAAGAATTTACCACAGACAATTATTAGATTATATTTATTACAATGGTACAGCGGTAACAAGTTCCTTCACTAAAAATGAGGTGATTCCCGCAACACATGCCTGTAGCTAAATCACAGTTAGCGCCGTGTACGTTGTTTATGTATGCGGATTGGTCTGGCCATACCACTGTTAATGGCGTAATTTTATATGGGGCTGCAGTTTTGTAGATCCCGCACAAAAGATGATTTTGTAGTTCTTATGTCATTACCTTTAAAATGTCTGATTATATTGAAAGTATTCAGACTGTGTTAGGAACAGTAATTATGTGGTTAGTGAATAGTTATTAGGAGAAGCTCGTGACATTATGAGGCGGATTTAAGCAAGGGAACCAAGGTCCTGTTGTGAAAGGAAATGGATAACTAGAAGGATGCATTTAGGTGCTCTAAAATGCATCTAATTTTTGGATAAATGCATTTCAACGTTGCATATAACGTTTTTTAATGACCTGAAGATGGAATTTTTATCCCGAAACATGTACTTAACATGTACATTTCAGGTATTGTACCATTTTACTTGTAGAATTTTTTATTTCAAACCGTTTAAGACATAGCTATTGTAGCACATGTGCCTCCCCTGTTTATTCTCTTTAAGGTTAATTTAATTTAATATCGATGGGTTTCTGTAGGCTAGATCTTCAACGAAAAATGGTCTATGGCGGACTTGGAAGATCAAGAAAAATTCGGACCCATCGGAGGCAGCTTTCAGATCCAAAAATTCACCTAGACATTCATCCTGGGAAAGAAGATGGCACCATGGAAAATGAATACGGAAGAGTAAGTATGTGAATTAATGTAATTCTAAGAGGTTTCGTTTAAATTATCTATTTATGTTATATTCAATATAAGATGAAATAGTTTTGAAATTATGTAGTCTTTTTATTTTTTGTCTATGGGAGGAAGAAACTCAATTCATTGAATTTTCCTATCTTTAATCTTAATATATTATTTGTTTTTTTTTTAACAGAAGCAATTAAAAAGTTCCAAAAGGTTTTTCCAGTCCCTTCAATGTACTATGTGTCATATTTATGTATTTATTTTGTTTAGATGTATTTATTATTAATACACCGTTCGTCAAGATATGGCCGAGTATTGATTTGGAACGTGTAATGAGTGTAGATGAGTGAATGTAGTCTTTGTTACAAACTAAGGATAGAGTCTACCATAGTAAAAACTTTGTATTATGCTTTAAATTTCCCTTCTACCAGAAGACTGTCTGGGGCTAAAAACTCAGAAAGTTCGTGAATCGTGTTTGTTATTTACACTTATACAACAACTTTTAAAAAATGATTGATGTCTTATACAAGATAGTAGGGTATATTAGAGCGTTTAGCATCAACTTTGATTCACAGATTCAAGACGGTGGCAGACTTAGGGCATCTTTGGGTCACATGACAAAGTTCTACCAAACCTGTGGGAATTTTCCCTCCTCAAATTTCTCTCTAAATCTCCATCTAAATTCCCTTTTTATACTATAACAAATGCATGCTCTAATTTATATATACACTATAACAAATTTATACTCTATCTGTCGTGTTGGGTCTTCATCAGGAATTACGCCAGAACAGCAGATGACTGACTCTATACCTGAGAATCATCCGGATTTTATGGAACCACAGCGCAGACTGGATGCTGCGACAGGCGTGGATGACGTAATCACTGATGATTGACTCGGTCACCTTGTCGCGCAACGGCATTTTCAAATGCTATGCGCTGTTGCCCCGCTGCCTCAATATGTAAACTCATACCCATCCTCTGTCCCCTAATTCTTTCTCTAGTGCTCAATCCGAATGGACGTGTATTGATGTTACTCTTGCGTCTTAAGTTGGGTGTATCCAAATTCATACCCCATTAAGCGTACCAGCAGCCACATCCAAATTCACACCCATGTCAAACCTGTTCGATTTGAGCTCATAAAACGTCCAAATCACACCCCTAGGCCCTGCTACAATACTTTTGGCCTGGACTGTACTCCCCCTTGGAAACAGTAAGTTGCAATTCCTCTACCCAACTAAAGAAATTTTTAAACATACTATTGGGCCCCTTTCCAGCCAATCCCTCTCAGATTTCGAGGAAACCAGCAGATTAGCCAGTGGTTTTGACCGGAGGGTTCCGACGTTATTGCAAGATAACGGAGTCAAGCAACAGCGAGCGTGGCTGTCCCTTGGATGGGTGACCGTCTGAGCGATCCCGTCCTTGCACGCAGCCCGCCTTCCCGGGCACTGGCGGTGGTTCGGAAGTCACAACTGGTTGCAAAGAGAGTTTGACATTGCAGCGCAGGCCTGAAACTCGTTTTCATAGATAGGTACAGTCAAAACAAAAAACTTGCTGAAATATTCCTGTTTGGACAGGGGGTATGAATTTGGACATTTTGACTCGCTGAAATCAAACTGGTTTGACATGGGTGTGAATTTGAACACTATCCTTGATTTTACTGGCTGGAGTTTGGATTATTTTTATTATTCTTGTCCTTTGGGTAAAGATTGTTCTCTTGATAAGAAAAATTGTGGTGGTGAAGTATTTCAAAAGGTTATAAGCACCATAGTACGAATTTTATAAGCCCCATAGTTAATATGCAACGTTACGAATGACCATTGCGAGGAATATATCCATACAATGGATCACATAGTTACAGAAAGCCCCCTGCGCTGTTTTATGGAGCGATTAGCCAGAAAACACATAATTATTGAGCAGGTATTAAATGGCTCGATGGATTCAACCTTTTGTGACAGGAGATTACGTTACATTTTTATTCACTTAATATGCCATCATGAATTTTGGATCTTATCCAAATATACATTGGAGTTTTTTTTTAGTTATCAAATTGTAGCTAAATACAAACCATTCTAAATAAATACATTTTAAATGTTTATGGCCTGATTATAAAATCCTACTTTTAGAAATTACTCATAACAATTACTTCTCATTCAAATAAATTTAATTGTATCTTAAGCTAAGCATAGAACCCTACTCATCTGCTTTGAACAGTAAACTCGTTATCAGTTGCCGTAAATTTAGCACTTGTAAAGACGTTCGAACAGTTCTAACTTAAAATAAGCTCAAAAGCCTTTCTGAATTAAAGTTCCAAGAAAACAGGCTCGGGTGAATGAAATTGTATGTTTCTGTTCAAATTAAATTTACCAAAGTTTTAAATAACGATTAAATATCAACTTCACCTTTCTTTCTTGTTAAAACTATATTTCTGCTACTCTATTATTCAGTTGATATTCAATATTCCTTTTGCTCTTGACAAAATTTTAGAGAGTTTGGGTAAATGGGAAAGTGAAATGTCTTGCGTTTAGATCTTTGCATTGTTATCTTTAAACACTTCTTCTTACATAACTACTCCAAAAAAATGTCTCAACCTTTTAAAGGAATTGTTAGTATAACAAACATGACAATTAATGATTTCTCTACTCTGTTCTTGCCCATTTACATCCAATTAGTTAATATAGATTTAATTGTTATAAATATTTGGAATTTAAAGTAAATATGTCTGGTATTAGCTATCATATAAAATTACTGATCTTGATACGTTTGACAAATGAAATGCTTCAATATCAGTAAATATATTTAGTTTTGAAAAATACAAAGTCTATTCTATTAGAATCACAAAAGATAAGCTCAGGATTCACCACGTTAACTTATTAATTTTTACTAACAACACAACTACTCACTACAATCTCTCTTATGGCTGAAAAACGTACTTTGAGGGCTTCTCATACTCTTCAGGGTGAAAATATTGAAGAATGAAGCCCTTATTACACAACTACGAACAAAGGCAAATTTATTAATACATCAACCCTTTAAATTGGTCAAGAAATAAAGAGGAGTTGCGTTGACAAAAATCTGCTTCATGTATTTTATGTATTCATATGGTTTTTTTTAATTAGCATAATACGTGTTGGGACATATACAATACAAGTAAACGTCACACAACACAAATATGTTACAATATAAGCACAAAATGAACAAATATACTACAATGAATACAAGTACAAAAGGCACAAATATATTACAATACAAGTACAAAATGCACAAATATTATGGTTGCAAATATTGTTTCTTCATTTTCTGCTTACATTTATGTATATAAAAGGATGTCAATACGCAAACTTAGAGTGTGAAATCGGTATATTAAATATAAAGGCATATTTCCCAAACTGCTAACCAAAGTATGAACGCAGAATAAGCTGGATAACAGAGAGGAATCAGAGGTCGCTTTATTATGGCCACAGTGAACGCTTAAGTGGCACTTATGTACATGTTTCAACTACTGATTTCAACTAATGTACATCTTTATACACATGTAGTAATAAATACTACGTTTATCCTTGAGAAGGGGGGAATAAAGGGAGGGACTGTGACAGTGCTGGCCTTGACATCCGCATGTCAAACTGGAGACATAACTACTCGACACATATTCAGTGCACTATTAGATATGACCTCTGTTGGGGAGTGGGAGGATACTCATTTTCAGGAAGCAAAAGCCATGTTGAATGTTGTATTCGTGAAGGGAGTAGCCGTATGTTCCAGTCATGTGTTCCAGCCACTCCAGCCAGACGTAGGCTGAACTAGCATGCCCCGGTACCTACCGGAATTTGCGAAAACTACGTACCTAACTAACCTAGGCTGTTTGGTAAAAAAATCCGTTTTATTATTTTTCGATTCAAATGTCTTTACATCAACTACTAAACGGCTTCCTATTAGTTCTTTCATTAAAATTATGTTTATAGTTATAAAGACATCACCTCAGAGATGCAAATTGTGGCTTTCTCGGTACATTCAAAACTAAGAAACTATTTTCCCGAGTATTCCCAAATTTTAAAAACAGAACCTCACAACACTGGTCTTGCTCATCAATTATTTTAAATTACGTAATTTTACTGAAAATTAGCAAATTTGATTTTAAATAATTAATATGTTTGTTTTTATTTTATTACGACGAGAAATACAATGTCGTGTTTGGCATCTTATGCTTTTTAATATCACACAGTTTGCAAAATTAATTATCTTTATATACTCAACTTGTGGTTGTACTTTTACCCGCATGTTATATTACAATCCAACCACTACACACACGTACAGTGAGACACAGCACCCGCAGGATCACGCTTCAACAACTTCCTGCAATTATATAGACGGGAGGGGAGGGGTCGAGTGTATGTGTGTGTCTCGCGGTCAGGCGTACAGCTAGTGCGCGTAGCGGATTGCATTTGTACCTAATGCTGGCCGAACCGCCATAATGATATATTTCTTATAACATCTGTGGGGCGTATGCATCCTCACTAACATAATCGGGTGTTATTCTTGTAAGGTACGTTTTGGTTAAGTTCGGTATCGAAAAAATAGTTCGCACACTTGCCAGCTAGGATAGTTGCAGCGGGCTGGGTATAGTTCCAAGGGAGTCGAGGCGAACGTTTCAGTACATCTAATCTCGAAAGATCATTCATGTGGCACAATACCACAGCTCATCATCACTTCTCGCCTCGAGGTAGGTTGGAACAGTATGGTCAGGATACAGGATGCTGAAAATGCCGATGTTATGTCCTTATGTCATAAAACCCCAAGTCCAGCCTTTCACGGCAGTCCAAATCCAAAAGGGGACCTACGGAACCTACCTACGATTGGGCTGAGTCCCGCCTTACACGGCAGTCCAAAGCCAAAAGGGAACCTACGGAACCTACCTTCGCCTGGTCAAAGTCCCGCCTTTCATGGTAGTCCAAAACCAAAAGGGGACCTACGAAATATAAATCCAAAAGGTACTCAGGCTACTCGCCTCGCAAATGAAATAATAAAAACAAAAACTTCTACTGGCAGAATGTAACAAAACAAAGCTAATACTAACGATGGATGGGTCAGGACCGCTTTTCTCAGCAGTAACTACTTAACCCAAAAAAAACTACTTATGAATGGCGTTAATAAGCTAATGCACAAAGCTAACAGAGGTGGCAAACTCTAACATGTGGAGACAGGCTCACTTACCTCGACGAACTGACTTCGTTGACAACACTCGAGTCGACTGCCTCTGCTGGTTGCGGTCGGCAGTTTTGTTAGACCCGGCCTAGTGCCTCCAAGCGGTGCGTAAGTGTAGCAGGTGGCAGACGCGGGAATTTCAAATGCCCTAACTCTCTGTGCGCTTGAACTACTCTTCGTTTAACTTAAATTATCCTTTTCAAAACAAAAAAAAAAACTACTCTTCATGGAGTAACCTTACAGTATTTCCCAGTTTGAAACGTTAAAGCCAAACGAATCTGCAAAATTTACATTCCATAGTCGATTTTCGGAGCCGAAGCTAAAATTAATTGTGCAATTGAATTTTAGTATCTAAAATTAATATTTGATACAACTAATGTATATATTAATGTGTTTAACTGAATCTATTTCATTGTGGTAAACAAATAAGGATAACAAGAAGAGGATTTGGTTCCAGGGTTATTTAGGATTCACCCACCCATCTCTGAGGCCTCCGTACAAGTCGTACGAGTACGAGTCCATAGACGAGAGTAAACGAGCGGACTGGGACCCCTCCCAGTCATACCTGGCTTCCTCCTACGCCGTGGCCGGGGGTGCACTGCGAGAGACCGCCATCAATAGTGTGCTCGACAATGGCCACCAGTTTCCTGACCACAACAGGTTTGCACCGCTTTCATCATGTTATTCAATAACAACTTATGGTTAAACTACGGTTCAACAGAAACTTTCATTGAAACACCCTAGGAAATTATGATTTTGCAGGAAGTAATTCAAAATGAATCAGTTTGACTTGTTCTCTCCAACTGATAGCAATGTATTCTTAAAAAAACATACGTATACTGTTGTGTGTTTCAAATAAATTATCGTAATAAATTTAAAATAAAATCGTAAATATTTTACCATTACTACATCATCTACTAAAAACTCCCGAATTCATATCACATTTAAAACAGAAATATTTTCAAACAACCAAAAATTTTACTTTGAGGTTATGGTTAAGATAAGGTTCAGTATTAGGGGATTATTTAAGATGAAAGCATAACAACAAACCTACAAGATCTTGTTTGTTTTTGTCGGTGTTTTAGTTTTTTATCTAAATCATCTTAGATTATTATGTAATCATGGAAAATAATACACAGTAAATGAACTATGAAAACGGATAATATTAATATACCAGCTGTACTTCGCCAGTCATAACATTAAGTTTGTTTATTTAATCGAAATATGCAGCAAGCTTTCAGTGTACACTGTATCCAAATTATATTCAATTTAGAACAGCTGATATTATGTATAATTTACTACTGTACTCAATTATTTTATATTTTAATAGTTTAACATGCTACAATTTTATTCAATTTGTTTTCATTTAACAGCTGTTAATCAAATAAATAAAGCAATTAATATAGCTCCATAAGAGTACCATGGGAATTTCTGAGTTCAGTGGGACGTAGTTCTGAGGTCGGAGAGGAAAATCCTTTCTTAGTGAGCCTCGAGGGGCCAAGATAAACTTTTGTACAACATTTCAAGTCAATTGGACGTATAGTTTTGGAGAACCAGTGATGAGTGGTAAATGGCTTTTTTATATATACTGTATATACGATTATTAAACAAAAAGAATTTGACACATTACTATTTCTAAAACATTTATTCCTGCACCGATATATTGTTGAAACTTTCACTGTCATTGTCATCAATGTAGTAGTGGACTGAATAACTCAGATGAACAGCTGAGATGTCACAGGCAACTGAATTTCCTTTTCTAACACATTATTTCAATTTGGACATCCGACTTGGGTTTGTTTTGGGTGTGAGTAGAGTGGTTCTTGTCGGGTATGTGGAGTGAGTGTGCGGATGTCTTTTTTCTTCAGTTGAGTGTGTTTGGTCATTCCTGATTCAATGGTAAATCTAGACATTTTTTAATTTAAACGAATGTATAGTAGGCCTTCATAAGTTTTATTTTAGGCTCGTAAGTACATTGTACTACCTCATTATTGCTGGATCATTGCTATTTCGTAACATATCTAAGAATTTTACACCAGTTAAATTGCCACGAATAAAGAAAGGCCCAACAACTTAAATTCCCTAAATGCCTCCCAAAATTAAGGACAAGAATTTAAGACGCCTGTCACCTTATCATGTTGAAACTTTTCAAAATGTGAGACACGATTTTGAATCCAGGCTTTTTTAGTCAAGGACTAAAACGTACAGTTATAAAACTGTACGTTTGAAATGAGATGACACTTGCTGGAAGTTCCTATTTAAAAATTATGACTTACTCCTAAACTAACCCATTTTTTTAGGTGAGTTTGAACATCTTCATACAAAAAAACCCCGCTCAGTTGGTCACATAAACCCTGAAGTAAATTACTTCATCTCTATTCATAAAAACCCACCCGCCCACCCATACATGCACTGTGGTATTGACCCAACCGCCCACCCATACACGCACTGTGTTATTGACCCACCCATACACGCACTGTGGTATTGACCCACCCGCCCACCCATACACGCACTGTGGTATAGACCCACACGCCCACCCATACACGCACTGTGGTATTGACCCAACCGCCCACCCATACACGCACTGTGGTATTGACCCACCCGCCCACCCATACACGCACTGTGGTATTGACCCACCCATACACGCACTGTGGTATTGACCCACCAATACACGCACTGTGGTAATGACCCACCCGCCCACCCATACACGCACTGTGGTATTGACCCACCCGCCCGCCCATACACGCACTGTGGTATTGACCCACCCGCCCACCCATACACGCACTGTGGTATTGGCCCATCCAGACATGTACAGTGGTATTGACTCACCCACCCACCCAAACACTTAAAGTGGTATTGACCCGCCCTCCCACCCAGACACGTACAGTGGTAATGAACCACCCACCCAACCATCCATACAAGTACAGTGGTATTGAATGTTTTGAATAAAATATTAGTTTTAAAGTCATTTATACTTACATTTCTGGAAGAGTCCATTTGTAATAATAATTATATATCTACTTATACATTGATGTCATACTCTAAGTTATTGACCCACCTGCCCACCCATACACATACAGTGGTATTGGTCCAATTTTTACGTAAATTGATCTTATTTACCAGTTTATAATTTTTCAACTCCATGACCCTTGAATTCCCCCCACCCATACACGTACAGTGGTACTGACCCAACCGCCAACCCATACACATACCCACCCGCACACCCATACACGTACAGTGGTATTGACCCACCCACCCACCCATGCACATACAGTGGTATTGGCCCACCCGCCCACCCATACACGTACAGTGGGACCCACCCACCCTCCCATACATGCGCGGTGATATTGGGAATTAACCCACCCACCCACCCACACACGTACAGTGGTATTGACCCAGCCGCCCACCCACAAACGTACAGTAATATTGACCCACCCACCCTCCCACACACGTAAAGTGTTACTGACCCACCCGCCCACCCACACACGTACAGTGGTATTGACCCACCCGTCCACCCACACACGTACAGTGGTATTGACCCACCCGCCCACCCACACACGTACAGTGGTATTGACCCACCCGTCCACCCACACACGTACAGTGGTATTGACCCACCCGCCCACCCATACACGTACAGTAATATTGACCCACCCGCCCTCCCACACACGTAAAGTGTTACTGACACACCCGCAAACCCACACACGTACAGTGGTATTGACCCAACCGCCCACCCACACACGTACAGTTGTATTGACCAACCCACCCACACATACACGTACAGTGTTATTGACCCACCCGCCCACTCATACACGTACAGTGTTATTGACCCACCCGCCCACCCACACACGTACAGTGGTATTGACCCACCTGCCTGACCATACACGTACAGTGTTATTGACCCACCCGCCCACCCACACACGTACAGTGGTATTGACCAACCCACCCACCCATACACGTACAGTGGTATTGACCCAGCCGCCCGCCCATACACGTACAGTGAGTATAACCCTCCCTCCCACCCAGACAAATACAGTGGGTATGACCCTCCCACCCACCCAGACACGTACAGTGGGTATGACCCTACCACCCACCCAGACAAATACAGTGGGTATGACCCTCCCACCCACCCAGACACGTACAGTGGATATGACCCTCCCACCCACCCAGACACGTACAGTGAGTATGACCCTCCCACCCACCCAGACACGTACAGTGGGTATGACCCTCCCTTCCACCCAGACAAATACAGTGGGTATGACCCTCCCACCCACCCATACATACATTGGTATCGACCCACCTGCAAACATACATTGTTATCGACCCACCAACCCACCCATACACATATATTGGTATCGACCCACCAGCACACCCATACACATATATTGATATCTACCCATCTGCCCACCCATACACATACATTTGTATCGACCCGCCCGCTCACCCGTATACATACTTTGGTATCGATACGCCCGCCCACCCATACACATACATTGTTATCGACCCACCCATACACATACATTGGTAACGACCCATACACATATATTGGTATCAACCCACCCGCACACCCATACACAAGCATTGATATCGGTACCCACCCGCCCACCCATACAAGTACAGTGGTTCTGACCCACCCGCCCACCCATACCCATACAGTATTATTGACGCACCCACCCACCCATGGGTGGGTCATTACCACAGTACGTGTATGGGTGGGCGAGTGGGTCATTACAACAGTACGTGTATGGGTGGGTCATTACCACAGTACGTGTATGGGTGGGTGGGTGGGCCATTACCACAGTACGTGTATGGGTGGGTCATTACCACAGTACGTGTATGGGTGGGTCATTACCACAGTACGTGTATGGGTGGGCGGGTGGGTCAATACCACCGTACTTGTATGGGAGGCCAGGTGGGTCAGTAACACTGTTCGTGTATGGATGTTAATACCACTGTAAGTGTATGGGTGGGCGGGTGGGTCAATACCACTGCACGTGTATGGGTAGGCGAGTGGGTCAATACTACTGTACATGTACGGGTGGGCGGGTGGGTTAATACCACTGTAAGTGTATGGGTGTGTGGGTGGGTTGATACCACTGTACGTGGTACGGGTGGGTGGGTCAATACCACTGTACGTGTTGGGGTGGGTGGGTGGGTCAATGCCACAGTACGTGTATAGGTGGGTGGGTGGTTCAATACCACTGTACGTGTTGGGGCAGGTGGGTGGGTCAATGCCACTGTACGTGTATGGGTGGGCGGGTGGTTAAATACATTCGCATTTTGTGCTTGTATTGTAATATATTTGTATTGTGTGACGTTCACTTGTACTGTAATATATTTGTGCTGTGTGACGTTCACTTGTACTGTAATATATTTGTGCTGTGTGACGTTCACTTGTACTGTAATATATTTGTGCTGTGTGACGTTCACTTGTACTGTAATATATTTGTGCTGTGTGACGTTCACTTGTACTGTAATATATTTGTGCTGTGTGACGTTCACTTGTACTGTAATATATTTGTGCTGTGTGACGTTCACTTGTACTGTAATATATTTGTGCTGTGTGACGTTCACTTGTACTGTAATATATTTGTGCTGTGTGACGTTCACTTGTACTGTAATATATTTGTGCTGTGTGACGTTCACTTGTACTGTAATATATTTGTGCTGTGTGACGTTCACTTGTACTGTAATATATTTGTGCTGTGTGACGTTCACTTGTACTGTAATATATTTGTGCTGTGTGACGTTCACTTGTACTGTAATATATTTGTGCTGTGTGACGTTCACTTGTACTGTAATATATTTGTGCTGTGTGACGTTCACTTGTACTGTAATATATTTGTGCTGTGTGACGTTCACTTGTACTGTAATATATTTGTGCTGTGTGACGTTCACTTGTACTGTAATATATTTGTGCTGTGTGACGTTCACTTGTACTGTAATATATTTGTGCTGTGTGACGTTCACTTGTACTGTAATATATTTGTGCTGTGTGACGTTCACTTGTACTGTAATATATTTGTGCTGTGTGACGTTCACTTGTACTGTAATATATTTGTGCTGTGTGACGTTCACTTGTACTGTAATATATTTGTGCTGTGTGACGTTCACTTGTACTGTAATATATTTGTGCTGTGTGACGTTCACTTGTACTGTAATATATTTGTGCTGTGTGACGTTCACTTGTACTGTAATATATTTGTGCTGTGTGACGTTCACTTGTACTGTAATATATTTGTGCTGTGTGACGTTCACTTGTACTGTAATATATTTGTGCTGTGTGACGTTCACTTGTACTGTAATATATTTGTGCTGTGTGACGTTCACTTGTACTGTAATATATTTGTGCTGTGTGACGTTCACTTGTACTGTAATATATTTGTGCTGTGTGACGTTCACTTGTACTGTAATATATTTGTGCTGTGTGACGTTCACTTGTACTGTAATATATTTGTGCTGTGTGACGTTCACTTGTACTGTAATATATTTGTGCTGTGTGACGTTCACTTGTACTGTAATATATTTGTGCTGTGTGACGTTCACTTGTACTGTAATATATTTGTTCTGTGTGACGTTCACTTGTACTGTAATATATTTGTGCTGTGTGACGTTCACTTGTATTGTAATATATTTGTGTTATGTGACGTTCACTTGTACTGTATTTGTATGTCTCCAAGTATCTGGGCCATTAGCCAGCGGGGAACAGGAGCTGTTGGGCACTGAAAAAGGTATTGGGGTCCAAGGTGGTGAGTAGGAACTCAAAAATAAAGATTTACAGGACCATAATAAGACCGGTGGTAACTTATGGGTCGGAGGCCTGGACACTGAGGTCAAGGGAAGAGAGTCTGCTACAAAGATGGGAGAGAAAAATTCTCAGGAGGATATTTGGGCCAGTCAGGGAGAACGGGAACTGGAGAAGAAGAACAAATAATGAATTGGCACAGCTGTATGGACAGCCAGGAATTTTGGCGGAAGTGAGGGGAGGGAGATTGAGGTGGGCTGGACACGTGTGTAGAATGGATGAAGGAAGAGTACCCAAAAAGGTGATGGAACAACAGCCCGGGGGAAGAAGACCGAGGGGAAGACCCAGGAGAAGATTCTTATTCTTATTTCTTATTCTTACACTTACATATAAGACGCCGACACAACGTTGTGCGTATTTTAAGGCGAATATGAATGGTTTTATGAGTGTAGGATGAGTGTGGATGAGTGTAGTCTGGTTACTAACTGAGTTCAACTGTTCCTCAGAAAGGGCAATTTATTAATAGCCCAACAGCCAGGGCAACTAAGGGACCTACAGCTTTACGTGGAATCCGAACCACGTAGTGCTGGTCTGATTTTCAGCTAATTGACAAGCCTGATACTCAGTTATCTCCCCCACACAACATCCGCACAATGATTACCACCCAACATGGACACCCCAGACTTCTCTAGTAGTGTCCACGCCGATAGCAACCACCAAGCGGACGCCATGCCGGTGTTAAGAGGACCGAGCATACAACCTATCGCCTACAATCTCCCAAACACTTTGTCCCCATGTAGCTGGGTTACAACACTGCGCCACCAGTGCCGACATGATGGATGGACGGCGTGGAGGAGGACATACGAGGGATGGGAGTGAGAGGATGGAGGGGAGTGACTGGAAACCGAGATGAGTGGAGGTCTGTTGTCGAGGAGGCCAGGGCCCTACATGGGCTGTAGCGCCGAGGATGTATGTATGTATGTAAGTATCTGGGCCATAGCTCAATGCTCCCTTCACCCTCCGCCTGAAACATTCTACTTGTACAAGTGACGTTTATCAATGCCACTGTACGTGTATAAGTGGGTCATTACCTCTGTAAGTGTATGGGTGGGTGGGTGGGTCAATACCACTGTACGTGTATGGGTGGGTGGGTGGGTCAATACCACTGTACGTGTATGGGCGGGCGGGTGGGTTTAAGTTTTACATAGTGGTTACATAATACTAGCCTACTGTACGTGTATGGGCGGGTGGGTGGGTCAATACCACTGTACGTGTTTTGGTGGGCGGGGGGGGGGGTCAATACCACTGTTCGTGTATGGGCGGGTGGGTGGGTCAATACCACTGTACGTGTATGGGTGGGCGGGTTGGTCAATACTACTGTACGTGTATGAGTGGGTGGGTTGGTCAATACCACTGTACGTGTATGGGTGGGCGGGTGGATCAATACTACTGTACGTGTATGGGTGGGCGGGTGGATCAATACTACTGTACGTGTATGGGTGGGTGGGTGGGTCAATACCACCGTACGTGTATGGGTGGGCGGGTTGGTCAATACTACTGTGCGTGTATGGCCACACAGAACCTTCTTTTTTAGCATTTATAAATCCACGTGCCGTGTTTAAACATCCTGGGGCTCCATTTCAGAAGATTGGCCTATAAATATTTGCCAGTGTATAAAACTTCACTTTCAAGCTGAAAACAGCACTGAAAATATGCATGGGGGGGGGGGGCTTTAAGATACCCTTTATAATCTACGTTATATATTTTTTTTAAGACGTTCAACCATTATGATAAATAAAATGTATGAATTCAAGCCTGCAGCCTAATATTACAGAATAAAACATTGTTGTTACATCCATTATTCAGTATCAAAGTTGCATTTGAGTGTCCATAGATGAGAAACGGCTAATACTACGGGAAAATGCAAAGAACAAAAATGTCATAAAATTAAATTTCCTATAAGAAAATATCATTAAATACATAGTGTTCTATAGAAAAAAACTTAAGTTGTCCACCAATTTGTAATATGGCGGCTTTTTACAAAATCACTAAATAGACATTTTTATTTGTCACGAAAAAGTAAGTTTGGTTCCCCATTTAAAGTTTGTTGCATCACTGCATATTTAAAGGATCCCAATGGTGGTACACTTTTAAAAAAATCACCCTGTATATGAAACTGGGTACTGTGGAAGTAGGAGGTCAAAGTAGGGCACTTTAAAAAATCACCCTGTACATGAACCTGACCTCACTCAACTGGAGTAGTGGAGGAGGAGGTCAAAGCAGGGCACTTTGAATTATCACCCTGTATATGAATTTAACCTCACTCAACTGGGACTGTGGAGAAGGAGGTCAAAGTAGGGCGATGTTCAATGGTTCATAAATGTCATATTAGGTAATTTTTCATTTGGATTGTGTTGTACCAGGTCTAAACATGACAGCCGGTCCAATCAGCGTTCCCCTCGGTTCCTCCATTAGCAGCGCATGTGAGTTTGACTCATTGTTAAAAAATGTTTCCTCATAAGGGGTTTTTCTTACACTATTTTAGTTTGAATCATTGTGCTTTTAATCTTTGAGATTGTGTGTGTCTAATGATGGTAGCCTTGTTACTGAAAGGCTTTAGGGAATAAAAATTAAATTCACTGGAGTGTTGAGTCATTTCATAAATGTAAATTACAAAAATAATGCCTTTTAGAATTTTGTATTGAGGTAAATGAATTTGAACTAATATTTCATAAGTTGAATAAAGATATGCTGAAATGAAATTTCCAGGAAGTTTTATGAAAATAAAATGATTTATAAAATAAAATTTTGACTAAACCCAGTCAAAAACACCTTGAGCGTGTCATCGTGTTCTCAAATTAAATTGATTCCTGCCAGGTTAAAAACTATAACTATCCAAACTGTAGTTGATAATCAACCAATAAATTACAATTGGGAGTCTTTAACGGTTATTTTCAACCCCCTCCCTCCTTATTCATTATCATCTCATTTTCTTGTGTATCAATAGTACATCAAATATTGTCCAAACAACATATAGGAAGTCTAACAGAATCAGTTAAATAGCAGAGGCGTTTTACATAAATGTCATATGGAAATCTCAGTCCGGCATCTCTTCCCAAGTTCTATTTTTGGTACACCGTACATGTATGAGTGGGCGGGAGGGTCACTACCACTGTGGTGATCTAACATAGAGAAGAGGTTGGTTCTATACAAACTAAACAATGTCACAAATTCAACTTCCAAATATCCAGCCTAATTAAAAGAGCAGTAGATGTACAAAATTAAGATAATTGAAGCCTTGGAACTTCTTTCTGTCTATGGGTTACGTTGCGATGCTCCTAGACATGAACTGCTTTCTTACTTGAAACGGATTGTTCGTCTCCAGAGTGACTGGTTTGTAAACTTCCCACCCATCCGCACCAACGCACGCTTTGATGGTAATAACAGATAGTCACCGTGCAGTGCGAACGCAATGTAATTTACACAAGTATATTTTCACAAGTAATTTAAACAGCATCGTTAAACAGATTTGCTCAAAATTTAGTTTTATTAGATTTATGTGTTAGAATTATGTTTCCGTTGATTTTGAAGCGCATTTTCTTACAAAAAAGTCAATCATTCCTCAAGGCCATAGCCAGCTGGGGGGGTTCAGAACCCCCCCCCCCAAATTTCATGGAAAACATTTGGAAACAAAACATTAGAAACAAAACATTTCTACAAAGTGAAATAAATGTACAATATATTTGGTTTCATGATTGAATATAGAGAAAAATTCTCACAAGTTTTCCTGAAGTGAAGACACTGTATAGCACTCTTATACTATATTCTTTTACTACTTAAAAACGCACGTGCTCGCTTATTTTTACTCTACAGTTATATAATAATGTCACTTAACCAAACCCCCCCCAAATTTTTTTCTGGCTACAGCCTTGTCCTTCTTTGTTTTTCTGTTCGTATACATCTGAACCTCTTATTCATCTTCTCCTTTTTCTCCATCTTCATCATTCTTTCTGCCTTTTTCTAAACACTCGTCACGTCCCTATCTTTCTACATTTCGTTCCCACTTCACATTCTCGTCTTTTGTCTTGTGTTGGATGAGATTGTGTTTTTTTTTTTTTTTTTTTTTTTTTTTTTTTTATTCATATTATTCAAATAAGCGGTATTGCACGTACTTATTTACCAATAATATAACTTTTTTATCACTTATAAATCCAGTACTTCATTATTTGTATACATTGTTTATTATTATTTAACTGTAGATAAAGACCGATATTATTTTATCACAGCATGTGAAAAGTGGGGATATGCTTCATCATGCTGGAAGTACATGAGGTGTCAAAACTAAGACTGAATAAAAGAAACTAAGGCCAGATGATGTTCTAAATTTAACTGATAGGAATTTGTGGTTTAAGTTAGTGATTGAGTTGACTGAATTTAGCTTTTAAGTAGACGTAATCAAGTCAGTGTAAGCATTGATATATACGTGTACAGGTACGACATGCGGCGCTACAGCGATGGTCTGGACATGCGTCGACGGGATGGGAACAAGCCGATGCGGAAACCACGATCATGGCAGCCTTCTCCCTACGGCAGCGACGAAGACGACGACCAGCTAACTCGGGAGGAAAAGAAAGCTAAGATTAAAGCTGAAATAGCGCGGCGTCGCCAACAGATTGAAGAAAACGCTCGTTTGCACGAAGAGCTCCTGAGGCTAGCACGCCTTCGCGAGAGTGCAGAGCTAGGATTCACTCCTGGTGGACATTCTGGCGGTGGTTACGCGATATCCAGCGTTCTCAAGTCGATCGATGATTTGCTACTGTCCGGCCGTGGCCGCGGTGACGAGCTCTACGACAGCCGTAGGATCACCAGAAGGACTCCGGAAGACAGGTCGATGGATCGTATCGCATCCACATTCAGGACTGATGATTATACTTGTGGTGTGTATGAACGCTTGACGGACTTCTCCCCTTTGACTGACTTCAGCACCCCCCACGCCATGCCTCTGCTTCCAGACATGCCCACTCGGTCCCGGAAACTCCTGGAGGACCTGGGCAGCTCACCCATTACAGATGCTGTGCGAAATCTTCCTCAAAAAGGTGAGGTTTTTAATACTTTTACTAATCCTAGAGAACTAACCATTAGTACATTGAGTCATCCTTATTTTGAGACAAGGATTTTGATAAGAAAAATGATAAATGTCTCCTTTATTGTCTACGTATGAGATTCAGAATCTGCTTCTGCACTCATAATTGTATCAATTGTATCATAATAAGTATCAATTGTTAAGTTAATAAACATGTAATGAAAATAAAAACTCAGTAATGAAAAACAGGTTCCCCAGCTGTCATTCAGTTCTTCGTGTCATCAAAAGAGACAACGACATTGTCAAAAAGATGCCAATTTACCTATCCCTTAATGTGCCTGATCTGTTCGATACGATAGACCACGGGAAGCTGGTATAACCTTGCAATATATTCCGACCCGAGCTTTTTGACTATCAGTAACAGTTCCAAAAACCGACACAATTAGGCTGTAAACGTATATCTGATGAAAGTATACCAAAATAGAGATGTGAGATATGGTGTAATTATATTTACCCAAATAATGTTCACATATTTATAAAAACACATTTCCATTTATGTTTGTTTTACACATTTTTTTCCAATGAAAAATAATCAACAGTTTTCATTATTAAATGGACATATTCTTGTAGCAATGATACGTTTACTTTCCACCATCACCTCAAATAAAATCCTTCTTATTGCGGTAGACAATAAACATTGTATTTAAATACTCCAGTACATGTTATACTAAAATGTATATCATTCGCACTACAACTTTTCCATTCAAACTTACAATGTTTGCATTACCGTAACCCAATTAAATATTACTAGTCCCAAAACTTGATTCCAGTCATCCTTAAATCTATATAACTTAATTAATTCTTACAAACGTCTCATATAATGTGCTCATCTGTCAGCCTTATATGGTACAGAATCAACGATAGCAAAAATATTACAAATAGTTTGCTAAATTTAAGATCTTGTAGTGACTAGGGGAAACCTTAGCACACTTCTATTGCCTTCTTCATTTCTCGCCATGATCGTTTCCCCGTGTAATTTTGTTATTTTTCTTCACGTTGCAGACTTACATTGTTCAAAAATAACCTCTTCTTACTACTACAAGTTATACTTTCCTAGGCTCTCTTATTCGTATGGTGAATCTTAATAAATGTTCTAATTCGCCAGTTTCAGAATATTTTAGCTCTTTGAGAGAAGACATTTTCAAACACTTTCTTATTACGCATCTAGAGCTTATAAAGAATATGTGTGCCAAATTTCATGTTTCAAAGCCTTATAGTTTTAGAAAAACTGAGATCAGTTAATCAATGGTATTTGGATTTTATATTTATAGACTAGATAGATAGCAGTATTGAAAACTTCACGAGGTTTGAGCCCACTCAAACTCTAATTAATTAAAAAGTGCCTATTTTGTATCAGTTTTATATTTTTAGTGTAACAAAATAATTACATGAAAAAGAGCTGTAAATACAAGGCGTTTCTTTTAAAATGCAACCCTTTTTACAAGCACAGAAAATGAAGGTTTCTAGATAATTAAAAGTTCTAAGTTGGTAGCCCTGGTTATTCTTCTTCCTTGGCTATCAGCTGATTTACATTGTTGCATTATTGTTAACTTTATTTGTTTCGTACAATGTCACTAAGTTAAGGTTAGAAAAATGGTTTTGAGCAAAGGCCAGAGAGTGTTTATTGTGGAGGAATATTTTAAAACAAAATCATTTGTTTTGATTCAGATGCTTTCGAACAGTATTCTAAACTCATCGTATTAATGATGTTTGAATTATTAATTGTATGTACATTGTATTGAAATTCAATCCATTTCAAATCATGGGTTGCATTTTAAAAGAAATATGAATAAATGATTTATTTCCAACAGCACTATACAATAATAAAGACAGATACCAAACTCGGAAATTGACTGACCACTTAACCAGTAGTGTGGCCAGTTTATAAAGGAAAACAATTAAAAATACATTTTTATTTAGAGTCTAGCATAGTCATATAAAAGAACAAAAAGACGCTCTCTGCAATGTTTGTTTTTTATTTATTAGAAAATATAAACGAGTAAAATCATATTTAGAAAAATAATATGAATACTTGCGAAAAGCTAGAAAAATTACAGTTTACAATAAAATAATAACGTGGGAAATATTAATATAGTACCTGATTCATATATTCTATATTATTTTGAGTCAACAGCCAAATCTTTAAAAAATTACAAAATTTATTAAAATACCCTGTATATCCATGCATTTTCACTTATTTACTGTTTGTTTTTACCAATGTTAAAATACGATTAATTTCAAAATATTGATTAGATATTTATAAAAAATTTTCATTCTATTCTTTGTTTTCAGCTATCCGCCAAAGGAGTATGATCGGCTAGATTTGACCTACTTCCTGTGGATCTATTTCTGGGTAATTGAGATTTTTATTGATGGCAAATTAAAATTCAGCCAAATAGAATTAAAACCGTCCGTAAGAATAAAAAGATAAATTTATAAGTGAGCCAATAAATTATATACGAGTACATAGACCGTTGACATAGACTCATATTGCTCTACCACGTTACCATGTAATATCTAATGAAAGTCATTGCAGAAGATATTTTTTTTATTTCTTTAGTTTGGAATAGTATTTTTAAAGCAAGTAGTATGCAAGGTGAAATTGATAATACAAACTTTCTAAGAACATTTTTATAAAATTGTAATCCTATATCTTAGGACCCAGAATATACTCCAAAGCATCTTTACAAGTTCTTTCAAGATTAACAATATATTTACTATATGATTTTCAATGCCTAAAAAAAGAGGATAAAAAATATTAAAAATTTAAATTTCCAACGTGTAAATAAAATAAAATGGTGCGGCCTCGTAAAACACGGTCTATAGTGTGGGATGTTTTTTATCAAATGTAATTAACTTAAATGCAGCTTTATTACTTACTTATTAAGTAAAGCACTTTTGGTGTAGTTTATTAACTTTTTTACTCAACGTAATTTTAACTTTCAATTTTCTAAATTTTATGAAATTATTACGAGTAAAACATAATTTTGGTCTTCTTGCTACTTGACTATTCATTCTTACATACTTTTGGGTAGTTTTAATTGATAATGTACATTATGTTCATAAAATAAAATTATTGTATTTTTAGTTTTATAATCATGATTTTTAGTATAGTTATACTATCATAACTTTTCATTTTTTAAATATTTAACTAATAGAAAATCTTAATAGACATCTAAAGCCATAAAAGCATTTCATTAAAATCATCTCGAAAGTGAAAAATAGAGTCAGTCAGGCCTTCAGCATACAGAAGGAGAATATCTCGTTAAAAATATTTCGAATAGTCAACATTTCGTTAGCTAGGAACTGCGTTACGAGATGTGTTTAACGAAAAGCCTAATAAACATCTTGAGTCGAATAAACAAACATTTCGTTAGCTAGGAACTGCGTTAAGAGATGTGTTTAACGAATAACAAAGCCTAATAAACATCTAGAGCCAAATAAACAAACATTTCGTTAGCTAGGAACTGTGTTACGAGATTTGTTTAACGAATAACAAAGCCTAATAAACATCTAGAGCCGAATAAACAAACATTTCGTTAGCTAGGAACTGTGTTACGAGATGTGTTTAACGAATAACAAAGCCTAATAAACATCTAGAGCCGAATAAACAAACATTTCGTTAGCTAGGAACTGTGTTACGAGATGTGTTTAACGAATAACAAAGCCTAATAAATATCTTGAGCCGAATAAACAAACATTTCGTTAGCTAGGAACTGCGTTACGAGATGTGTTTAACGAATAACAAAGCCTAATAAACATCTAGAGCCGAATAAACAAACATTTTGTTAGCTAGGAACTGCGTTACGAGATGTGTTTAACGAATAACAAAGCCTAATAAATATCTTGAGCCGAATAAACAAACATTTCGTTAGCTAGGAACTGCGTTACGAGATGTGTTTAACGAATAACAAAGCCTAATAAACATCTAGAGCCGAATAAACAAACATTTTGTTAGCTAGGAACTGCGTTACGAGATGTGTTTAACGAATAACAAAGCCTAATAAATATCTTGAGCCGAATAAACAAACATTTCGTTAGCTAGGAACTGTGTTACGAGATGTGTTTAACGAATAACAAAGCCTAATAAATATCTTGAGCCGAATAAACAAACATTTCGTTAGCTAGGAACTGTGTTACGAGATGTGTTTAACGAAAAGCCTAATAAACATCTTGAGCCGAATAAACAAACATTTCGTTAGCTAGGAACTGCGTTACGAGATGTGTTTAACGAATAACAAAGCCTAATAAACATCTAGCGCCAAATAAACAAACATTTTGTTAGCTAGGAACTGCGTTACGAGATGTGTTTAACGAATAACAAAGCCCTAAAACGAATAACAAAGCCTAATAAACATCTAGAGCCGAATAAACAAACATTTTGTTAGCTAGGAACTGCGTTACGAGATGTGTTTAACGAATAACAAAGCCTAATAAATATCTTGAGCCGAATAAACAAACATTTCGTTAGCTAGGAACTGTGTTACGAGATGTGTTTAACGAAAAGCCTAATAAACATCTTGAGCCGAATAAACAAACATTTCGTTAGCTAGGAACTGCGTTACGAGATGTGTTTAACGAAAAGCCTAATAAACATCTTGAGCCGAATAAACAAACATTTCGTTAGCTAGGAACTGCGTTAAGAGATGTGTTTAACGAATAACAAAGCCTAATAAACATCTAGCGCCAAATAAACAAACATTTTGTTAGCTAGGAACTGCGTTACGAGATGTGTTTAACGAATAACAAAGCCTAATAAACATCTAGAGCCAAATAAACAAACATTCCGTTAACTAGGAACTGCGTTACGAGATGTGTTTGACGAATAACAAAGCCTAATAAACATCTAGAGCTGAATAAACAAACATTCCGTTAAGAACATCTCGATTGTGAAAAATACAATCGAAACGTCTTGAGATGTTTTACTTATCGAAACAATCCCCCCTGAAAAGAACGCAATGGGCAATCATTAACTATGTTATCCATAGTATGGATTTCGGTTCGGCAATCACATGACTTATCACTGTCCATTCCCAGATTTGTATCAAAACGTTGGTTAGATGTTTATAGAGAAATGTTCATACCATTCTCTGTGTACAGTTATCCATCAAATGAGTATCATTCTCTAGATTTGACCTACGTCCTGTCTCATCTTATATAACCAGTTAAGAAAGACTAGTATTGAGGACATATAAATTGAGTTCTTTAAACATGACCTATATTTGTAAATGTCATGTTTGTGTGGTACGAATAAATGTATTATTGAATTATTCTAATATTTCAAATGCATTAACTTCAATCCCAAAAAACTTGAGGTGAAAATCTGATTCTATGTACACTAACTGTTGTAAAATAAACAGTAACTTTTGACGCAAATCATGAAGAAATAATTGTTTAATTTACTGCCATTAAATACTTAACTGTTTCTAAAGATACACCGAATCATGAATGTGCCAGTTCGATTAATTTAACAAATAACACTTTTGACTAAGGATGTTTGATTTTATTCTAGTCTAAAGTTAAATTAAAATTAACTTCAAAATTAAATCCCAAACTGCATATTTGGCATCTACTCAAACCAAAACCAACAATGTAACAAAACATCATAGACAACATAAATGAAAATCTGAAATTATTTTTAGAAAAAAAGTTTAGTTACAGTTTTATGCATTTCGCACCGCTAATTACAGTAAAAACTCGATAGTCTGCATACTAATATTCCAATAGTCCTTATACAGTACTTCAACACTGGCCATGGCAGAGTGTTGAAGTATCAATGAATGATCAAATGCATATTCATGAAACAATACCCCAATCAAATTCTAAACTAACATTCATATGCCTATATTTTCCCTGCAACAGTATTATTTTCCCTGCAATTTTGTAAGCGCTTCCAGTCTTCGGAAGTAGGTTATCCCTTGACAACACTGTCTCACTCCAAAGACTGCAAAACTCAGCCATTAGGTTTGTGTATGGTCTCAGAAAATATGACCATGTCAGTCAAGCTCGATAAAAAGCAAAAACACTTCCAATAAAGCATATATTTAGTTTGGAAGTGGGAGTGGAAGATTCTGCTATCTGGTACACCCACTTATTTTAGGAACATACTGCGGGCTCGTTCAGAGGTTAGAGAACGTCGCACGTGCCAGGACAGCATGCTAGAGGTACCCAAAGTCAAACTCGAGGTGGAAAGGAAAGCTTTTTCTTACTTTGCTCCCCAGATTTACAACAGAATTCAACATAATGACAAAGCACTCAGCTATGTTTCTTTTAAAAATAAACTTAAGCTATATTTGGAATATGATTATTTTTAAATTTAAGGTGTGTAAAATATATTTTGTTTTGTGATTTTAGCCTGGTCCTTGGCAATATACATGTAATTTTTGTATGACTTGAGTTTTTTTTTTTAAACAACTGTATGTTGAAAAACGCTCCAAATAAAGACGATATTTATTTATTTAATTTACAACCCAAATATATTATATTAAAAATGTTTGTTGTCTTATGACGCCACCAGCATTGCTGGTGAAAATCTTAGTAAAAAAGTATATTTTACTTTATTTTTTTGAAAATTTATAAAAAAGAGAAGAATTTAATGTGAAATATACGGACACCTAGATTGTTTATAATTTTGTGGTTGTAGGTTTTTTAAGAGCAAGTTTTAACACAGCATGGTCTTTCAGAGGATCGTCAGTTGTCCAAAGTGTTGTGATACATACTTTTGGAACCAATTGTTTGGAACCACTGTTACCAACACTGTTCATGTTGCAAAAACAAAATATCAGTTTTAGTGTAGATGAAAACTACTTAGACTGTTTTCTGTTTCAGCACAAGCCCGTCTTGTTGGGTGGCACACATACTCGCTCTTATATCATTGTTTCCGGAGATGTGTGTTCGCTGTTCTTCTGTAACCAGGGTGTACTAGTTCTGTTGTCAGTTGGTATTTTTGTTAGTAACTTACAACGTCATTCCGTAAGCTTAGAAATAATTAAATTTAATCCTATGATTATCATATCACCACTTTTTGTATAATAATCTATGTACATAAAAGTATCAATATAAGACAATTATCACTGTATAAACTTGTACATACTTACATTTACATATAAATATTTTTGCTTAGTATTTTAGTTAAAAAGTTTGGTACTTTAATTGTTATAAAATGTAAAAAGACAAAAATATTTTAGGCTTGCTAGTTATAAAATGTTTGATTTAAACAAATATTTCAAGTGTTCTTATGAGCGTTTAGCAAGTTAATTTTCGATCCCACACTCTGATCATGTTAGCTTCTAGCAATACAAATATTACCACCTATAAACGAATAAAAAGGATATATAATGACAGTGTATGGAAGTTAGGAGTTGTCAAGTAAAAGTGTCATTTATTTTTAGAGTTTTAAGAAATATATTCTTAGTTATAATCACGCACACTTAATTAATTTACGCAAGATTAATACTTTAAATGCTTCATTAATATTTTATTTAATAATACAGGGGTTAACAATTATTCTTCCCATTCCAAACACATTTACATAACTAAAGCTATTTTTCTCCGTTTTATCTATACATGTTGAATATTTAAAATGTATAGCCAACATGACCTTATTATTAGTGTTATTGTTACATTATGTCGTTTTGTCCCAGCCTTAAGAGTCACACAGCTGCAGTAGGTGCAGCAGACACTTATGACGTTGATAGCAATCATTAGTATGATGTATTGCGAATAAATAATTCCCATAAGTCTTGCATGACCTTTGATAGTATTTATATAAACCACAAACTAAAAGTAAACCACGTGTTCACTGTAAAAGTAGTTGTGAAATGTGTAAACGGATAGAATATCGGTAAACTTACCGGGGAGACAAGTCTACAAAAGCACGATGTACATAAAGGACCCAACAGAAGAACATAAAATTGCCATGCAACTGGCAACTTGTTTAGGCTTTAGATATGAAATGAATAATATATAAATGAATACAAATATTATTTTAAGTTTTCACTATTTTAAATGATAAAAATAGTCTATTAATTTACTGTTCAAACTAAAAACAAATGGTTCCATAGAATTGCCACCAAAGTTCCCTCATATTAAACACTAAAAAATAAAAACTTTGAAAATTTCCAGTTTGATTCCCAAATTCGTTTTTTTCCATAACTCAAAAACTAATCAAGTTAGAGACATGTGGTTTTTACTAAAATATTTAAAATTGTAATTCACATTTTTTCTGAAAATTTAATCGAAATCGTTAGAGCCATTACCGAGAAAGTTTCATGTTTGTATTTTTTGCCAATAAAAAATTAAAATTTCAAAGAAATTGAAAATTTATCTGGAGATATTGGCTAAATACAACTACATACAAAACTTCATACAAATCTATCCATCCGTTTGGCCTCCAGCGAACTGCACATTCATACAAACAGACACATACGGACAGACACCAAAATTTTTGTTTTTCGAAAAAAACACTTTTTTGTTCAGGGGGCCCTAAAGTGGATTTTTAGACCAACTTGTAAAAAAATTGTTGTTTACGATCACAATACTTTTTCCATGCTAACGCATATGAGAGAAAGTAAAAATATATTTAGCTACATTTGTTTCTCTAAATATTTGCGTAATGTTTCAGACTGGTTCAAAGACTAATACTTAAACATTTAAATAACATTTTAAATAATATTTGAACGTCTTAAACATAAAACAAAGTATAATATGGAGAAATCACACACCCGTTGCATCAAAAATAGACCAGATGGACACACATTGTTCTGCTAAACCCTAGCAACAGCTAAGCCAACTGGCATAACTTTGATAACATATTATTGTTATATTTGATAATATTTTAGTAAACAAATTTATATTTAGTATGTAATTAGTATGATTAGTATTTAGAATGATTATTTTGGATGTACTAAGAGCGGTTGGTAACTAACAATATATAACATAATAGTATTAACTTTCATTAATCTGCAACTTTTTAAGTATCCAGTATTGGTGTCAGATTATCTTCACTATCTTCCCATAAAGCTAAAACTAAGTGCTATCATTATCAATAGAAACAAGAACATTTTCCGCCCACGGGTCCCGTGAGGCCGGTTTTCCTGTTCGGTTAAATTGTTCATGTTCGGTCTTCACAGGAAGCGCCAGGTGTTTCCCTCTCTCTCTCTATCTCTCTTCATCCCTATCTCTGTCTCTATCCAGCACACACTGTAGTAAGTAATAACTGAGCAAATATTTATGAAAACACACTTTAAGAAAAATAAGACCTGAATACTAAAAAATCGTCCGAGCGCTTATTTGAAACTAATCACCGTTAGATAGCAGCAAAGATGCCCATCTACAGCAAATCCATTGTCTTGGACATTCTGTTTGCTTCTTTAGCCAATAGTGTTATTCACTAGCAAAGTATTATTTGGAAAAACAGTAACTTTTAGTGAAAGTTTTGACTACATAATTCCACAAAATGTGGCTCGGCCCTCTTATATTTTCTGTTGTATACAATTTTATGAATTAATATTATTGTTAAAAAAATATGTCTTTTCGTTTGAATTCGATAGTATTACTATTTTATTATTATTATTATTATTATTATTATTATTATTATTATTATTATTATTATTATTATTATTATTATTATTATTATTATTATTATTATTATTATTATTATTATTATTATTATTATTATTATTATTATTATTATTATTATTATTATTATTATTATTATTATTATTATTATTATTATTATTATTATTATTATTACCTACAAGTCTTTTTTAAGGGCATTGACTGATTGAATTTGTTTTAATACTTTCAATAAGTTTCAAGTACTGTACTAACAACTTTTAAAAGTTTTTTTCTAGAAAAACAAAATATTAATGGAAAAGAACTGTTTAAGATCAAATGTAGATTCATAAAACAATCCAACCCACTCAGGTTCTAACCAACAAACATATTTACAAAGCAATTGTATTGTTTTGTAGAGCTATTCACAACTGAAAATATAATAAAAAGACTAAATATATTTAGTGCAGCTAACTTGATGTATGTCTTCATTCTATATGACTTATTTGCCTCGAATTCGAAATGGTGATGTAAAACAGAGTATGAATGAATGAGAATATTTGTTCAATTCAAGATAGATGAGATACTTTGAAACTAGGAATGGACCTTTAGTACCAGAACTAAAACCAATTTGCTTCCTGTGATATGGCTAGCTAAACTGAACATTCTTGTGAACTGAGCTAGTAAAGCCACTTAGCATCCATGAAAACAAATACTAGGGTTTAGGATTCGTTCATTGAACGACGAATGTGTCTCGGTAATTTAGTATTAATAGGCTGTCACATAATATTATCTAAAATGGCTCTGAAGGGTTCAAATGATTATTTAAGAGTCTGCAGAGGCTAGCGGAGGTAGTCGGCCATATTGGTTTTAGTCCCACAAGAAAAATGTCATTTTCGAACCGGACGTACGATCACGCGTATCCAAATAAAATAGTTATTTTAAACGGATTTTTTACAAACAAATTGCATTTGATCAAGAATGGAATTGCGCTTTGGAATTGCTTTGCGAATTCCTAATTAGTTGTATAGAATAAAAATATAAAAAATGTTTAGTTTGAAGTTTTTATTTTTACCAATTTTTCAAAACTAGGCTTACATATTCAAAATATTAAAAGCAAACCCAATGCGAAATTTGATAACATTTAAAATGACACCTCATACACAATTTTTGGTCAATAAATAACGAAAAAATATGGATGCGCAAATAACATTGTTCTTATGGGATTAAAATAAACATGGCCGACAGCCTCTGCAGACTCTTAACATGTGTCTTGTGGAGAATAGATGGAATCCAGGCCGGAAGTCTTCTTACTTATCTTCACCCAGCACACCACAATCATTTTTAGAAACATTCATTGTAATACAATCATTCTTGAGTCAGTCTGGTAGGTGTCATATTGAAACTTATAAATGAATCACTGTGAAATATTTTTGTATAGAGTGTGGGATGCGCGGCTTAAACACATGGCTTTGACAACTCTCTCTCTCTCTCTCAGGCAGCGAACACACTCTCTCCCTAGCCTCCACAGACCAACCACTTCATCTATTCACATATTTTTTTAAGAATAGACTAATACTGTGTGATGTACCGTACAGTTGTGGTCGTTAAGACTGGCTTTCGCGCCAGATGCACACTATCCCTGTATAGCGAATTACCTTGTACAGTTTGTCCAGGATCATGCTCAAGGAACATATGTTTAAGTTATAGTAAGACACCGTTATGTTTATAGCAAAATATTTTATTCTATTGTTACTAGTGTTAGATGAAAGTTTAATAGTGTCTTTCATATAATTTCAATAATTTTTATAAGTATGGAGAATTTAAGTCACGTTTCTAGAAAGCTCTGAATAAATGTTGTATTAATAAGTGTTTTTGTGCTGGCCTTTTTATTCATAATTGAGCTTTAAGGCCTAATATTAATTTATCCCTTGAAACTATCTATAATTTTACCATTGTTAACTAACTAATACTAGTTATGATTCTACAAATTAGTATTGTGCTGTACGATATAGAAAAAGTTAACTTCCTGCACAGATAATATACAGGGTGGGAACAAAATATGGAAACGCTTTCACAACAACGTTATTTTTTTCATAGATAATTTGATAATTTAATTTTTTTTAATAATTGTGTTCCGTAAAGTATAATTTTTGATCAGATTAATTTACTTGAAACCATTAAATAGCGGAGAAATATTATAGTTCAAATTAGTTACTTAGAAATTCAAATTACCGCTACTATGGAAAGGATAAACCTTCCGAAGTCCGGTTTGCGGCAATTCATTTCTCTTGAATAGACCTTACATTTCATACCAAACTAACCTAGGCTTACGTTAAAGATTTTCGTTCAACTTCTCGTGGGCCGTCCCCCTGAAAAGATGAGATGTCGTTAAATCCATCAAAAAGTATGTTTAGATCATATTCTTTGTAACCATGATTATTTACAAGATTTTACATTTACAAGTGAATTCATACAAACGTTGTGAAAGTGTTTCTATATTTTTTTCCAAAAATACAAATGATGGCCATTAGAAATCTGTCATCCCAAAAGATCTTAACTAGTTGAAAATTAATAACAAGAATAAATTAATATGAACCTATTCTTATTGCACTTTGATAAAAATCTAATATTGTGTTACTAAAGTTTCTTCACTTTCTACAACCCCCATGAAATAGACATATATTTCCAAAAACTTGTTTGGAAAATATTGAAAGTTAAATTAATTTTAAAATAAAAACAAAACATTTGTTATTATGAGGAAATTCCAGAGTACAATGTGTATAAAACGCAACCCTATTTTAAAGTACAGAAAATGAAGGTTTAAGATAATGACAAGTTCATAGGTTGGTAGCCCTGGTTATTCTTCTTCCTTGGCTATCAGCTGATTTACATTGTTGCATTATTGTTAACTTTATTTGGGTTTCATGTAATGTCACTAAGTAGAGGTAAGAAACATAGTTTGAGCAAAGACCAGAGAGTGTTTATTGTGGAGGAATATTTTAAAACAAAATCGTTTGTTTTATGTCAAGATGCTTTCGAACAGTTTTCTGAACCCTTTGTATTAACTATATTATTGTTAATTTTATGTACATTATTTTATTGAAATTCAATCCATTTCAAATCATGGATTGCGTTTTAAAAGAATCACCCTGTATAGTATTGAAATTTTCATTTATTTTGTATACCAACTAAATGTGACATTTTATAACTGAAATTTTCATTTAATAGGAGATTAGACACCCACTGGCTGTAGCAACGTTAAGATGTACGCTTGGCAGCTAAATACGATATCCTAAACTAATTACCATAAACTAATGAGACGTTTAACTCTCTAAAATTTGTTACAGAACTATTATATAAACAATACATAATGTAAACCTAACACGCTAAAATTTAATTGTTTTATTATTACAATACCAATGATCAACCAGTTTCTATTCTTTTTCATGCTTCAAAATTTGTAGAATTGAAAACTTTAAAATTTTATACATAAATAAATGTTAAATGCATTAAATGTTAAAAAGCAGTCTTCAACATTTACACAAGTTTTTAACATAGTTGTAAAAACATTATTTTGCCAATATAACAAACGTACTGTTGCTATTAAATGACTCCTCATTTAAATAATGTAATGAAACTAAAAGAAAGCGTGTTTTATTTATAATTAACTTATCCATATTATAAGCTATTGTTAAATTGTTTTTAACTTGAATCAACATTTGAAGCTATGAACAGATTTAACTTGCAAAAAACACATCTTCTTACCAATTTTAAAATGGTGTGGTATTTCATGGAATCTTTCAATACTTTTTGTTTAAATGTTTGTAATTATAAATTTTTTTTCATTTCTATCCCTTGGTTTTGGCTCAGCTAACAAATATTTATTATGTTTGGAGGCTAAATCATCAGATATAGCTTCAGTGAACAGTCCAACACGAAAAATTTATGAGAACTGCCGGAAAAATTATTATTTTTAACCAGAAATGTGAACAAAGTTAAGCACTCTTGAAGAGTCCACGTTCAGTTGTCAATTGAACTCAAAGTTATACCTGATACATGAACATTGAATTAACATAAAGTTCATGTGTAAAATGTTCCCCAAACATCAGTTACCCAGATTTAATGTATTGTCCATGTACAACCATGCCCTCCTTCATAATGTTAACTGTAGTAAGACTACTGTACATAATAATTTAAAATGTTCTACGTTTCATTTCTTACTGTCTTTAATTAAGTTTTATTCTCATAAAAATTCATTGAACTTCAATAGGTTATCTTTTTTATATGCCACACAATTCATATACGTGATAAACAACAGTTAAGACATTTTACCTTATAAACTATATTGATAAAGACTCAACTGTTAGCAATTAAATTTGAAGTTTGCAATTAAATTTGCAACCTATTATGTATTACACAGGCCTTCCCAGCTAATTACATCACATTGCTAGAACTTTAATTTCTAAATATATGTATTTAATGCTTACAATTATATATATATAAATATATATATATATGTACATTTTACTATCTTCTAGTGTTAGTTCTACAACCCCGCCTAAAGCTTTTAATTTAAGAACTCTCTATCTGATGTATTGTTTCAGCCCCTGTGTGTTATTAATGTTAAGAATGTTTGTAAAGCCTGAGTGTATTTTTGTACATCGTGTTTATTAAAATATTTATATTGTAAAAGTACTTATTCGACACAAATTGTATAGACATTACCATCCTTTCTTATGACAATACACGTTCCTTGAGGGTGATTATAGGTGGACGTCTTTGCTTTTGATTGTTAAGTTTTTGTTAATACTAAGTATTGTTGTTTTGTTGGATAACAAAGAGTTAGAAATTATAGTTGTCTTATTTATTTCTGAACCAAAAATGCATTGTTTCCTGAGTCAGATTGATTAGTTTATTAAGTAAAACACTCGACTCTCCAGTTCACTTGGGTTCGTAGGTATGTGCGTGATATTTATTCAACGTGTTAAGGTGGTTTGGCTGGCATTAGGGACAACTGAATTCCGCTCGCAGCGCTGGCTTTACGTTTGACCGCGAGTCACTCACACACAAACACTCAACCACTCCCGTCCCCGTCTATATAATTACAAGAAGTCGTTGAAGCGCGATCCTGCAGGTGCGAGGGCTGTGTCTCGCTGTACGTGTGTGTAGCGATTGGATTGTAAAGCATGCGGGTACAATTACATATCCCAGTTGAGTATATAAAGTTAATCGATTTTTCAAACTGTGTGATATTAAAAAGCATAAGATGCCAAACACGACATTGTATTTCTCGTCATAATAAAATAAAAACAAACACATAACGTTGATTATTTAAAATCTAATTTGCAAATTCGCAGTAAAATTACGTAATTTAAAGTAACTGATGAACTAGACGAGTCCTGTCATTTGGGAATAATCGGGAAAATTGTTTCTTAACAAATTAAACAAAAATTGTTAAGAAAGCCCAAATTCACATCTTTGAGGTGATGTATTACAACTATAAACATAATTTTAATGAAATAACTACTTGGGAGGCGTTTAATAGCTGATATAAAGACATTTCAATCGAAAAAAATAAAAAAGTTTTTTTGACCAAACAACCTTAGATACAGACAGTCAGCTCAGTTAATGATTCAAACGTTGGAAACTTGACTCAGCAGTAAGAAGCTTTAACAACTGAGGCAAATAATTATGCAAATTACTAGAAAGAACACTGTTAATTATTGGTTTTAATTTTTAAATAGAAATGTATAAGTGGGTTTCAACAATATACAACTTTATTACTCGAACTTTTAGAAGCACTATTTATATGATGCTTGTATGATCTAAAAAAGACATTTGATTGTTTTAATGTTAGCTCTATATTAAATATTTTACAATTTTAAAGTGGTTTTGTCTTTTTTCATGAATAATGTAAAATATATTCGTGAGATTTATATTTTTTAATTTAAAAATAAATTCCGATATTAAATAAAGCTGTTTAGTTGTCATTCACCGTGTGACCATGAAGTGTTTCCCGAGGCTCGGTCGCAGTTAGTCATTAGTTCTACAGCCTGAAAACAAAAATAGGCACACTCCTTGTAAGATACGCCTGTGGGGAACTCCCACTACTAAGACATAGACTATTAATTTTTTTATTGACACTAAAAAAAATAATACTGAATTGTTTTTCTTCAGCATTATTATAACCTAACAAGTAGAATATATAAATGTTTGACTTGTTAAGCATACATTTTTGTAAACTTAAATAAAACATTAGAGTTCTCCAGGTACTTCATGAATTCAGTAAAACTTTATAAATTCGTAGGATCATGGATAATTTATAAAATATCAATATTTACAAAGCGTTCAACCACCATACCTGTTCTACAAGTTTGTTGTAAGACACGTATTCGAGGTCATAACAATAGAATAAATATATTTAAATTTTAATCATATGTGTCGAAAATACTGCAGTAATTCGAATCCCAACGTACGACTACAAGCTCTTCTGAAAAATGTGCGAGAAAAGCCAACGTCCGACTACAAGCTCGCGGCAAAACCGACTATAAGCTCTTGGCAAAAATGTACGAGAAAAGCCAATGTACAACTAGGAAGCCTTCTCGAAAAAAATTGTTTTTAATAGAAAAAAATTATTTAATTTTTTAAAGCTTATTATTTTTGTTAGTAGTCAGTATCTATCTTACCAGAAAAACCGTGATATTGTGCAAAAATAACTCATTAGTTAGAGAAACAATACAAGAACGATGCGCCATTTGGTAGGGGCCGTGCACATCGCTAGCGCTATCAGCTGTTTTTGTTTGTTATTCAGTTCCGACTGCGTCTGGAATGTTGTTTATTTCTTGTACCAGTGTTTTATTTTATAAAAATTAAACGTTGATTATCTCCAGTAAGTAAAATACTGTTCGACGAGTGTTACAAGAGGAAAGTTTGAGTGGTGAAAGTTCAGTCGAACTTCATTCCTACTTTTTGTGTTTTCATAAATGTTAATCTTTTTTTAATTTGTGAGAACATTTTGAAATAGCTTATTAATGTTTTAAAAACTTAAAATTTTTATACTAAAAACAATTATATTTCCAATTTAGACTTTTATCAGCCTTACAATTTCATTTTAGTTTAGTTTTAACAAGTGTAAATATTTTTTCGAGGGCCAGCTAGCTTAACTCCCAGCCTACATCGAGGAAATTTGTCCTGGAAGAGGTTAACTGGATCTTTAAGATACGAACGTGACAAGGCATCTGCTAAATACATGTTACTAACTAGTACATAAGTTACTGTAAACGTTGTAGCCTAGCAGACACTTTGTTTAAATCTTTATTAACTATTAATAGTAACTAGTGGTTTATGATCGCTTTGGACAACTAACATACCTGTATGAAATTTCTCAAAACCAAATGCAATTGCTAATAGTTCAAATCAAATCAGTTTTATTGCAGTGGAAATTTAAAATGTATTGCAAAAGTCAATTTTATTATAAAAGATCTTTTGTGTCTAGTTAAAAATTTAGTTTCACCCACACTACAAAAACATCTCTCAAACATATAACATTTCTGCACATTCATACATCCAATTTTCCCACCTCCAGTTCCGGTGTCAGCATACCCACTGTGTGGTCTCCAAGTTATTCGCCAAAAACTCACCCACACTATAAAAAGCATGGTAGGCTAGAAAGCCTTTTAATTGAGTTTTACACGCCTTCAGCGTTCTGGCGATTTTTATACGATTTGGTAGTTTATTGTAAAGATGGACACCTGCCTCTGAGGGCAAATACTCGTAAGTAACTGTTCTGTGCTTCCCTGTCCTATAGTTGTCCCTGCCTCTGGTGCCATATTTGTGAATGTCACGTCCCCGAATCAAAGCACACTTAGAAATAAAAAAAGTTATTGTTTCTAGAATATAGAGGCAAGGTAAAGGCAAGATTCTTAATTTTTTGGAGATTGGCTTGCATGATTCTCTGAAATCAACTTTTTTTATTATCTGAATCGCTCTTTTTTGTAATCTGAACACTCTCAAGAGCTGATTACTTGCACCAGCTCCCCACAGCACTATGCCATAGACAAGGTGGGGATAAATTAAACCATAATACGTCGTCTTCAGTACCTGAATAGGGCAGTATTTGGCTAAAGTCCTCAGAACATAGATACCAGATGTTAGTTTGGCACATACCGCATCAATATGTGCGTTCCATGTCAAACCTCGATCTATGTGTAATCCAAGGAATTTTGAGACGTGAACACCTCTTCCAGCATAGTGTCTTCCAACAGTACGCTGGGGACCCATTCTAGGTTCTGAGGACGTAAGGTAAAATTTATAAAATTTGATTTAGAAGAATTTGTTTTCAAGTTTATGTTTTGAAATATTTAATGCATTTATTCAATTCTTCAAAAGTTTGTTGTTCCACGAGTTCAGGAGCTTTATCTCTAAAACATAAACTCGAAAACATTAAAAACTAAAACGTAGTTCTTTTTCGATGCGAGATTGTGAATTAAGCAAGCACCTAAACCATCTTTAGACGCATAAAATTGTAATGTCACAGGCTGACTACTATCAAGTATTACAAGGCTGGTGCTGTCACTAGCTTATTTATAACAAGCATGTTCAGGCAACCACTGCCAGTCAACACTACTTTCTTAGGCCACGCAAAGGTGCGGCGAGAACTGACATTTGGATTACATTGACACATATACTTAATCATACCTAGCAAACGTAACAATTCAAGCTTGTTCTTAGGACTTTCCATTTCTACAATGTCTCTAACATTATCAGGGTTATGCCTAATGCCCTGATTTGACACAACTTGGTCAAGAAATTTCAGTACAAGTAAACGTCACACAACAAAAATGTATTACAATATAAGCACAAAATGCACAAATATATTACAATACAAGTACAAAATGCACGAATATTATGGTGATCGATTTCGGTGAACCACGCTCACCTTCCGCAGACCAGAGGGATTCACAAAACAATGGAAATGGTGTTCTACAACTCAATTTATATGCCTATGATCACGTGACCCCAGATTAACGTATTTAGGTACTAAACCATGATGTTAAGTACCTATCGGCATGATGTTAAAGTAAATATCGGCAAGAGTAGTATGAACTTTGATTCTAACATTCATGTAAATCATTGCTAAATTTGCCTGACTGGCATTTACAAATAGTTTTTTAATTAGCATAATACGAAATCGATCACCATAATATTTGTGCATTTTGTACTTGTCTTGCAATATATTTGTGCATTTTTGCTTATATTATGCTAATTTAAAAACTATCAAGAAATTAAACTTGGAGAACTTTTAACTGAAATGTTGTACTAATAAACAATATTATTTTCCTTGCTCAGTACTTTAGATATAACTATATCGTGCTCTGATTCATTGAAACCATTTATTATTATGTCATCAAAATATATGTCACAGCCTTCAATATCTGAGAACAGTTATTTACAGCGCTTTTGAAAAATTTCAGATGCTGATCAAATACCTCTGGTAGCCTACGAAAGCGAAATCTACCAAAAGAAGTTTAGGCCTCGTACAAACGAGAACTCGGTAGTCTGGATATTGTTGAGCTACGTTCAGACGTATCTTCCATCTCGACTAACCGGCAAGCTCTCAGTTGATGTGCGTTTGGATAGGAAAAGGACACGCTTTCAAAGCTAAAGATAGATTGTGCTCTTGAAGCTGCAAATTATTTCATGTATACGTCGAGTTTATTAAACATTGGCAATATTAGCTTTACAACAAATTTTAATATTGATTGATGTACATTATTGGCAACCGTGTTCTTTCTGCTCCCCAGCATATCTTTGGATAGATCAGGGTTCTACGATTTGTACATTAGCTAAAATACAGGGTGACAATTAAGTCTTAGAACGACTTTATAACTTTAAAACGACAAGAGATATCACAACCAAATTTGTCATACCGTTACTGGTAATACTAACATACTTTTCTGTGTAGATGAAGATGAGATGTCACCTTTGGGGGGGGGGGTGGCCCGTTAGGAGTAAGAAGAAAATCTTTAATGACAGCCTATGTTGATTGTTAAATTATTTTAAAGGTCTAGTAAAACTAAAAACGATGCCGCAAACTGGACTTAAAAAGGTTGAACCAGTCGAAAGTAATTGCTGTTCAAAGTTTTAAAAATGCTTCAGTCATTGTACTTTGGAATAACAGAAAGTTACAAGTTACTGGAATACTTACTGGGGAGTACTTGAAGAGAAATTTAAATGCCAACAAGTATCAAGATATGCTCCAAAATGAGATAGTTCCTGCTATACAAGCTAGTTTTGACGCTGACTTCCAAACGTGTTTTTTCCAACAAGACGGAGAACCGCCACACTATGGTGTTCAAGTGAGGCAATACTTAGATACAGTATTCCTTCACCGGTGGATTGGAAGACGTGGAGCGATTGGGTGGTTGGCTCGTTCCCCTGACCTAACTACACTGGACTACTTTTTATGGGGCTACCTCAAAGACAACGTTTATGAAACTCAGCCTACAGATCTGATTGATCTTAGACACAGGAAGCTCAAGCTACTCCACGAGAATACAGTAGCCAACTTTTATAAACGGTTAGCACATTGCCAGATGGCCAATGGGGAACATTTTGAATACCTACTTTTAAAAGAGTTCAGTCACTGTTCCCTTCAACCTGTAACTTTCAATACAACTTTCGTAAGTACAATATATTAAACATTTTTAAAACTTTAAACAACAATTACTTCCAAGTGGATCAACATTTCAAAGCCCAGTTTGCGGCATCGTTTTCAGTTTAACTAGACCTTTAAAATTATGTACAAATCAACATAGGCTGTCATTAAAACTCAAATATCGCAAGATTAAAACTCAAAGATCGCAAGATTGAAACTTAGAGATTGCAAGACTGAAACTCAAAGATCGCAAGATTGAAACTTAAAGATCGCAAAATTGAAACTCAAAGATAGCAAGATTGAACCACAAAGATTGCAAGTTTAAAACTCAAAGATCGCAAAATTGAAACTCAAAGATGGCAAGATTGAAACTCAAAGATCGCAAGACTGAAACTCAAAGATCGCAAGATTTAAAATCAAAGATTGCAAGATTGAAACTCAAAGATCGCAAGATTTAAACTCAAAGATAGCAAGATTGAAACTCAAAGATAGCAAGTTTGAAACTCAAAGATCGCATGATTGAAACTCAAAAATCGCAAGATTGAAACTCAGAGATCACAAGATTGAAATTCAAAGATCGCAAGATTGAAACTCAAAGATCGAACGATTGAAACTCAAAGATCGCAAGATTGAAACTCAAAGATCGCAAGATTGAAACTCAAAGATCGCAAGATTGAAACTCAAAGATCGCAAGATTGAAACTCAAAGATCGCAAAATTGAAACTCAAAAATCGCAAGATTGAAACTCAAAAATGGCAAGATTAAAACTCAAAGATTGCAAGATTCAAACTCAAAGATAGCAAGATTGAAACTCAAAGATTGCAAGATTGAAACTTAAAGATTGCAAGATTGAAACTCAAAGATCGCAAAATTAAAACTCAAAGATCGAACGATTGAAACTCAAAGATCGCAAGATTAAAACTCAAAGATCGAACGATTGAAACTCAAGGATCGCAAGAATGAAACTCAAAGATCGCAAGATTGAAACTCAAAGATCGCAAGATTGAAACTCAAAGATCGCAAGATTGAAACTCAAAGATCGCAAGATTGAAACTCAAAGATCGCAAGATTGAAACTCAAAGATTGCAAGATTGAAACTCAAAGATCGCAAGATTGAAACTTAAAGATAGCAAGATTGAAACTCAAAGATCGCAAGATTGAAACTCAAAGATCGCAAGATTGAAACTCAAAGATCGCAAGATTGAAACTCAAAGTCACAAGATTGAAACTCAAAGATCGCAAGATTGAAACTCAAAGATCGCAAGATTGAAACTCGAAGATCGCAAGATTGAAATTCAAAAATAGCAAGTTTGAAACTAAAAGATCGCAAGATTGAAACTCAAAGATCGCATGATTGAAACTCAAAGATCACAAGATTTAAACTCATAGATGGCAAGATTGAAATTCAAAGATCGCAAGATTGAAACTCAAAGATCGCAAGAATAAAACTCAAAGATGGCAAGATTTAAACTCAATTCGCAAGATTAAAACTCAAAGATGGCAAGATTGAAACTCAAAGATCGCAAGATTGAAACTCAAAGATCGCAAGAATTAAACTCAAAGATCACAAGATTGAAACCCAAAGATCGCATGATTGAAACTCAAAGATCGCAAGATTCAAACTCAAAGATCGCAAGATTGAAACTCAAAGATCGCAAGAATGAAACCCAAAGATCGCAAGATTGAAACTCAAAGAATGCAAGATTGAAACTCAAAGATCGCAAGATTAAACCTCAAATATCGCAGGATTGAACTCAAAGATCGCAAGATTGAAACTTAAAGATTGCAAGATTGAAACTCAAAGATCGCAAGATTGAAACTCAAAGATCGAACGATTGAAACTCAAAGATCGCAAGATTGAAACTCAAAGATCGCAAGACTGAAACTCAAAGATCGCAAGATTTAAACTCAAAGATAGCAAGATTGAACCACAAAGATCGCAAGTTTAAAACTCAAAGATCGCAAAATTGAAACTCAAAGATGGCAAGATTGAAACTCAAAGATCGCAAGACTGAAACTCAAAGATCGCAAGATTTAAAATCAAAGATTGCAAGATTGAAACTCAAAGATCGCAAAATTTAAACTCAAAGATAGCAAGATTGAAACTCAAAGATAGCAAGTTTGAAACTCAAAGATCGCATGATTGAAACTCAAAAATCGCAAGATTGAAACTCAAAGATCACAAGATTGAAATTCAAAGATCGCAAGATTGAAACTCAAAGATCGAACGATTGAAACTCAAAGATCGCAAGATTGAAACTCAAAGATCGCAAGATTGAAACTCAAAGATCGCAAGATTGAAACTCAAAGATCGCAAGATTGAAACTCAAAGATCGCAAAATTGAAACTCAAAAATCGCAAGATTGAAACTCAAAAATGGCAAGATTAAAACACAAAGATTGCAAGATTCAAACTCAAAGATAGCAGGATTGAATCTCAAAGATTGCAAGATTGAAACTTAAAGATTGCAAGATTTAAACTCAAAGATCGCAAGATTAAAACTCAAAGATCGCACGATTGAAACTCAAAGATCGCAAGATTAAAACTCAAAGATCGAACGATTGAAACTCAAGGATCGCAAGAATGAAACTCAAAGATCGCAAGATTGAAACTCAAAGATCGCATGATTGAAACTCAAAGATCGCAAGATTCAAACTCAAAGATCGCAAGATTGAAACTCAATGATCGCAAGAATGAAACCCAAAGATCGCAAGAATGAAACCAAAAGATCGCAAGCTTGAAACTCAAAGAATGCAGGATTGAAACTCAAAGATCGCAAGATTGAAACTCAAAGATCGCAAGATTGAAACCAAAAGATCACAAGATTAAAACTCAAATATCGCAAGATTAAAACTCAAAGATCGCAAGATTGAAATTTAGAGATTGCAAGATTGAAACTCAAAGATCGCAAGATTGAAACTCAAAGATCGCAAGATTGAAACTCAAAGATAGCAAGATTGAACCACAAAGATCGCAAGTTTAAAACTCAAAGATCGCAAAATTGAAACTCAAAGATGGCAAGATTGAAACTCAAAAATCGCAAGACTGAAACTCAAAGATCGCAAGATTGAAACTCAAAGATAGCAAGATTGAAACTCAAAGATCGCAAGATTGAAACTTAAAGATAGCAAGATTGAAACTCAAAGATCGCAAGATTGAAACCCAAAGATCGAACGATTGAAACTCAAAGATCGCAAGATTGAAACGCAAAGATCGCAAGATTGAAACTCAAAGATCGCAAGATTGAAACTCAAAGATCGCAAGATTGAAACTCAAAGATCGCAAGATTTAAACTAAAAAATAGCAAGATTGAAACTCAAAGATCTCAAGATTGAAACTAAAAGATCGCAAGATTGAAAATCAAAGATTGCAAGAATGAGACCCAAAGATCGCAAGATTGAAACTCAAAGATCGAAGGATTGAAACTCAAAGAATGCAGGATTGAAACTCAAAGATCGCAAGATTGAAACTCAAAGATCGCAAGATTGAAACTAAAAGATCACAAGATTAAAGGTTTTCTTTTTACTCCTAAGGGGCCGTCCCCCAAAGGTGTGACATCTGGTCACCATGTACACAGTAAAGCAGATTACTATTACCAGTAAGGGTATGCCAAATTTTGTTAGGATTTCTCTTGTCGTTTTAAAGCTATAAAGTCGTCCTAAGGCTTAATTGTCACCTTGTATATATTATTTCTTTGTTTGTAGTAATATATATTGTCATTGATTTTATACACAAATATATTTCCAATCCAATTTTAATTTTGAGTCTCAAAATATCAGCTGTTTTTGTGGTCCATTGTAGAGCGCTAGTGTAGTCCGATGTAAATGTAATGCAGTTTAAACCAGCTGTGGTTGCGGGCCATAATAACTAACAAAATTATTGCCATAAATATTCCTATTAGATGGTTTATCTATTATAGGTGTATGTAATCAAGGATATTGTTAAGTTGTTTTGCATTTTTATTCATTTATAACGGTTTTGCATTTGTTGTAAAGTTATAGGGATTTTGTATTCTTGATAATTATATATTTGTATTGTTATGTTTTCATGTAGCCATCTATACATGCTTCTTATTATGTAATGGTGTTTTTGCCATTGAAATGAAGAATAACAAAAATAAATATTATCTTACCTCTTTCGTCTTTTTGTTGAAATGAGACAACAGCAGAACAATTTAGACGTTGGGAATCCATTTAGTTACGAAATAATTTTTCTCAAATGGTAGACTTACTGCTCCCTGTATATAAAAGACCAATAATGAAATAGTAAAACAGGTTTTGAATTGTCCCTAAAGAACAGTTTTGAAGTTCTTCAAAGTTGTACAGAGAATGATGAAGAAGGAGACCTATCACCAACCACTTGGACAAATGTTCGCCTTACAGCCCCTAGGAAGAAAATAATGAAGATGTATGCAGATACTTTTGGTACAGGGTTAGTAAACTTCTAAATCAAGGTCTATCTACAAAAACTTTTCAAGTGGAAGGTCTGGTCAAACCAAGTGTGAACTTTCAACATAATGTTTGTCACCATCTTACTCAGGATGACTTTGTGGTACTCTTTGTTGGATCTAATGATATCAGTAAAGACAACAGGTGTGAAGTGTTGAGTACTGTGAGTAATACCTTAGAACAACTGTCACATACAAGAGTAATTGTAAACATCCCTCACAGACACAACCTTCCAAAGTGGTCAGGTGTTAATCAAGAAGTGAACCGTGCAAATCAAGACTACAAAGACACATGTAAGCGGTTCCTAAACGTATCTCTCATAAACACTAATGGTTGTAGCAGAGACTATCACTATGATCCCTCTATATATAAGACCAATAATGAAATAGTAAAAAAGTTTTTAATTGCCCCTAAGAACAGTTTTGTAGTCCTTCAAAGTTGTTCAGAGAATGATGAAGAAGGAGACCTATCACCAACCACTTGGACAAATGTTCACCTTACAGCCCCTAGGAAGAAAAATGAAGATGTATGCAGATAGATTTGGTACAGGGTTAGTAAACTTCTAAATCAAGGTCTAAAACTTTTCAAGTGGAAGGTCTGGTTAAACCACATATCTGTCATAAACACTAATGGTTGTAGCAGAGACTATTACACCACCCATGGACAAACATTGCTACCACCAGTAAAATCTTCTTCTCTGTGCAATATTTGGGAGTCTGTTTTGTTTTATGAAAATAGGAAAATACACCCCTATAATTTTCTAATTGATTACAGAATGTATTGTAAAAGCACAAATGTACTCTCACAGCTGAACGTTAGACACATTAAATATAATTGTAATGTAATAATAACATTGTTTGATGTGACCAATAGTAGGCATATTCCATCTAATATATCTATCCAGTACATTAATATTAATCTAGTTCATATTCAAAAGCTTTTTTTGGATTTCAATTGACTTTTGATTTTGTGTGATATAACATTTAAATTATATTTCGTTTTAAAATGTGTAGCTTAATTCTAGCTATAAAACTATTTTGTATAAAATATTTTCATATAACTAATCATTTATACAAATAATTGTGAAAGAAATTTAGCTTAGTTATAAATGTGGTTGGTATTTTTGAGTAAATTTTATAAATTATTATAGTTATACATGCATACAATGTTTTATATTCTAGACATTTTCTAATAGATGTCATAATATGTGCGTTTTACAGCTTTAATAATAAAATTTACCTCCAATTTATATATACTAATACAAATAATATTCAGCTATTTTACACTTGATCTTTCCCTAAGATTATCACTTTTAATAAAATCACTAAAGTGTTACTTAATTTATTTATTGTGAAAATTACATTAAAATGTTAAGAACGGTTAAAAACTATGTTTCCATCAATAACATAATTTCTTGACCATATTAAAAACTAGTCAGCAATTTTATATATGTTTACTAAAAAATTACATTAGCTAGAATAAGTCAAAAATATAAACATCTAACTTCATTAAACATATAGAGATTATAATAGAATATTATAATAACAATTTAGTAAATTGACTATTTTGATGGCTACATATCTCAGACCTGTTATGGGAATTACAGTTATGGCATGTGGTGACAAATTGCATAACGTACCTTTAGTGAGGTGGGAGTTTAAGTTAGGAAATAAGGTGGGATTCAAACAGTTTTGAAATAATTTGTATTATGGATAAAGGTCAATAATTACTGCATTCAGATATTCCACCTTTCTTAAACACCAGTACAAATTTTGAGTATTTCAAGCTTTGTGGAAATATACCTTAGCTAAATACATGCATTATGTTTCTGTCAAAACTATTAATACTTGATCCTACATATATTAAGCACACCATGAGGAATAATGAAGTAACAATTAATATCTGGGATTTTTTTTAATAAAGGCTTGCAGTGTGCTAAATGGTTTTCACTAAAAATAAGCCTAATTGCTTTTTTTTAAGTATTAATAATCTTTCAATATTACAGTCATTCCCCAAAACAAGTATTCCATATAAAAGATATATGTGTATATGAGCAAAATAGACTATTCTTAAAACATCAGAATTAACATTAACACAAATCTTTAATTTTCTTATCACATTCCTCTGGAAACTTTTTTACATAACTAATCAATAATGAATTTCCACTTCAAATGTGATTCTAAATAGCCTCCTAAAAATTTTATTGGTTTTGGGATATAATTACTCTTTTTAGGCTAATTATCAGGCTCTCTTTTTTTTCATTATTTAAACACAAAAGGTTTGCTGCAGACCAGTCTTTCATCATTATACTAGTGGTGCATAGACTACTGTTAGCATTTTGCGCATCGATATTTGAAAACTTTATTGCTAGATTATCTGCAAACATGTAAGAGTGCACCTGTTCATTTTCAATATTTGATGGCAAGTCATTGATGTAGATCAAAAACAATAACGGGCCCAAAATGGATCCTTGTGGTACACCAGATTTATCAAAAGACAATTTGAAAATGTATTATTGAAATATACAGTTAGATATCTAGGCCTTAAAATTTAAGCTACTTTGATAAAGTATTGTGCGACAACGTATCAAACGCCTATTCATGTCGAAGAACCTACAAACCACACTCTTTTACTTATCTATATTTGTAATAAAGTCTCATTCAACCTCTGAAATATCTTTAGAAGTACCTCTTCCTGCCCTAAATCCAAACTGTTTTCCTGAAAAAGATTATTAAATGCATACCATCGGAAATGGGCATTAGAGCAGGTTTATCTCAATTGTTTATTTAAAACTGCATGTTAGGAATTCCAAGGTACTGTCCTGACAAGCCCTCTAAAATATCAGGAGCATTCTTGAAAACTATTCTGGTTAATTGTTTGATCTTGAATCTTCAAACACTGCATATTCATTAAGATATATTTACCACTCTCTCTGTCAAAGGAAAAAAATCCTTGTAGTACTTAATTTATTATTATTAATTTTTCTATTTATGTTGTATCAAATAATATAGTTTCCTTATTTGTTAGTTAAACTGATTATTTCCGAATATTTTTCATTTATAACATCATATGAAATGTTTGAATAATATATAACGACTAAATAATTGATTATTATTATTTAGTAATGTATATTTTCCATCAACTAGCATATAGCTAGATGGTTTATATGTGCACTGCAGCAATGTGTATTTTCGCTTGCAAAAATAAAAAATTGAATTGAATTGAATAGTAAGAGACAAGTTGCTTGTTTATTACAGATTCAAACAGTATTGAAATAATTAGCATTATGGTTACAGGTCTATAATTACTGTACTCAGATTTTCCACCTTTCTTTTACACCGGTACAAATTTTGAATATTTCATGCCACTGTACATGTATAGGTGGGTGGGTGGGTCAATACCACTGTATGTGTATGGGTGGGCGGTTGAGTCAATACCACTGTACATGTATGGGTGGGCAGGTGGGTCAATACCACTGTATGTGTATGGGTGGGCGGGTGGGTCAATACCACTGAATGGGTGGGTGGGTGGGTCAATACCACAATGCTTGTATGGATGGGCGGGTGAGTCAATACCACTGTACGTGTATGGGTGGGCGGGTGGGTCAATACCACAGTGCGTGTAACTTCAATACCATAATGCGTGTCAGTACATTCATTAAATAGGTACATTAATACCTTTACAATATAAACAGCAGGTAGTTTAAGAGTTGGTGATTTAAGTCTATTTATATATATCTAAACTAGCACTGTTACTTAAAGATTTAATAGCCAAGTAAACCTCTCCGACTGTTAGTGACCTAAGATTAAATGGATTGTCAACACACCTAAATGTAGGCTTAATATTTTTATATGAAAATCCATACTATCACAAGTTGAAGGGATATCATTAATGATCTGAAAGACCTTATTAATAAAGAATGCATTGAAGAAGTATTCTCTTAAATTTGACTTGGTTGGATGAATTGTTATTTATTGTTTCCTTTATTACTGCTATCATAGCTTTTGTTTTATTTTAGCATTACCTATTCTTTCTGAGTTATAATTCAACTTAGCATTTTTTATTTCTCTCTTACATATGTACCTAAAATGGTTTCGTCTATCTTTAAAATAGGTTAAGCCTGATTCTTTAAATAATTTGTTCATTGGCAGTATTTGATCTTTTAGGTCAGACAAATCTGTTGTGTACCACTTAGGATTACCTGCATGCCTACTACTTTTAACAATGTTCATGAACTTAGAAGGAAGTGCAATATTTATAGAAGTCAATAAACAACTAAATAATAAATCAAATGTATCATCTAAATTAATTAAGCTATAGATAGGAAGCCAATTGATTTTACTAAGAATGGAGCATAAATATGAGGAGTTAATATCATCTCTGGGCCTAACTAGCCTTTCATTGGCATCATCTTTTTTTCTAAATGTAGGCCTAACACTAGCTTCCGCTATTACGCACTAGTGGTCTGACACAACGGTAGTTTTAATGCAAGCTTTAACCCTATCGGGATGTACAATTGTGGCAATAAGATCGATACACGTACCATCCCTAATTCTGCCTGGTGTAGTTAGGTCACATACTTTGTTGTTTAACCCGACTTTTAAAAAAATTCCTTAATTCAATGCTCTCTGTGTTCCTTTTAGTATTTACCATCAAATCAATATTAAAATCACTTATTAATATTATTTAAGAATTTTTACATTTAGTCTTCATACTAATTTTGAAACAAAACTTGTGCAACTAGTTACATTTGGTGGGTGGTACACATTTACATAAACCATAAAGAATACCAATTATTTCAAAACTGTTTGAATCCCACCTTATTTCTTAACTTAAACTCCCACCTCACTAAAGGTACGTTATGCAATTTGTCAATACATGCCATAACTGTAATTCCCATAACAGGTCTGAGATATGTGGCCATCAACGTGGTCAATTTACTAAACTGTTATTACAATATTCTATTATATTCTCTATATGTTTAATGAAGTCAGCTGTTTGTATTTTTTACTTATTCTATCTATCTAATGTAATATTTTAATAAGCATAGTTAAAACTGCTAACTGTTTATTAATAAGGTTAAGGAATTGATATAAATATAGTTATTAACTGACCATAACAACTTTCACAAAAAAATAAATTAAGCGACAATTTAGTGATTTTATTAAAAGTGATAGTTTTAGGGAAAGATCAAGTGTGAAATATGTTGAATTATTATTTTTATTAGAATATAAAAATTGGAGGAACATTTTATTTTTAAAGCTATAAAACGAAAATATTTTGACATAATAAATATTTTTGAGAGCATGCCTAGAACATAAGCCAACATGTGTATGTATAAATAGAACAAAATATAATTAATTGTAATAATTTATAAAATTTACTCAAAAATACCAACCACATTTATGACTAAGCTAAATTTCTTTCACAATTATTTGTATAAATGACTAATTATATGAAAAAGATTATACAAAATAGTTTTATAGCTAGAATTTAATTTGAATTAAGCAACACATTTTAAAACAAAATATAATTAAAATGTTATATCACACAAAATCAAAAGTCAATTTAAATCCAAAAAAAACTTTTGGATATGAACTAGATTAATATTATTGTACTAAATAGATATATTGGATTGAATATGCCTACTATTGGTCACATCAAACAATGTTATTATTACATTACAATTATATTTAATGTGTCTAACGTTCAGCTGTGAGAGTACATTTGTGCTTTTACAATACATTCTGTAATCAATTAGAAAATTATAGGGGTGTATTTTCCTATTTTCATAAAACAAAACAGACTCCCAAATATTGCACAGAGAAGAAGATTTTACTGGTGGTAGCAATGTTTGTCCATGGGTGGTGTAATAGTCTCTGCTACAACCATTAGTGTTTATGACAGATACATGGTTTAACCAGACCTTCCACTTGAAAAGTTTTTGTAGATAGACCTTGATTTAGAAGTTTACTAACCCTGTACCAAATCTATCTGCATACATCTTGAATTTTTTTTCTTCCCAGGGGCTGTAAGGCGAACATTTGTCCAAGTGGTTGGTGACAGTCTCCGTTTTCATCAGTCTCTGTACAACTTTGAAGAACTTCAAAACTGTTCTTTAGGGACAATTAAAAACTTTTTTTACTACACTGTTATTGGTTTTATATATATATATATATATATATATATATATATATATATATATATATATATATATATATATATATATATAGGGAGCTGTCTAGCTTTTGAGAGATTATTTCATAATTTAACAGATTCTCAACATCTGCTCTGTTCCACATCTAGGCTAGAATGAGTGTGTTGTTTGGGCCTATCATTGACAGAACGGCCATGACTTGTTAATTGACTCCCCAAATCAATATGTATATTTTTTAAATGAGACTTTTCTCTTTTAAGTTCATCGACATCACTCTTCAAGAGATTTTTATTATTATTTCAGCAGTCTTACCGTCCTTATTAGGATCGCCATGAATGATTTTCAGTTTACCATGTTGAATACAGTCAAGACAATGCCACTCTTTATTTTTTTTTTTTTATTTTATCAATTTTTTCAATGTTCTCCTGCTTATCTGTCTGAACACTTTTCTTTTATCTCTTTTAGAAATACTAGGTGCCAAACAACACTGTTATTAGTTTCCATTCATAGAACTTTGATATGTAAAAAAAATCCGCTTGCCGACTTTGGAATAATCTGTCCGATCACATCAGAGGCATTGCTGGGCATGCTCCGTTCCAGCCGTGTTAGACTTCTGCAGCCCTCTCGAGATTGAAGGTTACACGACCCTGGGAATTTGTGGTCAGCAATTAATGAATGTTGATGAATTACTGTTATTACAAGGTTAATTTTAATTTTTTCTCTGTTTTAAATTTGTTGTATATTACTTATTTAAAAGTTTTCGATATTTTGGATTATTTAATAATAATATTTAATAATAATAAAAATATGTTAATTTTATTTAACTAAAATACTAAAACTGATAAGTAAAGTTAATTTATTCATTGTATTGAGATTAGACATGGTTTTTGTAGTTTTATTATTTGTTTAAGAGAGGACTTAATATGTTTAACCTCTCTTTGTACACATAGAGCACAGAAATTATGTGCACCCGTTTGAAGGCTGTTTACCAAGAAACTAAGAGGCTTATGAAAACTACAATCACACTTTTTTTTTCATCGTTTAATTTTGCGTTATGATATGTGAATGTTTTTATTTTATCATAAGCTTCAATTATTTTATCATAAGCTTCAATTATTTTTATCCTAGTTGGAACCAAAAAAGTACTCGAATTTTAACTTGTTCTCTCTCTATATCAAATTTACATTGTTGTTACTAAAAACCCGTTATTGTACCCCATTTATACTGTATGTTAATACGTGGTTCTAAGAATGTTTTCTATAAGTTTGAAAAATGTTATATTTTTAACTTTTATAGAAAAAAATTCTTTTGAATTCCCTTAAACATTGTTTTCTTGGCTTCCAGAAGTCATAAAATGAATTACTTGGTCTTGTTGTGATCCTTCTGACGTGTATTGTTACAATGCATTATTATTATTATATGTTTGAGTAAATGCAGTGATTTTATATTGATTTAAATCAATTTATATTTATCAATTTAAAGTTATTCTAAATTGATTTAAAAACACTGCATTTACTTACGCACATGAAAGTAATGTATCATAACAATAAATGTCATAAGGATTACAACCAGACCAAGTAATTAATTTTACAACCTCTAGAAGCCAAGAAAGCAATGTTTCAGGGAATTCTTAAGAACTTTTTTCTTGAAAAGCTAAAAATTCTAAAATTCATAAGAATTATAGAAAACATTGCTATCAACCACATATTACCTATAAATGTGATACAATGATGGGGTTTTTAGTGATAACGGTGTAAACTTGATGTACAGTGAGAACTAGTTAAAATTCCGTTTTTTTTTTTTTTTTTTTTTTTTCCAACTTGGATAACAATTATTGAAACTTATAATAAAATTACAAAATGCACATTTTATCATAACATAAAGTTATACGAGAAAACCAATGGTGTGATTAAGTTTCCTCTCAGTTTCTTAGTAAACAGCCCTCAAACTCGGGTGCACATAATTTCTGCGCCGATAATAGTCATTTTTAATTCCATTTTGTTGATCAGTGTCGATAAGGCTTGGAAAGGATGAGGTTCTTCATTTACAGACATAAAAACATTAAGGCAACATAAACAGTTGCAAAATATTTATTTTTCCGATTTCATCCTACTGATACACACTTGGAGAAAATTAAATTTGAAGGCAGATTTGTATTAGCTACAGAGAAGTGATATTATTGCATATCTATTTTCCAGATTTTAATGGTTTACTCTCAATTTTCTATTCACTAACTTAATCAAAAGTTTTGTAGCAGCCAATATTTATATACACAAACAATGTTACACATAACATAAAATAAGTCCACATACAATAGTATAACTCAAAACAACCAAATGAACCACTGCATATGCTTGCACACTTCAAAAAGTTACATTATGCAAGGTTTGGCATTTTACTGGTATTTGTACAGATTATTTTACTAATTTTGTCTAGTACCTGTTTATTTCTTTGATTTTAACATTTTCGCTGTGCCACTTACCATAAAAACCAAAGGCATTATGATTGTTTTGTTTTTGTATAGAAAAAAAAACACAGAAACTGGCTTACAAAACACAAGAAAACAAATATATTAGGCAATAAATACAACTTATGACTAATAACACAATACTTATAGCTAAAGAGGGAATGTTAGAAGTACGAATAAGAAACAATAACTTGCCTGAGTTGTTGATTTTGTTATGCATATGGCATTTATTATGGAATAACAGGTAGTTGCTGATAGCTGTGTGTGTTGTAATAATTAAGTTTGAATAAAAAATCATCAAAATTAAGTATTTAACTTTCTAAGTATTTTTATTGGTCCTATTTAGAGCGAAATAGACTCAACTGATCTTGGATTACAATGTCATCTACAAGGAATATAACATTACGATTTGGTCACTTATAATATTAGCACAAGGATAAGTTAGTGACATATTATATAAACAAAAACAGCATATAACGTATATGGATATATAGTAACGTATATATTGTGTTGCTCATTAAAATATTGTAATTTTCATCATTTTCAAAAACATGACATCAAACAATGTTGTTGGTTAATATTTAACTCCAAATGATTGCTTTATCTTAAAACAGATATTTATAATAATACTTAATAAGATATAGTTTACTAGTTTGACTAATTTTGGAATGTGCGGTGATCTGACTTGTATATGGGCCTCCCTAAGACTGTAATGTGAGATATTGTTTACTTATACAAACTAAAACAAGGAATGTATCATGATGTGACTTGTATATGGGCCTCCCTAAGACTGTAATGTGAGATATTGTTTACTTATACAAACTAAAACAAGGAATGTACGGTGATGTGACTTGTATATGGGCCTCCCTAAGACTGTAATGTGAGATATTGTTTACTTATACAAACTAAAACAAGGAATGTATCATGATGTGACTTGTATATGGGCCTCCCTAAGACTGTAATGTGAGATATTGTTTACTTATACAAACTAAAACAAGGAATGTATCATAATGTGACTTGTATATGGGCCTCCCTAAGACTGTAATGTGAGATATTGTTTACTTATACAAACTAAAACAATGAATGTATGGTGATGTGACTTGTATATGGGCCTCCCTAAGACTGTAATGTGAGATATTGTTTACTTATACAAACTAAAACAATGAATGTATCATGATGTGACTTGTATATGGGCCTCCCTAAGACTGTAATGTGAGATATTATTTACTTATACAAACTAAAACAATGAATGTATGGTGATGTGACTTGTATATCGGCCTCCCTAAGACTGTAATGTGAGATATTGTTTACTTATACAAACTAAAACAATGAATGTATGGTGATGTGACTTGTATATCGGCCTCCCTAAGACTGTAATGTGAGATATTGTTTACTTATACAAACTAAAACAAGGAATGTATCATGATGTGACTTGTATATGGGCCTCCCTAAGACTGTAATGTGAGATATTGTTTACTTATACAAACTAAAACAAGGAATGTATCATGATGTGACTTGTATATGGGCCTCCCTAAGACTGTAATGTGAGATATTGTTTAGTTATACAAACTAAAACAAGGAATGTATGGTGATTTGACTTGTATATGGGCCTCCCTAAGACTGTAATGTGAGATATTGTTTAGTTATACAAACTAAAACAAGGAATGTATGGTGATTTGACTTGTATATGGGCCTCCCTAAGACTGTAATGTGAGATATTGTTTAGTTATACAAACTAAAACAAGGAATGTATGGTGATTTGACTTGTATATGGGCCTCCCTAAGACTGTAATGTGAGATATTGTTTACTTATACAAACTAAAACAAGGAATGTATGGTGATTTGACTTGTATATGGGCCTCCCTAAGACTGTAATGTGAGATATTGTTTAGTTATACAAACTAAAACAAGGAATGTATGGTGATTTGACTTGTATATGGGCCTCCCTAAGACTGTAATGTGTGATATTGTTTACAAGTACTAACTAAAACAAGGAATGTATCATGATGTGACTTGTATATGGGCCTCCCTAAGACTGCAATGTGTGATATTGTTTACAAGTACTAACTAAAACAAGGAATGTATCATGATGTGACTTGTACATGGGCCTCCCTATGACTTTTTCGATCTTCCCTAAGAAGAATTTTGCATCACCCACCCACCCACCCATACACATACGTGATATTGAGCCAACCACCTACTCATACAGGTACGTGGTAATGGCCTACCCGCCCGCCAATAGATGTTCCTGGTATTAACCTATTCGCCCACCCATGCACATTCGTGGTATTGACCCACCAACCCACCCATACACGTACGTGGTATTGGCCTACCTGCCCACCCTTAGACGTTCCTTGGAGGCTATTACTACTTACTGTAAACAAGTAGTGTTTAGGCTATTGCTTGGCCCCCTAAAACTGTAATGATAGATATTGTTCCCCAGACATGTGGTATTTGGTGGTTCATGTCCTTTTGAGATAATTAACTGATACTCGTGTCTTCATACAGGGATATGTAGACGACATTTCTTTGATGGTCACCAGTAAGTTTTGTAACATTGTTTCTGGCATCATGAATGAAAGCTTAAAACTGGTAAGCAGATGGTGTTCCAGGAAAGGACTTTCAGTAAATCCTGGAAAAACCATCATCTCACCTTTCACAAGAAAGGGGACCTTAGATCTCTGAGGGGTTTAAAATTTAATAGAGTTCCGTTGGGACTTTTGGAAAAAGCTAAATATCTGGTGGTAAGCTTAGATTGCAAGCTGACTTGGAACTATCATCTTTGTACTAGACCTACTATTAACAGAGCAAAGTAGGGGCTTATAGAGTCCAGATGCACTTTTAGTTTAATTTTGGGCACTATATGGCTCAATGGCTCTAAGAGGCAGTTGTTCATCCACAGTTCTTCTATGGGGCTCTTGTGTGGTGGAACAAGGCTTGTCAGAACTTGGCGAGTAATAAGCTTGGTGGTCTTCAAAGACTAGCATGCTAATTATAACAGGTGCGTTTTTAAGCACACCTACAGCATCATTCAATGTGCTCCTTAATTTACTCCCACTTGGCCTTAACCTTACGGTAGATTCTAAGAAGGCAGCCTACAAACTGAATAGTATAAGCAAGCTCAAGAGGATCAGATATAAATCTGAACACTCACGAGCCATTTAAATTGAACTGCGCAGCAGAACATTGGATATGGTACCAGATGTCATGGATGCAATAATTGCATTCTCCAGACACTACCTGGTCGATATCGAGTCTAGGGAGGACTGGAGACTACAAAGGATAGCTACAACCCTGCCACCAACAGAATCGTCTGGTACATGAATGGTTATGTCATGGAAGGTAGGGCTGGGTATGGGGTCTATGGTCCTTCTACTGAGATTGCCTATGGGACAGTCTGGGGAGGTACTGTACAATCTACCAGGCTGAGACCTTTGCCATCCTTGTCTGTGTCCAACAGGTCAGAGGCAAACAGATCTGTGTTATGTCAGACATTCAAGCTGCTCTTAAAGCACTTAACTCCTGCCAATTTACCTCAAGACTTACTTGGGAGTGTTTTTGAACTTTGTGTCCCATGGCCCACCTCAATAATGTTCAATTGAGATCGGTTCCAGGGCACAATGGTCTCCCATCAACCAAGAGGCTAATCTCCTTGCTAAGATGGGAGCGTAGGGGCCTAACCAGAATGTGGCATTGAACTTACCACTGCCAAGACTGAAATACTGAACTTGGCGAGAAATCACCACCAAAGCAGATGGCAGCTGTTTGACAGCCAAGTCTTTCCAAAATCTCTGGTGGGGGGACAAAACCCTATGCTGACCAAATCACTCACCGCCATGAATCAGAATGACATCAGGACAGTGACTGTATTATTAGACACGGCCACTTTAGGAAACATGGCAAAGACTGGTATCTACAGGCTTTGAGGTGAGGCTCTTGAGTTTGCCGAACACCTATTAACTGAGTGCAAAGCTCTGGAGCTCAGGAGAAGGAGAATATTCGTGGACAAGCACTCAGAATAAAAAATGGTAGATAGTCTGGGGAAAAAGAGAGCTGGTTAAGCCACTCAGGGCAGGTACTTCATTATAGTAGGTAACAAGGGAGCACAGTAAACCTAAGGTTGAAGTGCAATCTAGGAATGGTATCAGAACCCTCCTTACCCATTAGAAAGCTAAACTAAACTAACTAAAACATGGAAGGTGTCGTAATATGACTTGTATGCGTGGCCACTAAAACTGATATATGAGATATTGTACACTAGTACAAACTGATACATGGAATGTATAGTCATATGTCCCCCTAAGACTGCAATGCGAGATATTGTATACTAGTACAAACTTAAACATGGAATGTATAGTCATATGTCCCCCTAAGACTGCAATGTGAGATATTGTTTGCTAGTACAAACTTAAAGATGGAATGTATAGTCATATGTTCCCCTAAGACTGCAATGCGAGATATTATTTGCTAATACAAACTTGGAATGTATAGTCATATATCCCACTAAGACTGCAATATGAGATATTGCTTGCTAGTTCAAACTTAAACATGGAATGTGTAGTCATACGTCCCCCTAAGACTGCAATACGAGATATTGTTTGCTAGTAGAAACTTAAACTTGGAATGTATAGTAATATAACTTCTATATATTGCCCTAAATGACTGAACTGTGAGATATTTTATATGAGTATAAGTTAAAACATGGAATGTATCATGATGTGACTTGTACAACATGAACTGATATGACATGAAATATATATTGCAAAATAAAACTGGAATGAGGCCTAATGTGTGAAATTTATACAGGGTGTTCCCAAACAATGTTCCAAAACTTAAGGTTATGATTCGTTGGTTAAAAATAAGTAAACATGTTCCTTTAGATATAGGTTCTAATATGCTTCATTTTTAATATAGCGGCCATTTTCGTATTTTCACTAAATGATGAGTAATTTTATAACCCCTTACAATACGGTGCTCAAATTTGGAATGAAGTACCTGTTGTTCTTTCTTTAAGATCTTGATAATAGTATTTTATTATGTTCAGTATTTTAAAAATGGCAGCACTTAAAACATTTAAATTGGAAATTGCGCAAAAACGCCTGATCTTAGAGAAAATGCGCAAGAAATAAAAAAGTTTTATCATATTATAAAAAATCTAACAAGTCCTAGTTGAATAAAATCAGTTCATAAATAAAGGAGTAACACCAATTTAGGAAATACGATGTATGCTCTGTTTCATTTTATTAGATATTGAATTGCTGGTGTCAAATGCATTTAATATCGGGCGATAAAGTAAATATTAAACAGCTGATATTTTAGCATTTTCATTACAGATTACTCATTGTAATTACGCACAAAGAAACTAACTAAACTATTTGAAAACCAGTAATGGAACTACAATTATTGTACTAAAACTCACAAAACCTATTCACATATCATAATTTTGTCAATATTGAGTAATCTATAATGAAAATGCTAAAATATCAGCTTTTTAATATTTACTTCATCAGCTGATATGAAATGCATTTAACACCAGCAATTCAATGTCTAATAAAATGAAACATAGCATACATCGTATTTCCTAAATTGGTGTTACTCCTTTATTTATGAACTGATTTTATTCAATTAGGACTTGTTAGATTTTTATTACATTTTGCAACCCTTTTTTCCTGCACATTTTCTCTAAGATTACACGTTTTTGCACAATTTACAATTAAGAGTTTTTAAGTGCCGCTATTTTTAAAATATTGAACATAATAGAATAATATTATCACAACCTTAAAGAAAGCACAACAGGTACTCCATTCCAAAACTGATCACTGTATTGTAAAGGGATATGAAATTACTCATCACTTAGTGAAAATAGGAAAATGGCCGCCATATTGAAAACGAAGCATATAAGGACCTATATGTAAAGGGCATTTTTACTTATTTTTACCCAGCGAATCATAACCTGAAGTTTTAGAATTTAGTTTGGGAATACCCTGTATATGTACAGGGTTGGGCAAAAGTCTGGAATATATTTATTAATTTTAAAATGATTGAAAGAAATGTAATGAAACTCTGTAGGTATGTACATGTTCTTATACCAAACATTTGGATGTATTTCACTTGTTTTTTTATAGCCAGGGGATGGCCCATGAAGGAAGTCTTAGAAATTTAAAATCTAAACCTACCTTGGCTTATACCTCATTTTAAAGGTCTTTGTCCGTACAATACAAAAGTGCAAACCTGAGGTAAAAAGGATGACTTGGTCAGAAAATATAGACTCTTAAAGAATTTAATGTCATACAACCAATACTGCTTAAGAACAAGGATTAGATAGTTATTATCTATTGCTGCATAGAGCTATAATTTTACTGACTGAATATGAGAAATTAATTCATTTTCACAATAAAATATGTAACAAATCATTATAATAATTGTCTTAAGCCATTTTTAGAATAAAACTACTGTCAAAAGGGTTTTAATAATTTTTCTTATTTTTGATTTTGTTAAAGAACAGTTATTTTTAAAATGCAGTCTTTTGTTACGTTTTTTAACAATCAACAACAAATTCAACAGCAGAGACCTCACAGACATATTCAACTGCTAAATAAATTAGTAATATGACATTCAATTCTTTGAGTGGCTGTATTTTCTGACTGGGTCATCCTTTTGACCTCAGGTTTGCACTTTTGTATTTTACAAACAAAAACCTTTTAAATGAGGTACAACTCGAGGTAGGCTTACATTTAGAATGTTTAAGACTTCCTTCATGGGCAATCTCCTAGCTATTCGAAAAACAAGTAAAATATGTCTAAATGTTTGGTATAGAGACATGTACATAACTACAACATTTCATTACAGTTCTTTTAATGTTTTCAAAAATAATAAATATATTTCAGTCTTTTTCCCAACCCTAAATATATACAGTTCCTTGGTTAGCATATGAAGTGTTGGTAGAAATGTAGAACAAGTGAATTTCACGCAACACAAACTATTACAATATGTACAAACATTATGGTGATCGATGTCAGTCTGAATCCCTCTGGTCTGAGGTTGGTAAACATGTGTTACTGAAATCGATCATTATAATATTTGTACATTCTGTGCTTATTTTGTTATAATTATGTGTTTTCTAACATTTACTTTTATTGTACTAATTATATGCATAGACTTACTTGTAGAATGCATCATGACGTGACTATGTATATTTGAATACCTAGGGCTGCAATATAAATTTAGAAATTGAATTTATTTTTAATTAATTTATTAACATTACTTGATTTCAGTTATATTGCTTGAAAACCTAAACTTAAATGATAATTTTTATAAATTTAATCATCTGTTTATCAGACGGAATTTTTATACCAAACTTCAATTTCTATAATTAGTTGCTTTGAACTCTAATGTCAAGGTATCGCAGTTCTATTTGACACTGACTTAGGGGCTGTCCCTAAATTACGTAAGGCTTAAATCTGCCTTCTCAGAAACCCCTCCCCCTGTGTAATGTACTTGTAACATTAATATTAACCCCCTCAAAAATTACGTAACGCTGTCAGCAACCCACCCCCCTTTCATTTTTTCATCCACTTTCATGCATATTCTGATTAATGATTACGTCATTGTTTAGATTGTTCCGTTTGTTTACGGGGTAGAATATATTACTAACTTAAATATTTTAAAAACATCTAGTATTTTGGGGAAAACTATGAAATTTTGTTAATGTAATGAACAAAATGTTAAAGGTTTAATGTAACACTGTGTAGAACCCCCCACCCTCCTCCCTAACGGTGCATAGCACTGCCAAAAACCTCCTCCCTCCTTCAGGTGTTACGTAATTTAGGGATGGCCCCTTAACCCTATCTGTGGTTCAACAATAATTCTCATTTGCAGTTTTGAACATGATCTTACATTTAAGTCATGCTCCAAAACAAGCCTAGTACCAACAGGTTGGCATAATCATTCACAGAATTATGAAGGAAGGCCTCAATAGTGATATAATGCTGTGGAACAATTATACTTCTACCAATTTAACTGTATTTATTTTTAATACTCTTTGTATTTATTAATTTTCATTTAAAGAAACAATTAAGTCTTATTTTTTCCAAAGAAAATATTTTGTGGAACACACACAGCTGATTGCAACACAACACTCATAATATTAACTAACACAAATACCTGACTAGAGCTTAAAAAAATTGACAAAATAATACAAAGTGTAGTTTACCCTTCAAAAGGGTTTGTGACTAGACATGCAAGAAAATGACTAGAGTCGCATCAGTCACTCGTCCAGGCCCTACACTACCCGCCTATATACATCGGTCCAAACAAAACAATTACCGATTTGTATTTTATGTACTCTAATTGAATCTAATCTAAATTAATCAAACTATTATTTGATAAGGTACAAAACAAAATAATCTAATAAAAACCACTAACAAATGCTATTCGTATATTAACAAATTACTAAAATGCTGTTACACAATGGAATACATATAATAATTCCAATCGCCGGAATGTTTACATGGTCTAGATTATGTACATTTGAACTGTGCAGCTACGTGCAAAACAGTCCTCCCAATCCACTGCACCCCTTCTCACCGACTTTTGGAGACAAAGACAAGCCAATAAAAAAACACAAGGCTGAATAATGACCTCAGGCACTAAACTGTCTCGAGAGACAGAACCAATTGTCTGATAGTGATGATGTCACTGTGCGCAATGTCACTGTTGCTAAGAGAAGAACATATTCGCCCATACTTTTGGCTCAATTTGGCACTGAACAAAGAATAGTTCACTCAAATAAACACAGTTACAAAATTACCAGAGATATAGCTTTCTATTATTTATCAATTTATAGCACGTTCTTAGCAGAGGGTTAACAAAACATTTTATTGTTAGATAACAAGAGTACTCCTTGCAAATAATTTCACAGTGGAATATAAATACAGTTTAGCTATGATAGGCTTTGCTTTCTACTCTACTATTTTTCACTGAAAACTACTCTTCACTGATTACTAAGGGTACAATCGCTTCAGTGCAAAGTAGTTCAACCATTTAAGAATGCATCATGGAAGTTTGAAGTTGATGCCTTTGAAAGTGGATTGTTTGATAAGAACAAAAACAATTCACTGGTTTTAATTTTAGTAATGAGCTAATATATATTTGAAAAACAGTCAACATTTTTCTGGTATAGTTTTATTTTCTAATTAATGCTTAGTAAGTCAAATTTTATTGTGTCATATTTTTTAAATAAATGTAGAAAAAACATAAGCAACATCACTATTGTAATCTTCTGGATCCGACCGTGTCAAACTATGTACAATATCAGGATCCGCTGTCAGTACTACTCACAGGTCTACATGTGCTAGTGCTTCTGCGTGGCCCTGAAGAAGGCACTCTACAACGAGGCCGAAACGTCAGATCATCATATTGTACATAGTCTGACACGGTCTGACCCAGAAGACCATGATAGTGAAATTGATTATATTTACCGTGGAAGCTTCTCCAGGAAAATTAAAACATAGGCAGATCCTTGAGAACAGCCATTCTTAAGTTTATCTATTCCACTTATTTGTAATCTTGCCAATGTTATATTAATTATCAAAGCTACTAGATCCCTTTTGTGCAATCCAAACCCCGTGGTTAAAATAGCTTTTTTGTATTCTATAAATCCTAATTTATTTTCTTTTCTGAGTGGTAATTTCTTTTTGAAATATGTAATAGGCATTTATGAGAATGTCCATACAGTCAAAACTTTCATTATGAGTTTTCTAAATTTTGAATCATTACGATTTTAAGAATTGTTTCAATTTCATGGAGTTTTTGCTATTATTATCATTATTTTTTCTCCAAAAAGTATTGAAATTTTTCAATCATTATTTTGTGTTGAAAAAGTGACAACTTTTTCATTACCAACATTAAAATTTTTCATTAATCATTTAATTATGTCTGCTATGAATGTTGAACCTAGGATGAATTTGTGATAGGGAGCTGCAATTTTGTTTCCTGTAATAGCATTTATGGGAGGAATGAATTCTGGGCTAAATCACCTAACATTTATCAGTCATCTGCTCAATGGTCATGATGTGAAAGTTCAGACATAATTTTGATTGCAGACTGAGGTTTGAACTGATTCTTCCCTTATGCTTACTAAAAGGGATTTTGTGACTTAAAAAAAAAAAAAAAAAATCTTCTATTTAATATCGCTTTAAAGATCCTCATAAGTCTATACCTGCCAAAAACAAAATGGCTTTGTCAATCAAATTGGCCCTAAGCATTAAATATTAGTGATTTTTAGTTACACATTAGCACATTCCAAAGTGGCTCATTATTGTTGTTGATCGGACATCGTATGGTGTATCAGAAGCTAAATGGAAGAGGGAAGCGGCAATAACTAGAAGACACCAAATCCGAGCTCTAGCTAGGAGGCGATTGATTGAAGATGACTAGACAAAACATCCATGTTTCACGTTAAACTTAAGACTAGCTAAAGCGCATGGTAAGTATTTAAAGTTATAACTGATAGAATTTGAGGTACGCCTAAGAAAGTTCAATCAAGTTTCAAACATGTAGTGATTAAAATCCGTTTTAAATCTTGGTAGCTTTGAAATAATTCTATAGTAAGTCGATATGGATGGCAAAACTACTTATCAACAACTTTGAATTCTACATCTAAGGCCAACTGCATTTGCACATACACATCTAGATCCGTGATATAGACTGAAAGACAACCACCCGTATAGTAAAATTTGGCTGGAAAAATTTGACATATAATATAATAGGGATCGTACTTTTTAGAATATAGCCTTTTATTACTTTAAAAATAATCATGAAAGATATGTGATTACATACAAGAGAAAGGATGTATTGTTCTTGGCTTGGCAATGAAAAGAAAAGTGGAAGACGAATTTGTCTGCATAGGACTAAATAAAGTATGTTTCTTGGTTCAAAGCATCCTCAAACTACGTAGGATTCAAAATGTACTTTATTTACATGTACTTATTTTGTTCTACTTAGATCTGTTCTCTCCGGTTTGGTTTGACCATTACATATTCTTTTTGTAAAGGTTAACAAATACTTGATAAACCACTTCATGTACTCTGCTTATGAGATCCTAAGATGATGATGACAGGGAATAAAAGATCTGTACTAAAGAATGTACTCAAAATTCTAGACGACACAACGAGGTGACTCAAGGGATTTTATATAATCCAAACATTAATTGACCTAATCTGAGATTCTTGGAATGTTGGTGTGGAAATAAATAGATAAATTCTGATGGAAGCTCAGGGAATTAAGTAACACAGACACTAACCACTCTCTTCCTTAGATTCTCACTTTTCCTTGGATTTAAACAGCATGTAATAGCTAATTACTTATTTCAATTGTTTTAACCCTTTGAGGACTGAGAAAAAAAGTGAAAAGTCAATTTTCCCCTCACTTTTTAAGTGCAACATGTAAAATATTTAGGCAGAAAATTTGGAGATACACAAGTCTTTATAAAATATGTTCAAATAAAGATAAAAAGGTACTTCTTTGACCAGAATGTTTGTAATTGAGTCTTTTATCAGAATAAATGCCCAAAAAGGCATCTCATAATTTTAAAATATTTACATTTTGTCAAAAAAGTTTATTTGTTTTAAACATTTATTTCTTTTTTGTTGTACGCTTACAGCTCGTAAACAAAAAATATTTTACAGTTATGTGGGAAACTGTATAATTGAAGTCTAAATTTAATTACCTACAAACACAGAAAAAGTTATAACAATCGGATTGAAAATAAAAAAATTATAACATGAAATATTTTGTTATACTGTCAGATTTGTATGTTAAAATTAACTCTCTGTATTGTATTGTCAGTTCTTTTCATTGACATTATATTTCAACAGCTGGCTCCAGACATAAAAAAAAACATTCTCGAACATCTACGTATCATCCTAAAGACGTACAAGCTATAGTAAGTGGTAAATTGGATGTTATATGTAACAAACTTCAAATGACGGGATATCGTCCTCAACTTAAAATTTAATAGTGTTCATATTTCGTCATTCCGTCCTCAAGGGAAAAAACGTAAATGATGAAATATCGTCATTCAGTCCCCAAAGGATCAAGTCAGTACTTACTAGAGTATGTCTTTCACTGAAATACAATAGAATATTTTTCACATCTTTCTGTAATTCTTTTCCTCATTTTCGGTTTCCAGGAAGTACCAGGAAATGATGTTCCTAACTGATTTTGTTTCATGTAAAACAATGTTAGAAGTCTCCTTAAAAATAAACATGTTTTACCTCATATCACCAAAAAGTAATATTGTGATTAAAATTTTTCTAAAACATAAAAATTGTTATATAAAAGTTGCTCAAGATTTTAGTAAGTATCAACATTTTCTTGTCATTATAAGTAAGATATCAACCAACCAGAAAACATTTGACTGTCCCTCATATTAGCTTCATAAATTATTGTAAATAAGTTAACATTTTTTAATAACATGTATATTAACATTTTATAGTAACATAACATTTAAATGTACAAATTTTTCAGAAACCTTACTTTAACATCACTATATAATTAACTTACTTTTAAATTATATAGGTTAATCTCAAACTATAAAAGTCATAAATTATAAATAGCGATACCTGCTTACATATTCATAACTTTGTTATAAATAACATGTTAATATACTGTACTACTTCATTTTTCTTTGTAAACAGAATGTTATTTTCCTGTTTGTTTCAAGAATACCAGTATACTGTAATTATAATGGGCAAACTATGAAATTGAATAAATCAAAATAATTTTTCACTATATCATTCATGTTTTCAATGACCACAAAAAATGTATTCCTTTGCAGATTATGACATATTTTCAACCAACTCACAAATTTATCATTCATCATAATTTGGAAATTGTTTGAAAGCTCTTTGTTTCAATGACTTCAAAATTGAATAAGCAATGCCTTTCCTGTTAGCAAATCCGATATTCTGAAATAAATTAACTTTGCAATTTAAACAGTTCATTTTGGATATTTTAATTAGATATAAAGGCAAAATATGTAAAAAAATTTGATAAAGAAAACTTATATTATATATCAATCTTTTACTAAATTTAATAACTATACAAATCATTTACTTTTATTGATTTTTATATATATCCAAAACTGAAAGATAACATTTTTTAAGTTGAGATATAAAAAGTAAGTTTTTTTTGGTCAACAATTTATCATGATACAACTAAAGTGTTCTAACTGCCTTATTCTCCATTTAACATATCCAACAAATAATTACCTCAATAAATATTCTATCTTGCCACGTTTCACATCATTCCATGACTGATATAAACCTAAATAATATGATTACAAAACATATTTACACTCTACACATATCACGGCAAGTGATCAGTCACAGAAAATAATAAATTAAATAAATAAAAAGAAGATAACAGTAACAAGAGCTACCTACTCAGTGATCTACACAATAAATAAGTCCGTATCTACACTTTGCAATTTTTGTAAAAATAGTTAATTAAATGCAAGCAAGCATAACAACAAGTGTCAAAAGTAAAACCACTAATGGTAAAAAAGAATCTAGTTAGTAAGTTATGAATGGTTTTATGAAGGCATTCTTAAATTGTGCATATGTTTAGGCACTAAATAAAATTAGGATGCCTAGGTCAAGTACCTTAGGTAAAAATCTGCATTTTTTGCTATCTGGCTGATTTTTTTCTTTGTCTTTCAAACAAAGTCATAAAAACTGTTACGAAATTAAACGTTTTAAATTTCTTAACACTTCTGTCTAGAAATTTAATTAAAAGGATGTTAACTATAAATAGAAACAAAGTTAGCAAAACGAGTGCAGCCAGAAATGATTTATTACTGACAAGTGCTAATAACACAAACATTTCGAAATTAGGAGAGCATGAGAGGAAACGAAGTGAGAGAAGCCAAGCTACAGGTGACCCTACCTAAGCCTAACAATATTGTCGAGATCAGTGCCGCTACACACACTGCCGTTACTGTCTACTGTGTACACCCACTAATAGACATATCGCAAATATCAAAAAATATTTTGGTACCAAAAAGTCTATTTGCCAGAAACTATTTGAAAATATATTCTTATCTTAAGCATCGCCTCGGGACACCTCACTTGACTGAGAGCAGAGTTCCCCCTCCTTCGGGTTGCGGTTGCGTGCATCGAATCACGTCCGTTCACAAAAACACCAAGTGCTGGAGAGGGTAGCTCGCATGTCACAACACGTCCGACTGAGCCATGCTGTTGGACGCCTGAGGAGAAGCCTGTTGGTGATGTGAACTGCCCACTGTTTTTATTGGGTCTTCGTCTTTCCACTTGTCCATCGATCGCCGTCTCGCATTCATGAAGAAGTTGCCCACTGTGGTTGGCTCCAGTCCTAGTTGACGTGCGATCGTCACTTGCATTTCTTTTGACGGTCGTTTTGTTTCCTGAAAATAAGATTATTGAGTTAATCATGGTTGCAATGCTTAAGTAAAATATATTTGGATTCTTTTTACTTATATTGTTATTTATCTTGAAACTTTAAAAATTCAACCTGGATATTAACACATTCACGACATTGTAGAATTCCTTATAATTTCAATATGACATAGCCATTTGCCTACAAACTTAACAAAAACTGTTATTTTTTCTTGTTTTTTCGAATAGTATACCACTATATAAACATTAAATAATATAAACTATTAAAAAAATAAAGCTTATTTTAAAAGTTATTTGTTATTTTTTTCATGTACACCATTGGACGCACAGCGCTTATTTGTTACAGTTCATTCCTATTACGTGCCGTACTCCTGCCCGGGTACATGAGTTTTTCCTATGCCATGCTCACAGACAAAATGCTATGCATGACGTCTCACTCTCACGTTAGCATATATTTTGTTTTCTTTCACTGGCAGCTGATTGTACCTGTATTACCTTAACTGTTGCTCTTTGCGCCATTATGCTCAGCCCCCGCCACTTTTTATGTTAAATATAGTTAAATATAGAATACCGTTAACTTTGTAAGATGTCGTTGCTTTATTTTAGTCCCTCAGAATAGCAGCACTTATGCTAAACGCCTAAGCAACACTGAATGAACGTGTACCCCACTGGGTACACGACACAATTTAGTACTAAACGGCATGCGTCCGTACGGGTACACAACGTCATTTTAAAAATGCTCATGTACCCGTAGGGGTGCACGGTGTTGTGAACATGCTAATGTTCTAGATAATTTTTTTTAATTTGTTCTTAAGAGAGAAATGGAAATATGACATTGAAAAATTGCAAATTGTATTTAGTTACAGTACAACAATGTAACAAGTATTACGTAAGTATTTCATGATGTTATAGATGTTTCAATATTTGTTATTCATTCTAAATATGATATATATGTGGTATAAGAGGAGTGGTTTTTGATTGGTTTAAAAGTTATCTAGAAAATAGAAAGCAGTGTGTCAAAATTAAAAATTCATTTAGTTGTTTGGGTATAGTAAAATATAGCTTACCACAGGGGTCAGTTTTAGGTACATTATTATTCTTAATCTACATAAATGATCTGTGTAATGCAAAAATTTTATGGTGAACTAACATCCTTTGCGGATGGCACTGCTTTATGTTATGTGAAAGATAATTGGAATGACATTGAGGAAGCTATGAATTTCGATTTTCAAGGACTACAGTGGTGGTTCTCTGACAACCATATGTTGTTAAGTCCAGAAAAAACTAAATTTATCAATTTCAGTTTAAGACAAAGAGTCTTCTTTATAAATTAAATTATATACAATTGTACAAAATGCATATGTAGTAGGACATGCTGTACGGAGTGTGCTGTTATTAGGCAGGCAGACAATATTAAATATTTGGGAATTTTTCTTGATGAAGAGCTTAATTGGAAAGCGCACGTTCAAGATTTAAAAAATAAACAATATTACATTAAGATATTTTTATTTCCTAAAAAATATCTGTAGTGAACAAACATTGAGAGTAATATATTTTTCCCTTGTACATAGTAGAATAGATTACGGGCTCTTTTGTTGGGGTGGGACTTATGAATCGAATATTAGGCACATATTTATACAAGGAAAAAGTTTATATGAATAATTTGTAAGAAAACAACAATGGAAGCATCATATAATTTATTTTTAAAACAACAGTTTTACCATTAAAATATATGTTTGTCCATAAAGTTTTAAAAATGTACTATGTAATGAAGAGAAATTTGCCTGAAATTATCGGAATATATAAAGTTAAGCTAAGAAAAAAGGATGCATTTGTGGTTCCTAAACCAAATCTCACTTTCTATACAAAAAGTTATTTATTTCTGGGACCAAAAATGTTTAACTCAATACCAATTGTTCTGAAAAATTTTAAAAATATAAAATTATTTTCCAACAAAGCAAAAAATTGGTTATTAAAGCAAGAAAGTATAGATTACCTTGTAAATATTCAAGTTTAAAGCAACACACTTTTCAAATATATTTTTAGTATTGATTTATAATCGTATAAATTTTAATACCTTGTAAATAAGATATACTTATTCACTGTATCATATATTTAATTCAGATAACATAGTAAAGTATACATATTTGTTAGTCATAAATTGCTCCGTTTTTATTTTGTTCCTACTATTGTATTATATATCTATACTGTTAAGGTTAGGATAACATTAAATTTAGAGTTAAGGTTTAAGCTATTTATGTTTTTATACTAGTGTTTATATTTTGAAGAATTGGGATATTTTAAATCTTAAATTAATATTATTTGCTTTTGCGCATATTAAGATTTATTTGCAAAGAAGGAACGTCTAAAACAGGCATTGCCTTAGGACGTTCTAGTATTTTCTTGAAATATGTAATTTATGAAAGGTTTTGTTATAGTTTTATAAGTTTTTCTTTTGTTAACAGAGCAATTAAGAAGAAACCTTTTTATGTTTACAATGTAAATTATATGTATTATATTTATATATATATATATATATATATTTCAAGAAAATAAATATATTCTTATTCTTAAATATATTCTCATTCTATTTTCCTCCAAAAACAAATATTAGCTATGAAACATTAAATCGTTTTGAAAACCCATAATTAAGGCAAAGCAGCGATACCTATAGGTAATGGCTTAGGTAATAAGTCAAAGTGGCTTATTAAAGACCATATTATAATAGTAAAAAGGTTGTAGCTCTTAAACACCAATTGTTTGTGACAAAGAACATAGACATAACATATATAAATCTGTAGGCCTCAGATTATGGAAAGTTCCGCTGAAATGTTTTTGTTTATCTTCTTGCCCAAGGATTTGATTCAGACACATACACATAAAACTTGCGTCATAAAGAGGAAGAGATCCAAACATTTTTTTTCAATTAGTTGCTCGTTCCTCCATTGATCATTTTGAAACATTACCCACTATTTAATTATGGTACCAAGAATTTTCTGGGAAATTCTTTTTATTGCTAATTAAATGTGTGTAAATTAAATTTTACTTTGAGACCTTAAAAAGTCTGAATTTATTACAAGCAAATAATTTTAACAGAACAGCTTAAGTGGATTTATTAAAAGGCGTATAAAGTTTCAAAATGGTCAATGGAGGAATGGGCAAATGATAGAGAAAAAATGTGTATATTTCTTCATTAGACACCTGATATAATACAAAACATACAACAAACAAATCAATAAATCACAAACAAAATATTGATATGACTATAATATCGAAGATAAATACCAATATATCAGGTAACCAATATATCAAACTGTAAATAATAATAATAATTGTATATTTATTTCGAAAAATACAATTACACTTATACATTTTTAAATATGGAAAAGGTCCCTACATGGGTAATGAACCCGTGTGTGGGAACCGAGTTCTACAATCTCACAGACACTTTTGAATAACTTAAACACTGTATGTAAAAAATTATAAGAAACTAAAATTGAAGAAAAAATACAATAATTTATAGTGAACATATTACAAAATAATTATATGTATATAACTTATACAAAACAACATGTTATAGTGGAATAAAATATACATATTTACAGCTCAAAGGATAAATAGAAAAAAGTACAGTTGTAAAAAGTTATTAAATAAAGTATAACCCCATCAAGTGGATAAAATAAAGAATAAAAACTAAAAATTTAAAAACGGTCTTAGTTTTTTAAAGCTATGCACTGTTTTGAATGATTTATGTGTTTAAAGTTATACATTAACTCTTATGTCATGACAAAAATACACTCATGTTTTGCTGTTACTATCTAGAATAGCCTACTGAATGTAAAAATTAAATAAATGTATCTACACGAAACAAGTTGTGGTCTGTCGGGTTGAATAACAAGAAAAATAAAAATAGGAATAATAACATCTTTAATTATTATGTAAATTATAAAAGAATTATATATTAATATTGTTATTTTTGTTTTTCACATTTTAAAATGCCTTTAGGCTTCTTATAAACAATAAACTTCCACCCACTGGTCTACAATAAACTACACATTTTAGTGTGTCAACCTCATGTAAAAAGCTAAATAATGTTACTTCATTATTTCAATGCATGTTTTGTACGCATAAGATGCAATTTAAATGGGTTTTTTTCCGAATCGTCATGATTTTGAACAGAAAGAATAGCTTCAATATTTTGTGATATGATATATCGGACCAAAATAGCGATATGGCCGATATTATCGAAAGAAAATATCGATACTAATATATCGAAACATATTTATTGATATTCCCGATATATCGTTGCCATCTCCAGTCAGGATGGTAGACAAGATATAGCAATAATTGCCATGACGATGCCACTAACTGACCTCATAAGTTTGTTTCATTTGAATAGACCTTTCATATGGAAGATCTATAGTGATACCATTGACCAATGAGAAACAAGAGGACTGGCTGCTCATATGAGTCATGTGAAGCCAGTTTTTGTGTTCGGTTAAATTAGTTCTTGTTCGATTTTCACAGGTCACCAGCAGTCTCCCTCTCTCTGTCACTATCCAGCACACAATGAATTGACTAATAACTTTAGAGTGGCCGTAGATAAGGGGCTTAGGCGTTGGCTTGCACCACAGTCGATCCGGGTTCGATTCCTGATATTACTAGTAACAGTTTTTGCCCTGCCGCTCCCGTGGTTCGGTAGTCACGTTAAAGCGTTAGTTCCAGGTTAATTGCTAGAGAGGGCTTCTTATCCCAAACTTCGCCTGCTAAAATAAGGCTATCTTTAACTTTTTAACTGAGCTAATTTTATGCCAAACAGTTGCCTGAGCGCTTATTTGACCCTAATCGTCAGGTAAATAGCAGCACATATGCACATCTTTTTTATAGTCAATGATTACAGTTCTACCCACATGAGACATGAAGTAGTCGGGAGCTCCTTTAGACATTAGTTGAATCAACAATAAAGTTTACCTTATACATAGAACAAACATTAAATTTAATTAGTAGGTATTTTGTTGATGTTAATCTTTAAAATGTGTATTTCTATACAACTTACCTTTTCAACTGTTAGCAACATGGTTCCTTAGATTTCACGATTGAATACCTTCATTTAAGTACATCTGATACTATGTAAAAGAACTTGTAATGTTAATAAATATTTTATTGAAGGTAATGGCTTGAGGAGAAATGTTTGCACTTTCTAAAATTTGACACTTTCAAGGAACTAGAAGTTATTGATGAGTTCCTATTGGAGGCAAGGAGGGATAAGTTAGTGAAGGAATGTGTTTAGCAATATTGATATTGTACCTTACAGGAAATCTTTTAAAGCATACTACTGAAAGAATTGTATGCAACTTTTCAACATATTTATAGTTTATTTATATTTATATCTCCTAAACTCTTTTTTTAAGCCATCCAGGTAACTGTAAAATAGAGGAGATGACCATCGTTCAAACTATCTTTTGCAGTGATTCTTACATTCTTACATATGAGACGCCGACACAACGTTGTTGGTATTTTAAGGCGAATATGAATGGTTATATGAGTGTAGGATGAGTGTGGATGAGTGTAGTCTGGTTACTAACTGAGTTCAACTGTTCCTCAGAAAGGGCAATTTATTAATAGCCCAACAGCCAGGGCAACTAAGGGACCAACAGCTTTACATTGAATCCAAACTACGTAGTGCTGATCTGATTTTCAGCTAATTAACAAGCTTGATAGTCAGTTATCTCCCCCACACAACATCCGCACAATGATTACCACCCAACATGGACACCCCAGACTTCTCTAGTAGTGTCCACGCCGATAGCAACCACTAAGCGGACGCCATGTCGCTATTAAGAGGACCGAGCATCCAATCTATCGCCTAAAATCTCCCAAACACTTTGTCCCCATGTAGCTGGATTACAGCACTGCGCCACCAGTGCTTCATCGTAGTTTAACTTCTTTGCAACTCAAATCATAATTTTCTCCCCCAGACTGAATAAAAATTAAGGAACAAATAAGTGAGTAAAATATGAACTGAACTTTCTCTAAATTTGACCTGAACCAGTAGAGAAGAAGGCCAATCATACAACATTGTACGTTGAGTTAGCTTGGGCCAGTCCTCTAGTGTATACTAGAAACAATGAGAAAAAGGAAGTCAGAAGATAATGACGAATGGACTTTGAAATACCTCATTAAAATATACTTAAAAGTTAAAAGGAATAAACAACAATGGCTAATGGATAAGTCTTCACTGATCCATTGATCCACTGATAAGTCCATCCACTGGTTATTCTGCAGCTATGATGAAATAAGGATTATTGATGTTCTGTATGTATTGAACATGTTTTGGGGTCATCATATCATCTGCTCATCATAGCATTTCTGGAAGAGCCTGTTAGATGGTCATCTAAGATGATGAGTAGGGCAGTGTTAAATGGATCTAGAAGTTTTCTACAGACCTGGAATGGGATAAGGACCTGATAGAGGACTTTTTCTATTGCTGTGGAAAAATCAATTTTTTTAAAGTGACAATGGAAAAAGTTAAGACACTTCAAACAAATGTTCTTTCCTTCCCACAAATATTTAAATTCTGACCAATCTTGGTGAATCAAGAGATACCAGATACAACAGAGGGGAATAAAAAGATATACAGCAGTAGCCAACAAAGTGTGTAGAAAAAAACCGAGGCATTTAAAATCAGTTATTTGAAATCTAATAGCTGCATGACAAATAGTTACACAGCGGTTCAGAAGGCCTGAGAACAGAAAGAACAGTTTGGGAGGGAAGACTGTACAACACAAGGAAGAAAGGATGACCCCGTATACAATGGAAGGATGGAGTGGAGGCTGATCTAGCTACAATGGGAATGAGAGGGTGAAGACAGAGAGCTATGGTTTGAGACAATTGGAGGAGGATTGTCATGGAGGCCAAAACCAACAGAAGGCTAAACAATTTGTTCTGCGAAGCCTAAAAAACGTTGTAAACTGCGAGGTTCTATTGGCAGCGTATTATGGACTCATATACCCCCACTTATCTTACGCTGTCCCTATCTGGGGTCACGAAAATAAACACACCTTGGCTTTGTTTAGACTACAACAATGGGCTGTGAGAACTGTTTTTTTCTCTTAATAAACGGCAATCCTCTTCTTGTAAAAATGCTTTCCGTGAGTCACAAATACTAACACTACCATCTATTTACATACTTGAAACATTAACATTTGTCAGACAAAACTTTTCCAAATTTAACTTCTCAGTACAAACACTTTATTCTTTACGTAATCTCAACAAATTATCTATCCCTAAACATTCAACATCTTTTTACAAAAACCACTTGTGTTACAATGGCATTAATTTGTTTAACCATCTTCCACAATCACTCAGGCTGGAATCAAGCCTAACTAAGTTTAGAAAAAAGTCAAAAACCACTTAATAAATCTTGCTTGTTACAACATCCGAGAATTTCTAATGGGAAATATATAACTAGTTAGATGTGATGTGTTTTATTTTGTTGAAAATCATGAATGATCTTCTTATTTACATGTATGAAATTCTTATTTTCCATATATAAGAGTTGATTTTGTACACTTTTTTTATAGACATAAGACTTAGCTAATGCAATTATATTGTTGACTTTGTTTTTGAAATTTGTTAATGATGGAGTATCATATGAGGGAGACAAAGGTAGTTGGATATTTGCCATCATTACGTGAAAATTTTTTTTACACATCAAGTAGTGTGTATGTTTGTCTTGTCCCCGTGTTTTATCACCTTGGAGGGAACTTCGTAGACACTGCATTTGGATTGTATCATCCTCACTTCGTGCCTGGGACGTCTAGACGCCATCGTCACTGCGGATCGTAAGATTTCATCATTTTTGTAATATTTGATTATTGTATTGTTTTATTCCTAATAAATGTTGTCTTTTCAGGTTAAGTAATTGTAATAATAAAATGTAATTGTAATAGTAGTCTCAGCCCTTCCGAGTCATATATATCATTTTTGTGCATGTTGAATGTTATTTTAAATTAATAGTGTTTTTCAGGTACCATATATTTATGATTAGTTAATGTAATCTTATTTCAGTCTGATTTGAATATTAATTTTAAAAGTGTTTTAACATTTTTTTGTTGATATCGTGACCTTGACAGCGCCTAATTGGTTATATTATTTTAACCCTGTTAACATTTTATATTTAGTATTAGTTGATTTTGTTGTACTCCATTCTAGGATCTAGGCAAAAATGTAGATAATTATTAAAGTAGATAAGTTTATTAGTTTAAGAACGTAGTTTTATAACATGTTTGTGTAGATGTAATTTAGTTTTTAGCACTTGAAAAAGGTTTGGGTTTTACCAAATCGAAATGTCGTGATCTGTAATTTTCACGTAATGATGGAAAATGTCCAACTACCTTTGTCTCCCTCATATATTGTTGATTTGGCTGAATAAAGAGTTTGAGTTTGAGTTTGAGCTGTAGCACCGTATGATAAGGGAAGTAATCTTAGTAATGAATACAAATTACTTTAATTACTCTGCATTCTGACTCTATGTTTTCTTTATTTCGATTCCCAATAATAGTTACATTTTAATTTAGTATAAAAATGTAAATATTTTTATAAAACCACACTTCAACGGTTTTGGTACATATTCTGTACATATGTACATATACTGCCATCATAATAAAGGTATATTTGTGTTTTTATGATGCAAACTAAAATGTTTATGAAACAACAGTTTGTCACGAGCAGATTCATATAAAATATATGTAAAAATATGCATTTACTAATTAATTACAAATTTATTTGTAAACCTCTTGCTTAACCGGACGTTTACACTTCTGGGACATTTTTAACATCCGGCTTAACTGGACGTTTACACTTCTGGGACATTTTTAACATCCGGCTTAATAGGACATTTACACTTCTAGCACACTCCTAAACATCCGGCTTAACTGAAAGGCACTAAACAGTTGGCACTGAAAGAGTTAATTTATAAAAGTACATTATGTGTTAGGGTGCTTATTTACTTGACATAAGTTTGCCTCCAATAGTGTTTTTGCTTTTAATATAACTTCCTTGCTAGAAGTCCTATTATTGTAAAATAAACTCTTATTTGGAAAATGAAGGAATTTAATTTGATAATAATAGTTTGATTTAGACTTTGGTTTTTATATTTATTTCTAAACTACTCATATTTTAATTCTTTCAACTTTGTTAGAGTCTAATGCAATTATAAATCTCATGAGTTTATTTAAGCAAATACTTGGATTTCAGCTTAATGTTATAAAGGAGAATTCTTAGTATAATCAATTACGGGTTAATTACATCTAGCCTACCACAGTTGTTTAAAAGTATCTTACGAATACTTATACCGAAAAATTATAGTTTTCATAGTTAGGTTAAGAGTAGAAGGTACAAAGTTACAACGTACATTAGTGTAATAATCGGTAATCGGCTGATATCGCTAACCTAATATTCACATTAAACTGGCATGCCTACTCGCAACTTGCCACTGTTCATTGGCAATCTCCATTGGCTAACTCCCAAATCTCTCTGACTTTACCTCACGCTTCTTTGCAGAAACCGACTTATTATTGCTCAGCCTACCAAGTAATCTAATTAATTCAGCTTGGACCATTTCATCTTGGATGCAGGATAATGACTGCTTCCAAAGGCATCTCATGTAAATTAAGTTATTTTGTGTGAATATACAGGGTATTGAAAAAGTATGGAACCACCTTCATTTCTCTTAAATTGGTCTAGATAAATAATTGAGATTTAGTATAACTCTGAAGAAAGTTTTTTTCTATCTTTTGATACAGTTTGTAATTTTTTAAAACCTAGAGGGGAGGGCCCGTGGAGGATTTTGTAAAAAGTTTAAACCAAATGCTATGGTGAGTTGCCTATCATTTTAAAGCCTATTTTTTCTGAATATGACGCCACAAGTTTCAAGTCAAAAGAACCAACCTATCAGAAATGGCGATTGGTTAACCTTTCTTAGCTGTGATATTTGAGTGGGAATTCAACATGTTGTAAAAGCCAGTTATGAAGCTAGGTATTTGATTAAACAAATAGAAAATTATCTTAAAACGATACCTAGGCTTATATATATATTCACGACTTCAGACTTCAAGGCTACGGACTGTGTAGGATATTGTCCAAGGTTCGAATCCCCAACTGAGCTAACGGTCGGGTTTTACACCATTGTATATGTGTATATTATACACCATTGTGTACACACGTCAATACCATTGTACGTGTGTATGGGTGGGCAGGTGGGCAATACCATTGTACATGTGTATGGGTGGGCGGGCGGGTCAATACCATTGTACGTGTGTATGGGCGGGCGGGTGGGCAATACCATTGTACGTGTGTATGGGCGTGTGTATCACTAAGAAAAGATGTTGACATAATGGTCCAATTAACTCCTAGAACAGAACTGGCTTTTAAAACAAATCTAATTCCCACTCAAATTTCGCTGCTAAGAAAGGTTAACCAGTCGCCATTTTCGATAGGGTGGTTCTTTTTTCACTTGAAACTTATGGCGTCTTATTCAGAAAAAAATAGGCTTTAAAATGATGGGCAATTCATCACAGCTTTTCATTTAAACTTTTTACAAAATCTTCCACAGGCTCTCCCCTCTAGGTTGAAAAAAATTACAAACGACAAAAAATTACACCCTGTATATCAATTTTTATACACATAGTCAAAGCTCATGACTAAAATTTGTGTAACGGTACCTGGAATTTCTAGTAGGGTCCTAACTTGGAAAAAAGAATAAATAGGTCTTGGATGGTTAGTTGGATAAAATCAAAGAATTCTTAAATAATAAATATAATTAATTTGCTATATAAATTAGCTGTATACATTTTGTAATATGTTTGAATTCCACAGTTATACCACTCACTTTTGTTGAATATCTTTATTTGTCACCACTTATGGTTTTGTGATGTTAACAATGATTTTTTTAAGAGTGCCGGTTATACGGTAATTTAAAAAGGCTTAATTTTACTATTATTATTACTACCACTATTATACTTTGCCCCCTCATTGAGCTTATTCGGTATCAAATTCTCAAAGGTCAGCAGTAAAGAAAATACGGGCTAACACATAACAGTTAGTATAAAGGCTTGTAAAAACAACATAATTTCAATTTGAAATCAACCCAATAATATTAATCTAAGAACAGGCTCCAAGTACCTCACGGCTGGATGGTGTTTTTTAATGGAAGATGTGTGGTTTGCGCATCGGGTCCTGATACTACTGATTCCAGTGTACATTACCAAGAATTACTACTCAAGTCGTAACGTCCCGATCACCTCATGATTCTGGATCAACACTGAGGAACTTAAGGTGAAATGTTTCCATCTATCACCCCTAAAATTGAACCCAGAACATCAAGCTCCAGAGGTAAGTGGTTTACCACTCAGCCACCAGGCCCCCAAAATAGCTTATAGATCACTTAAATTTACTGATAATTTATAATATTGCCAATATTGTTCATTAATGACTTGTCCTCGTGGTCATAAAAAAAAATATTATATTTTGGGCTGACAAACGTAATGAATCATAGCTCTTTCGTGTTTTCTGGAGACAAAATAAATATTATATATTAAGCTAACAAATATAATAAATTGTAGCTCTTTCATGTTTTCTGGCAGCAAAACAAACCATTTTAAATTTCAATATAAAAGTCTTCAAATTCTTATTTTATCACCTTAACTAGATGGACATTACTTTGATGGGAACAAGGGAGCAGAGGTATATAGTACCAGCTCGGCAGAAGCAATCCACCGGCGTACTGCTCCCTATCGCATTTATTCAAAACCGCAGCACATTATGAATAAATTTATCGACGTTTCAGAAAAGCTCAACCGTATTTGTAGAGCAAACATAAAATACATGTTATTAAAGGTAACGGAAAAATATTTATTATTGATTTAGTATATTAGGTTATTCATCAATTTATTGTTGAACCGTTGCCAATTTTGTTCTCTTACGAGAAAGGTGTTCTTTTAAGGGCTGTTTTTACCCGTTACGAAATAATTCTTTAAAATATCTTTTCTTTGTTTGTCTGCAATAAAAAATCAGCATTCCTTCAAAATTTCATCTCATTTGAGCATAACAATTGTAAATGCTGTCGGTGGAATATTGCTTTCATATAAAGTATATACAAGTTACTACAACAAATATGACGAGCAATAATAGATGCAGTCCCTACAAAAATTCTTCAATCAACACAAAGCTGGCGTATTTCTGCCGTACTTTCCATTTCTATTGTTAGTAATAGTTCTTATGTCAACTTGGCGACGTACAAATTGCAGGTTATGGTTCAAGTAGGTATTTGAGAATACCTGCGAGGCACTGGTGAGTACTCCGCTACGTCTCTCCGGACAAAAATGTAATTCTTGAGCAAAGAGTAAGACTTTTCCATCTTGCGAAATTAAATCTGGAACTTCCCTACGGGTGTATACAATATCAAATAATATACAAATGTACAAAGGTTGTACATAGAATGTTAGCTGCTTGACTATCTGACAACCAGAATTGTAGTGGTTTTCACCTATTGAAATATAATTTATACTTTGATTATGACTTTTACAATTGAGCTAAGTAACAGCTATCCTAGCCAAACCATAAAAAAGTAGAACCTAACTTTTTATAGAATCAAGAACCATTTATTTCCATTGACAAACATCACATTTGAATAGGATACGTCAATAAATTATTTATTGTACAAGCTATGATATTACACCTATAGTAGGTGGAAAGTGGCAAAACCTACTTGTGAGGATAATTTTACTAATTCAATCACAAAATTCATGTCGAAAAAATTACTAGATTTTCTATAGTAATGATACATTTGTCTGATGGCTGAGTATTAGGCTATGTATTGTTAACTATCATTTGGGTAGGAAGGGGGGTCAAAATAAAAATCTCAGATCGGCCAAAGTACAACTCAATATTGTTAATGTGGTCTTTAAGAAAGTTTGCTGATAGATTCAGAATCGTTTCATGCTATTTGCGGCTTGCCAACTAGTGCCGGGCTACCACTTGCGCTTGCGGCCTACTGATACTAACCCCAAGACCTCTATTAGCTGTGGGACACCAGTGGAAGACACAGTTGCGCCACGGTTGGTGGTGGTACTGCGGGCGATGGAATCAAATCAAAGCTATTATCCGTGAGACACTAGTGGATCAACTCAAAATTGTGGCGGAACTGTTACCTGACGGTGTCCGACCCCAGCAACTGCTTGTCAACATTTTGTGTCTAACCAGAGTCGCGGAGCATGGCAGCTTATGGAACCCAATAGCCATATGGCAACTGTGGCACAACTTATTGCGCCCGTATACACCTCACAGTATAGATCACATTCCCAAGAAACAAATCAAAGTCAGTCTGTCTTCTAGTTATAAGAATGTAGCTGAAGTGTCAGTGAGTTTTTCTGTCAATATCCGTTAATTTTATAATTTCTAGTAAAAACTGTGCCATGATGGGTAGTTTTGAAGAAGTTAACATTTCAGAAACGAAGAAAGGAGTGGAAAAAGTAGTAAAGTTCTTTACTTAGTCTTGGGACCAGTATTGGTTGTTTACGGAATTGTCTAACCCTTCGCTTTTTCTTTTCTATTAAAAGGACCAGAAGAAAAAGGTCTGCACTACTCAACACCATGTTCGACACTGGCAGATGACAGAACATACATGATCAGATCTATTTTGTGCTGTTATGCCACTGTGTCTCAACTCAGTATTTGTTCAGGACACTGTGGAGACGCCGTGTCTCCACAGTTGTTCCTCTGAAGTGTCCAACGGCTAATAGCGGCCTAATAATTACATTCAACTTTTCCTTGTCAGTAGATAGCAATTTTATTGGTACACCTTTTAGCTACCACATGCATATACATACGAGATACATTATATTGCAATAAAGACAACACTTGTCTTGCAACGCTTTCTTTCGTTACTATATAAGCAAACTATTCCCTTTTAAAGATAGGTTTAATCTAATGTAAATAATATAGAAACATCGCTCATAATAATTTATTTTATAAAACACATAATTATCACAGGCTATGTTTTATTGTTTACTAAATATATTTTTCACTGTCTCCTTTTTTATTAATTAACATGAAGATGTTAGTTCGTTAAACATTTAATTTAAATCAATGAACGTTGAACGTTTTAACTTTGTACTGTTGTGTTCCTTAAATTTTAATGCTTATTATTTTGAATTGTCCAATGTAGAGTTTCTATTTAGTAGATTTTTCTACCTAGACATATTTCTTGATTTCTCATCATTAAGTGTATTCAAACAAAAATTATTTTTGAATTATTTTGAATAAAAGTGTTAGTCTTCTTATAAATAATTAATTTTTTGAGGTAAAAGTCCAAAAAAAAAAACTGTATGAACATAATATGGCTACCTAAAGAAGCTAATTTGGACTTTCAAGATCCATAATTCATTTGGAAAACGTGCGCAATATTTTAGTAAAATTTTGAGGATATAGTGAATAAAAGGTACTAACCAGCCTATTGTAATGGGAAACTTTCAAAAACTATTTTAATTTTCTGTAAATGATATCTGTACAAATTCTGAATTGAAATCTGCACGATCATCTTTAGTTAAAATAGTAGATTAATAAGATATAAAACGTTGTTGATAATATTTACCATAAATGAGAGTTACACACTTTTGTTCAATTTGTGGGGCGGGGCTGGTGGGGACAGTGAGGTAGAGAGGGGGGAGGGAACAGGCTGTGTCTGTTAGTGAGGCAGCTTTGCTACTAATTACAACAGTTACAGTAAAATCTGAACTAAATTCATTTGAGCACTCAATTGGGAACCTTGATGAACATCCTAATTTACAATATCAATGTAAATACCAAACTAATTCTGACACCAAAAAAAAGATAGTAAGTGTAATCCGTGTGATAGTTACAGTAAACACTTTGTCACGTGAATCAGACATGACTTGACTGCTAACGTTCATTTAAATGGGTAGACAAATTGAAGAATCAATTTTTGCTTACAACAATACAGTAGCTTATATCATAAGCACACTATTGTTGTTCACTATCAATAAATATTTTTTGTGATCTCACAAAGTTTATTTATACCCAATGTTGTTGTATTTCCTTATTTATAAATTTTTATAGTCTAACGAGATTTCATCTTTTATTTTATACGTAGTTTACTGTATTACACCACCTATTAAAAATTAAATTTTATTCTTTTATATTTAATTTTCAACTTCATTTTAGTTGCTTTTCTTATGATAGCAATATAAAAAAGATCATTTGTAATACATCAATTTATGTATATTAATGCACAACTTAAAGTTTCAATATGACAGCAACTTATTAAGGTGAACCTAAATATTACTTTTATTTGTTAATAAATGTGTAAAGTCTCCAATCATAAAATGAAACTTTTGGTTATCATCAATGTTATGTTAATATTATAATATCTTTTAAAATGTCTTTCACAAAAAGATTTTTTGTTATTAAGTGAAATATTGAAATTTTAACTTAAATCTACATTCACTTATTTCATAGTAATTATTGAATAGTTTTTAATATGCAAGTTATATATACTGTATAGAGATTTATATGCATTATTTGATATGATAATAAATATAAAACTTAATTTACATGTGCACTAAACATTTGATGATAAGAGTTATGATAACCTGCTGTCAAGATGGCGGCAGGCGCTTTAGGTCCTAATGGCTTGTCAAACCTTTGACAGGCCAAATAAACCTTATACACCTTCCTGCCACTAGTATCATTTAAATATTATTTTTATTTACCGTAAAATAATTTATTCTTTTAATATGTTGCAATCGTTATTAACTATTATGGATAATTATTTTTTTAGATTCTTTAATAATAATTTTATTCTTTGAACACAAACAATAGGTTTTTCTTTGTCAGATTTTAAAATTTCAATGTCATCTGTATGTGACTTGTTTATTAACTTAAAAGTTTAGAATGAAACCTAAAACTTTGAGACACCAAACAACACTACCGATAAATGTAACCTCAGTACAGTGACGATTTTAGACCTTTTGCGGCCCTAGGCAAACTTTTGTTGCCCCCTGCCAGTGATGAAAAATTTTCAGATGTTCGTATATTTATCTAGTTTGGTAAATAATGCTCGTATTATTGGCTAGTATTTAGTTAGCCTGCCGCCTGCTCAAGACTGAGTTGTGATGTTCACTGCAGTAGACGAACCACGCAATAAATAACTCTAGTCTATACTCAGTAGACATTGACAACATAATCGCGGGCACCGTGCTAATCACACCAAATAAACCTTCACTCTCAACAATACAAGTTTCGACTGAGTTTTTTTGTATTATGTCTGTGTACCTGGGTTATTTATATAACCTATAAGAAGTGTGATAAATTTATTTTATAAAATCTAACAGTTAGCTGTGTAGGAAAATTGTAAGGACCCTTTACTAAGCGCAATATTTGCGCCCCCCCCCTTTTTCCTGCAGCCCTAGGCATCTGCCTAGTGGTAAATCCGTCACTGCCTCAGTAGAGGTAAGTCATAACATTTTAGGGCATTGATCCCAAAGCTCCAAAGAAATGAGTTTTAGGGATAAGCAAGGATTTCAAATCCTGTTTCACATTAGAAGAAATACAATGCTATACCTCTCTCAACTAGCGCTTCATATAAAGATAACTTTGGTACTTAGTGATAAGATAAGAAATGATTTGAATGTGGTCAGTAAGAGACTAGACATGGTCACAATGGTAATGAATTTGATGCCAAAATGAGTAAGGCTCCTTGCTTACTCATTCAAGTAACTTTACTTTGACTGCAGTGGGCGTAGAGATGAATGGAACGACAAAGAGGAAGAGGAACAACAAAGAGGATTGTCTTATTTGTATACAGGCGCTTAAAGAAGGATAGACAAGCTTTTGAGTGTTTGTGGGCCAGCGATGAGGAATTCTGAAACTTTGGGCGATATGATGACTATTTTCCTAGTGGAAGACTGTACAATACAAATGGGAGAGTCAGTGGCCAAGCAGTCTACGGCATCATGACTTGGAGCCTAAGTTAGAGACCTCACCTTGAATGTCAGTATTTATCAGTAACATTCACATTGTACAGTACTGGTTCTCCTCCTTACTCTGTCTGAGTAAGTTACCCGCACAATAGTCTAAGTAATTTGGGCAGAGTACGGTTTTTTAATACACGTAAAGTGGTATTGACCCTCCCACTTACCCATACACGTATAGTGATATTCACCAACCTACCTACCCATTCACATACAGTGGTATTGATCCACCCACCTACTCCTACACATACAGTGGTATTGACCCACCTGCCCGCACTATAAACGTACAGTGGAATTGTTCCACCTACCTACCGATACACGTGCGGTGGTATTGAAAAGAAGGCAAGCAATATTTTTAGATCAGCTTCTTCTTTATAAAAATGCAACAGCAAGCTCATTGACTAAAAAAAACTAAAGATTTGAGACCCTTATTTTGACAGATGTACAGGCACATCTGAGTCTAAACTAGTTTGGAGTTGCAGGATCCGACCAGAAGGAACTCAGCTTCTTCCCTTGGATTTTGGTCAATAGACAAGGGCCAAGACTTTGCTAAAAGAGGTGTTGAAGGTTTTTTTAGTGGGCTGGAGCCCTGTTGTAGAGTTGCTGTTCGAGGCAAAGGAAATGAGGTTATATCCCTAAATTAGCTTCTAATAAAGATGATTTTTATTTCATATTTAATTTCAAAGGAAGGCTCAATAGTGTGGGAAAAGGAGGTGAGCGAAAATGGCTAAAATTTGGCATAACACTCCAAGGCTCAGACTAACAGTTTTTATCTACCACTTTCAAAAAGTAATGTCAAAAATGCCTGATTTGTGGAAGCTTGCTGTCATGTTGACATCTAATTAGAATTCGTCTCATACATGACTGAAGAGTGAGCAGAGCACTTGTGTGCAGAATGTCTAGTTATCAGTTTTCAGTACAAGTAAACGTCACACAACACAAATTTATTACAATATAAGCACAAAATACACAAATATTACAATATAAGTACAAGATGCACAAATATTATGGTGATCGATTTCGGTGAACCACTCTCACCTTCCTCAGACCAGAGGGATTCAAAAAAGAATCATTTTACAATATAACATGGAATTTACAATATAACTTTTGTAACTTAACCATCATTGCAATATGACAATAAGAGATAATGTATTAAATAGAGGCCGTCCTGTGTAATATATGTAGTTATGCATTACATTACAATTTTTTTTAATGTTAGCCGGAACCTGGTCAAACCAAGGTAGTATACTATTAGTAGATTTTCCCTCAAACTCCTGATATAAGGGACACTTTTAAAGGAAAAAAAAGTGATCAAAAAGGAAGGGGAAAATGTATGAGAAACCGGCACAGAAGGTAAATATAATATTTTACATTATTTACAATAATGATTACATGAGTGTAGTAGGAGTGTAGTCTGGTTACTAACCAAGTTCGACTGTTCTCTAGAAAGAGCCACTTACTAATCAGGCAACTAAAGGAATTACAGCTTGCCATGGAATCCGAACCAAATAGTATTGGTCTGATTTTCAGCAAATGGCAAGACATATACTCAGTCATCTTCCCTATACAACACCTGGACCCTGACTACCACCCAACACGGACACCTCAGACTTCTCTAGTAATGTCCATGTCAAATTGAGCAACTATTGAGTGAATGCAGTCATTAAGATGACTAAGAATAACAACAACATCTGTTAAATTTTATTTGGTGGGAAAAATATTTACCACATCAAACTACAGCAGAGCCTCATCATCCGACATAGAGTTATCCAACATTCTGTTTTAACTAATGTACTCATCTAAAAACAATACTGTAATAAAAATTGTTTGAAAATGATATAATGTATTATTGTCCGTAATCACAATAACTCTATATACGTGGTGAGGTTTTTCCTACTAACTGTTTTGTTGCTTACTGTCCTTGACTTTATGTTGAGCAGGGACTGTACCATGTGAACAGACCGAATCAATTTTGCCAATGTGTTGAGTCTATGGTATTTTTTGGACGGACAGAGCTTCTAGGGAGAGGGAATAGCGACTAGCAATAGTCTTTAAGCAAGTATTTAACAATAACAAACTTTTTTTTCAAAAACTTAAATTCACAATAAATAGTACATTTTGTAACTGCTGTATAGTGTTTATTTTTTCATAAGTATTTTGTACCACTACATTATTTTATATCATTAAGTAATTTTAATAGGTTAATGTATTTAGATAGTTTGATTTTGAAACATTTTCACAATAAATTATTGTTTTTTTATAAAACTGAACAAGAGTTATTGTATTGTAAATCCTCAATAAAATATATTTATTAGAACTATTTAAAGTTTTTACTATCATTCTTTCCCTATTATCCAACATTTTTACTTATCCGACGTCATCATGACCCGTTTACGTCTGACAAGTGAGGCTTCACTGTACTCAGATTGTTAAGGTGGTGCAATCGGTTTCAGTGAGTTGATAATTTTCCAATTTTATAGTCAAAATTAGTTATTGTAACTTCCCTTGAGACAGGAAAAATTAAACAAAATTATGTTAACTACTACATTACAACTTGTGGCCTTATGAAGTATGAATTTAGCTGATTTTAAATCAAGCATAAGACAAAACCGTTCAAAGTAAAAGTTTAATTTTTTTATAACTACGTTTATCACTCATAACTGAAGTGATTAACATGTTTTTCATTTTTTTTAAAGTAAAAATATTTATGATTTTAAGGTTTAAACCTTCAAAATTATAAATATTTTTACTTCATAAGGCCATAAGTTCTAATATAGTGGTTAAAATTTTTTTTTTAATTTTTCCTGTCTCAAGGGAAGGTACATTAGTTAATTTTGATTATAAAATTGGAAAATAATCAACTCACCGAAAACAGATTGCACCACCTTAAGGATGTATAACATAAACAATGTTGCTATTTGAAAGTTCCGAAAAACTAAAATCTAAATTCAAGTACATATGGTAGTCTAACTTCCTAAATTTTAAATAGACAAATAAAGTTTTATGACATTTCTGATATGACATTTAGAGGGGTTACACTTGACTGCATATGTCTACATTAATCTGTTCATTCAGCATCAAAGATGATGGCTGAATGATGTAAATCATCTTGTATAGTATTACTGGATGTGTAACATTTCTCACCGTGCTTATAAATAGATTATGGTTTGTATAAAGGGAAATAAAAAAAACCTAACTCTGTACCTGGTTCCAGTGGACTCGAACAGGCACGACCTCAGCTAATGAACTATGTTTATAGACATTAAAACAAAACACACTCGCAAAATAAATGTTGCTTAGTAAAACAAAGAGTACCTTACAAGGAGTAGCAGTTGAGTCAACTGGGAACGAGGTTCAGAGTTTGGTATCTCTCAGGGCAGTTGACTTCATCCACTTTTATTTTATTAATTCTATCACTAATCATCACAGCATGGTCTACAAAAATGTAAAAAAATATAAAATGTGTCCATTGGTATATCTATATTTTAGTTTTTATGCTTGGAGTTTTCATCACCGCACACTCGTTTCTTGAAGACTGTCCTGCTTGTGTTATCGAATACTGATCTTGTCACTTATTTTTTTTTTTTATAATTATATCAAACAAATTAAACCAAAATAAATGGTTCTTCTAATTTTTAAATTACTTCATCTGCAAATTACTTTTCATTTGCTTTGTAATGGAAGAAAAAACAAATCTCTTGTAAATCTTCATTTCAATAAATGTTCAAGTAAATTGATTTATGATTTTAAATTGAAGGATGCGACTCTGCCTATCTTATTTTTTTTCTAAATATTAATGTCCATTTTCTATTTTCAATCTTTCCTCACCAAATCAAATATTTTCTGGTTAACTTAAAAATAAAATGTTAAGCTTCCAAAACAATTATTTTTCATTCAGTGCTTCTTTGTTGAGTTTTCAAACAAAATACTGGCTTAAGTGTTTCTTTGTTGAGTATTCAAACAATATACTGGCTTAAGTGTTTCTTTGGGTTTATTCCACCAAATGTTATTTCCTCAAACAATCTCAAATACAATAATTTCCATTTTACAATAATGTGTTAACTGTGGATACAATTAAATGTCATTGTGACCCATCACAGATTCAAATAAGTTACATTATATTTTCATTTTGCATTTCAATTTAAAACAACGGAATATCGGAAAAACGTTTTAGTTGTAGTGAATGAATGTGATGTCACATTTCTTAGTCAGAGGATCAGAGCAGTATAGTCCTTAGAATATCCTTGAAATGCAGTAAAAAGGCACTTAATCAGGTACTTTTATGAATGACATATCTACAGTATTGGCAAGATATATGTTTTCGAACAGATTTTCCTCATAACCTGTTCTCAAAATTTCATCTACTTCAGGATAATTTTAGTAAGCTTTGATGCAAAAAAGTTATATCCATTTTATATTTTTTTTGAACAATTTATTTCGACAACGTTAAAACAAATTGGTATATATAAATGTATTTTTGTTTTCACGGTGTGGTTATTTAAAATTACTGTTTTACTGAACTATACTGAATTGCAAAAGTATCTATAATTTTTCTTAATATTGTCATATTTCTGAATGAAGTTTTGATAATTATATTCAGTAATTTTAAACCTATTTATTAACTGAGTATTGGTGTTTCTTTGATCGAGTTTTCAAATTACAATTAGACTTAATTAAATTCTATTTCCTTCTGGTTTTATTGAATGAGCTATTTAAATTGCACAAATTATTAGGTACATTATCTATTTACATTAAAAATCTAATGTACATAGATATTACATAAAATATTTTTCACACTTCATGTTGAGCTTATTTTGGTTTATCAATTCTTGAAATAAACTTGTCCATATCACTTTATCATAATTCCCTTTAAAGAAATGACAACTAAATTAAATTATAATATATATAAAGTTAATCTTGGTCGTAATGAATAAATAGTCTTTGCCAACAAAACTCGTAAACAATCCATGTTCTTCTGTCTCAAACATACCAGAGATTCCTACACATTGTTTTATCTTCTTCCAAAATAATCTTCTAATAGTCTCCTCTTGATCTTGCAAGAAGTCTTGTATGTTATTAGCTATTTCTCCAATATTATGTCACCTTTTCATAATGATCAATAATAAATTAGACAGAAAATGAAGCTGGGTTTTTATGAATTTTACAGTCTTGATCAAATTTTATGTGTTGAATCTCAAAGAATTTTATATTCTAACTCCTAAAAATTTTCCTGTTTTACGAGTATGTTAGATATATCTGTTTTGATCTCAGAATTCAGTTTCAATGCTTCTTGTGGAACAGTTCATTTCCCATGAGTGAAATAAAACTATTGATCTGTTGTTCAATCAAGTGTTGCATAACTTGGTGAGGCCTAGATTTTGTATACAAATAAATAAACTAAAAATGTCACTATACAACATTTTAAACTAAAAATTTCACTATACAATATTTTAAACTAAAAATGTCACTATACAACATTTTAAACTAAAAATGTCACTATACAACATTTTAAACTAAAAATACTATACAGCATTTTAAACTAAAATGTCACTATACAACATTTTAAACTAAAAATGTCACTATACAACATTTTAAACTAAAAATACTATACAGCATTTTAAACTAAAATGTCACTATACAACATTTTAAACTAAAAATGTCACTATACAACATTTTAAACTAAAAATGTCACTATACAACATTTTAAACTAAAAATGTCACTATACAACATTTTAAACCTGTGCAGATATCATTTACATAATTAATATTTATATTATATAACTCAAAGTTTGATTCAACTGTTGGAGCTAATGGAATCAAAGATGGCATTTGATGCATTATTTTCTTAAATGTTTTATACTATCAAACATATTGTAGATAATTAATCTGGTTTTTCCTTTAGGTAAAAGTAAAAAAATCTTCTTACGCAGACATTTCTTCTCCTATTTGAATGTTTTGAACTTAGTTTAAATATTAATTAGGTACTGTCTTGAAATATCACAAAACGGACTGAATAAATTTAGTTTTTTTCAAAATATAGAATTTTAATTTAATCTTCCATAACAGTTTTTAATTACATTTTCTTAATGGATATTTTAATAATAATAATAATCTTCGTCTTCAAGCATTTTAAAGATGTAAAGTGTTATTTATTGCTAGTAGAGAATTCCTTGTTTTTTATTCAATAGCAATTCAGTGGTGGTCAATTGTGCCTCAAATATTGTGCCACACACAAAAGAAAGATATTCTTGAAGAATTGAGTTTCGTAACATTTAGTTGAAATTTATACATTGGATTCCTTAGAGAGAGAGAATATATCGTAAGGGCAGTCATTATAAATGTCCCCAGCAGCTCTTGAATTGTATTACTTTTAATCTTAGAATCTTGGGTTGCAGTAATGATTCTTTGTTGAACCTTCGTCAGGCTGTGAGATGAAAGTTTGTGTCAGTGACAACTGGAGACCTAACGACACAGATGTAACTAACTCCAAAGAGTATCTTCGACAGTGACATAGCTGGGTGGCTCAAGTGTACAAGTACAGTGCCAATATCATTGAACTTGAGGTAGCTGCCATACCTGTAGGTGGGATGAACCTCCCTCATAGGAAGTGGACACTCTTGAATTGGTTCCAAACTGGCATTAGCAGATGCAATTACTAGAAGTATAAATGGAGATTGACACTAGATTAGTCATGTGATTGCAGGGAGTCTATCCAAACAATGGATCACATAGTTACAGAGTGCCCTCTGCACTCTTTTACGAAGGGATTAGCCAGCATAAAATCAGCAAGCCAGGTCTCAAATAGCTTTAAGGATTGGACTTAGCTTTGTGACAGGAGATCACTTAAAAGTTTTATTTAATGAATATGCCATCATAACTTTTGGATCTTTATCCAAATAAACATTGCAGCTTTCAAAATGAACAAATGGTAGCTGACAACAAACCATACGATAAATATTGTACTTGTATAGGTGAGTGGGTGGGTCACTTATTGTATGAGAGGAGTGGCCTGTACAAGCTGCTGCTTATGAACACAAGAATCAACTAAAGACTGGTTTTCACCAGAAAATTCACTTCATACACAAACTATCAGAAAACCTAGAAGGAGTTACAATCAGATACACTAACACTAAGAAACAGTAATCTGCAGCAACATGATCAAGACTGGCATTTGTATTACATAGGAAATTATGAAGCACTGATGAAAGAGACAGAGGAGCGAATGGAGCACTACCAAGTAGTTCCCTCAGTCAACCTCAGGTGCTCCTAGTGGTTTTTGAGATTGCTAGAGTTTTCAACAGACAGGGCAATTGAACCGACTCAATTAGCTAGCTATTGATGTACACCTGTAGAGATGGTTCAATAATCTGGTAAAAACTCAGTTCACTTTGCACGAACCGGATGGAATTTTCTAAATGGCTGGTTATTTTTTGTGACTGACGGTATGCAATTGAATAGCAGGTTAGGGATTTTAAAAGGACAACCTTTGCTTATATAAAACTGACTATGTCAAAGATTTTGAAAAAAACAGGTGTTTTATCTTTTTGAAGGTGAGTGGTCACCGGAAAAATATGAACATTTTTTTTACAGAGTAGAGAAAATCCAAGAGAGAAATGTTTGATAACAGTGATTGGAATAGTGATTGGAATAGTAAATGGATGACGAAGACTATGTCAATTAGAAAATAGCAAACCCAGTATATGTCAATGTAAATAATTACGAGAAATCAAGAGAAGGAGATTTATCACACTTTGAAAAAACATTGCGAGCTTTTGCAATTTATGGCAGACAGAAGTAAGCACCAAAGTAATTGACGAAAGAAGCTGTGTACATATGAAACTTGGATTTACAGTGGATAAAAGGTGGCAGATTTTTTAATGTTAAAATCAGCAAGAATTATCTGGTCATGTGTACAGCTGCTTTACTTGATAGGGGTGGAAAAACAAAATGCAAGAAAACCTCATTCCACTCAACAGTAAAGAGCCAAGATCAGTGAGGTTGAGGGTGAAGAAGGGACAAAAAGAAGAGCTGATGATGAAAAAAGTAGGCATGATCTACTTTATGAAGATACTAAGTAAGGAAAGGACACATATAATTTTGTGTTCTTTCTTCCTCAATGACCCTAAGGCAATTTTGGGGTGTTTCCATTTGTTTGTCTTGATTGTCATTCATTAAACAAACTCAGACAGTTGCTTATCACCGGTTTCACTGTCCTTGTAGAGAGTCATGAGTGATATTTAGAAAATCAACTATTTTGCTTTCAGTCTTGGGACATTAATTGTTCTTACAGGACAAACTTTAAACTGGTGGTAAGCTAACTTTGTCAAAGATAATTATCTCCCATGCATGGGAAACCATTCTGGATTTTCTGCCCAGGCATTTTAGGTAAACTAAGTAATTTTCAGAAGTTTGAATGAGGAAAGTTGAACTGATGATTGGTCTCAAAGGAGTAAAAGGCTGATGATTTGAGTGTGTTGTTACTGTGATCTAGTGCGAGGGAAATATATCTTTTGGAAGGAACCAATGTGTTCTTGGTAGGGCCCACTCTCAATTTCTACTAAAGAGATGAATGAAAGCTTTGGAACGATTTCCCAAACCTGGTAAACAAGGCCAAGTGTAGTGCAACTGTAGTTCACTGTACAGATAGTACAGAAGGTTGTATTCTATCCACTGTAGCAGTGATGATTGTATAACATTCCATCAGGTGTACAACCTATGTCTCAAGATGTAGAGATACTATAGAAAGTGTAAAGTGTGTAGCACTTTAGAATTTTACAATTTTGTGAATAGTTTTCTTTGCTGTTGTTATTGACCACAATTCTTTATTCTTCGGTGTGCCTTTTAAAGAAAATTCATTTGGTAGAGAAATCTTACTTCAAATTATTTATAAATACAATGTTCTAAAAAGTGTATAACATAGACATCAGAGTAAAAATGGATCGATAATATTTTGGGCTTAATACAGTATTTATAACAGACTAAAACAAGAAATAACTGTTCATATGTAATTTAAAAAAAATTAATTGTGACTCTTCACATTACTATTTCAATAATATAACTATTATTTACAAGTATACAGCTTGATATACAAATTGTATTTCAATACATTAGGGATCATACTATATCAGTTAATGTATAAAATGTATAACTTAAGTCCACTCCCTCATGTTGTCTTGAGTTAGTAATAGTCCTATCAACTGAAGTATCCTTCAAAAGTTGCAACGTCAAAGAGGGCGAGAAGCTATGATGAGCAAGAAATATTTTATTGAGTTGAAGACTAAGCTATATACATCGAGAAAGTGGACGGACTGAAGGATTTTGAAGAGGAAGGACACCACAACACAAAGTTCCATTATTATATTTGTGTTTTAACATTTACTGTTGGCTATTGCTTTATACTTTTAGTGGAATATTTAGTTTTCAATTACAGTATAAGTATATTGGCATTGTGATGATGTTTAGTGCCTTACTTCAAAATTATACTAAGTTGTATGCTCCGGCTTACTATCTTGTCAAACTTTTATAGTAGTCTTTCATACTTCAGTGTGCTTATCACATATTAATATATATATCACATGAATATATATTCAGTAGTATTCTTTTTTTGACACTGTTTGCACGTTTTTGGAAAAAAGCAGCGAAGAGAACATATTAATAGAAAGACAAAATGCTGATAATGTCAATTACATAAATGAAATTGTTATATGATACAGTATAAGCAACAAATATTAATTTTATTTTTAAAATTTACTTTTATGAATGAAAATATATTTTTCCTCTACTTCTCTGGTTTAATTGGAAGGAGAGTTCCTTCTCCAAAAAAAAGCAGCAAGTAGAACACCTTTAATTCTTCTCAACAGTATTAAAAACAACTAGAATTTGGCTTCTGATATCTTCCTGACAATGAATAAATAGTTTTAAGCTTTCTTTTTTATTTTTTGATTTACAGTTTCCTTTTTAAATATGTTCCTTATTTTGAGTGTAGTATTGTCCTAATAATGTTTCAAATTTACATTGATGTAATCATTCGGAAAAACAGCTTGTCATGTCAGTCAACTGAAGTCCTCAAAATGTTTCTCAGTGGTTCATAAATTATGTTCTGAAATTAAATATTCAAAAAAAAGTTTTCTTCAGTTCTTCCTTTCAAATAATCCTCACTTTAGTGTAATTGATAAATTGATGATAAATTGACATTGTCTTGATATCAAATCTCCAACTAGGTTCCTTGGTATCTTTCTGGATGCTGAATTTCTTGGGAATCCCACGTAAATCAAGTGTGCAAACGTGTGCGTCCAACGTGTTATGCTCTCTATCACCTCTCATCCATATATAGCCAAAAGGCATTGCTCCATGGTTATTTTGCCCATGTCTAGTCAGTACTGAGATATGGGATCATTTTCTGGGGGCCCTCAAGTGCGGCATTCATTGATATTTATAATTTGAAAATGGTCCATTCGATCCTTAGCTGGTAAATGCTTAACTGAATCATGTCAGCCTCTATTCAAGAAATTAAAAATGTTGACTCTGGCTGGCATTTTTTGGTTTTAATCTTGCATATATGTTAAAAATAATGAAAGCTTATTTATTAAAAATGGCTTCTATCACAGCTATCCCACCAGTTGCAATAAGTTAGCAGTACTTGCTATTAGCATATTTAACAAACTTCCACAAAACATTCAAGAAAAAAGAAGGCCACTTTTTTTTTAAGTTAAAGGAATATTTCAATAACAAATAATTATTTCATTGATAGCATGTAAGACTCACAGTATACATTTTTTTTAATTGACATCTTCATTGTAAAAAATAAGCACAATGTACTAATAAAGAATTTGACTTGGGAAATTAAACAAACATACTAATATTAATCTTTCATAAGATTATTTCAATAGAAATAGTTTTTTTTTTTTTTTTAGAAAGAATTTTCAATCTTTTCAATTTACATACTTTAACCTTTTCTTACAATTTCAGTGATTCAATTGAGATTATGATAGTACTTTCATTTAAAGTAAAGGTTTTTCCGACGTAATCTGTTTTGTTCCTGTTTTGTTCTTATAAAAGAAGTTGCTTCTGCTTGTAGAATTTGGTCAACTCTTGGTTTTAGTAGATCTCTTTTTGTCTTTTTAGGGTGCTATTCCACAGGTTAGGAAGAAGATGTCAGCTTCTCTCTAATATTTTCCACACATAATTCTTGACAAAAACTGATGTCTCTTATCTTCTTGTTTTCTGGACACTATTAAACTATAATTTCACATTTATTTTTATACAAAAGATTGTTCGGTAATAAGCTATTTAAAATCAACTACCCTTATTAGCCTTGCTGTATACTATAACGATAAAATTATATTTGTACTGTGATTACTATTTTTTTTAAGCTTGTTTTTTCCTGATGTCTAAAGTATGTTAGATAAATGTATATACATACTGAAGTAGCTTGATGAAAGTTTATGATTGATTATATATATTATGTTTTGATTCCATTCATATCTTTTTTATCAAAATTGTATGACAAAAATTTATATAAACTGAAACTTATTGTTGCAATTCGGAGATACATGCTGTATTGTACTTGAAGTAATAATTTAGTTATAAACTTATAAATAAATTCCACACAATGTTGTATTTGAACGAACTATTTTTTTCAAAATGCACTTATTTCAAAAAAGATACAGAGGATTTTCTATTATATGGTTTCTTGCTTATGATGATCCTAGAACTTATTTGATTCATTTTAATCAAATAACACAAAAAATCTTATTTTAAGAAGAGCTATGTTAAACTAAACTGTTAAGAAGCAAAGTTTAAAAATAAATTTAAATTTACTTATCAACGATTTGGGCAAAAAACTGATCATTGTTTTGCTGATCTTTGATGGATTTTTTTGCTTTTTTCAGTCCATCTTAAAATATTAATTTCATTATACTATATTTATTTGTTCTTTACTTTTTATTGGTAGATAGGTTATGCCTTTGGAGAGGTGTGTGGACTGAGAGATACCAAACTCTAACCCCGTAGCAATTACAGTGCCTCAAATTCACTTGTAGTCTTGTGATCAACGCTCAAGGCTCTGAAAATCGCATCCTCCAATGAAGAAAATGTGTATAAATTCAAAATGGTTTTATCTTGATGAAATTAATAAAAATTTTGAAACCACCTTAAAAATAGCCTGTAGCGTACGGCGCTGTAGGTCTGTGAAAACCAAACGAGGTTTCTTGGGTGCGGGCGTGTGTTCTGGGTGGATCTGGGGCTCCTCCTTCCTCTTGCATGCTGAAACAGGACACAAGACTACACTCAATTAGACATCCAAATTTTTATAAACTATCATGTGCAAAAAAGTATGTTTTGAATGTTAGGTATGAATTCCTAATTAAAGCATTACAAACATATAAATAAAATGAGATACTTTTAAAAGCCACCTGGAACAAAGACAAGTTAAACAAAAAAATAAATGTTGCCCTATATAGTTTAAACATGTCCTGACATATGTGTTTTGCTCACTTCTTTGGTAAAAATTTTACTTTCTAAGTACAGTAGAACTCCAACTATCCAAATCAATTGGGACCAAACACTATTCCGATAATCAAATATTAGGATAATCAGATTTTTGTCCAAAAGCAGTCCATTTTATTTAATTAACGGTACTGCGTGCAATTAAATACATATATGTTGAAATGGGATGCAAACAATATTTTAAATGAGAATAGGTATTAAATAATTTATTAATTACAGTTTAATTACATACTACTGTACTGTGTAATATAATGTGTATTTACATACCATCCTGTAAAAAAATTTTATTGCTTGCCAAACATCTTAGTTAAATATGCTCTATATGTTTGACTGTCTTCTGATTTTGGGCAGCCAGGTCGTGCACCGCTTGACAGAGGGAAGGACAATAGCATGAGTAGACAATACATTATCCCTAACTCAATATGTTTCCTGGCAGAATTTAGATTCGTTCTTTTAAGACGGTGTTACAGTGTACAGTATTTATTGAGGCATATTATGTGTTATTTATTGTGATAATGTATGTATGATTTATCTTTCTAAAGATTAAAGACACTACTCTTTAATGTTGTATGCTTTTAGGTTTTTTTTCAGAACTAATTTAAAAAACTGACGATTGTATTTTATAACATTCTGAAAGCGATTCGGATAGTTGGCAATTCGGATAGTTGGATTTTGGATAATTGGAGTTCCACTGTAGGTATAGAACAGCTACAACTTTGGCTTGACACACATAATTTTAAAATTGCACAAATATACTGTATTATCATATTACTATTTATACAGTCAGGCAAAAAGACTTACTGCATTCGGAGATGAGAGTGTGACAGTAGTGCTGGGGATATGGCGGTGGAGGGTTTTACAATAGTTTATGTACCATTTTTATGGTTTTGTTGTGAATAATTATATTCATAATAGTGTTCTATAATTACTACTTAGTGTATATTTGGTAATCAGGTCAGTCCTACAGGTCCTTTTCTTATTATTACAACTATTAAAGTTAGAGTGCACAATTTTAGAAATAAAGGTTATGCAACATATGGCCATCCTCGGACTGTTACAACGCCAAGAAATGTGGCACAAGTGAGAGTCCATTCGGCAATCTCCAAAGCATTTAAAAGGGAGATAGTAATTGCCCATGGATTATCTGAAAGGAGTGTAAGATGAATACTGCTCAGACAACTTTATGGCACTCATATGGCATGGTTCTAATCCAATAGTTAAGTGGAGGAGATTTGAGCTGTGCATAAGAACATTCTTCAAAATATTCTCCTTGACACTGTTTTGGTGTCATATGAGCCCTACTTCCACTTGTCAGTTACTGTAAATAAACAACATTTTCATTATCGGATAGAGAACACAGAAATTTCATGATATCATAACTCTCATGTGACTTTTCCGTCTACCGTCCTATGGAATTGGCATTTTTTCATATTTATTTAAAGAGGATTGGTTAATATTGAAGGTTACTTCAAATCACTACTTTAAGTGGTTGATAACTTCCTCTAACCTAAGTTAAATCAGTTTTTTTTGCAACCATGAAGAAAGAGAAGTTTAGTGTAAAAGGGTCACAATTCAACAAGCATTCACTAGACATTTTTAGAGATTCCTTTCCTAAACACCTTCTCTCTTTGCAAGAAGATAATTCACCTTGTTTTGAATTTTCTATGGAGGTATTTTAGGGCAAAAGTGTACAAACTCTCTCCAAGCAATCAGACATTCGTCCATAAGTATCAGACAGGTCATCCAGAAAGTCGTTGCAGTTCCATCAAAAATTACACAAATAACTTGGATACTTAATCGAAAAACTTTGTTGATGTGTCTCAAGAGGATTATCAGTGTCATGGTCGATTAGGAGAATGTCTACATAGTTTATGTGTGGGTAGGATGAAGTAATGTGAGCACTGTATATGTTTCAGTGGTTTAGCAGACTATCAACATTGTTTGTGAGCAGGTGAGTTAGAGTGTTGTGAGCGTTGTAGATGTTTCAGTGGTTTAACAGACTATCAACATTGTTTGTGAGCAGGTGAGTTAGAGTGTTGTGAGCGTTGTAGATGTTTCAGTGGTTTAGCAGACTATCAACATTGTTTGTGTGCAGATGAGTTAGAGTGTTGTGAGCGTTGTAGATGTTTCAGTGGTTTAGCGGACTATCAACATTGTTTGTGTGCAGGTGAGTTGGAGTATTGTAAGCGTTGTAGATGTTTCAGTGGTTTAGCAGACTATCAACATTGTTTGTGTGCAGATGAGTTAGAGTGTTGTGAGCGTTGTAGATGTTTCAGTGGTTTAGCAGACTATCAACATTGTTTGTGTGCAGGTGAGTTAGAGTATTGTAAGCATTGTAGATGTTTCAGTGGTTTAGCAGACTATCAACATTGTTTGTGTGCAGATGAGTTAGAGTGTTGTGAGCGTTGTAGATGTTTCAGTGGTTTAGCAGACTATCAACATTGTTTATGAGCAGGTGAGTTAGAGTGTTGTGAGCGTTGTAGATGTTTCAGTGGTTTAACAGACTATCAACAATTTTTGTGAGCAGGTGAGTTAGAGTGTTGTGAGCGTTGTAGATGTTTCAGTGGTTTAGTAAACTATCAATGTAGTTTGGGTGTGGGTGAACTGATGTGGGTTAGTTTGAAGGCTACAAACATCGGTCTGAGTTGGTATGGAGCTGTCAACATAGTTTGTGTGTGGGTGAACTGGTAGGTTAGTTTGAAGACTACATACATCGGTCTGATGGTTGTATGGAGCTGTCAACATAGTTTGTATGTGGGTGAACTGGTGGGTTATTTTGAATGCTACATACATCGGTATGAGGGTTGTATGTTGAGTAAAGTATGTGGAAACCTGTTAGTAGTTGTCGTTTTTAAATCATGAAGGAGTAAAAATATTGTCAACTACGTAGAGGAACTTAACTGTCTAGACATACTAAATAGTCTACTCAACTTTGAAGTTTGAATCAAAATGCATATAATCTTATATAAAGCAAATAACTTTGTTAAAGAGTTCATTTTAGATTCAGATTAATGGTTTTTAGTTATTTACTCAACATAAACCAAAGTTTTTTGTGGCTTTGGTTTCAGGTGTATAAGGATAAAATGGCAATCTAAAATTTTCAGGAAAGCCTTAAAAATATTTTAACAAAGGTTATATTTTATAATGTTATCATTAGCCATAATCTGGTATGTCGGTTTTATTTAAATACTAACAACTAGTTTGTTGATTTCTAAAAAAATACCAGACAACTTGTCACCTAAATTGTAGCATTTCAAATACTATAAAGTAAAACCTTGATATTCTGAAGTACGTCTTACCTGATAGGGCAAACACTAGTAACTATTCAACTGAAACTTATCAGGTAATAGGAACAATAAATGTTTAACTTTTTGAGAATATAAATAGGCTCTGAAACTTCTTATAAATATATGCTGAAGTAATAGATCACCATGTGGTAACAGGAACATATGTCTAAACTATAAAATTTAAAAATTAAGAACATAATATACAGAGTGTAAAAAATATGTTTTGAACAATTTATTATGATTGCGGATATACAATTTAATCTGGTAAAATTGGTTAAACCCATAAAAATCCAATTTGTTGATGCTATAAATTATTTTTTTACTTAGTTGGACAGGTGGCAAAGAGTTAAAAGGAACTTCTGAAGAATATAGTTAAACTTACCACAAATCCAACTTCAAAAACTCCTAGCTTATCAAAAATAGTGGTATAGTTTCAATTATATAAAAGTTATAAAACTGAAGCTTTTCAAGATGGCTTATTTTCTTTCTTGGATTGAGATAAAAATGGAAAAATAAGTAATTTCGTACGAGAATCTTAATTTTAATGTAATCGATAGCACACCAATCTACATAGAAAGGGCGTGATAAAAACAGGTACTAATGGCTCTTCCAAATGTGGTAAAAGACGTGGTTCATATGAGAAGTTAAGCATCCCTACGATCTTGAGGGACTCGGCCAGCAGGATTCAAAATTATATTTTAACAGTTTTTAAATTATTTTAATACAGGATAGTTAATTAAGTTATTATGGTCAAGTTAAATTAAGAATTGATTAAGAATCATGATAAATTTTTCATAATTTTCATCATAAACTGGATTTTACTCTCCATAGGTACAAAATCATGAAGGAAAAGAAGAGAACTCAATCATGTAGAATCATAGAGGTCTTCTATTACAGGAATTTCCTCCAAATATTTACTATAAAATCTTGCAAGTCATTCCAGAAATAAAATTCATGGTTTTAGCCACGGAAATGTGTTTATGACTAAAATTGGTACAATATCTGTCTATCAGTTCCAAAGAATTCACATGCTGACTACATGTTCCGGAATAAGAATTCCATCTTCAGGTCAGTAAAAACATGGTTTTAGCTCCAGCTGGATTGTCGAGTATATACAACACATATCACACATAACATATGTTCGCCTTCGTCTTGTCTTCGTTTAATTTATTCTTAATGTTATGTGTAATATGTGTTGTATATACTCGACAATCCAGCTGGAGCTAAAACCACGTTTTTACTGACCTGAAGATGGAATTCTTATTCCGAAACATGTAGTCAGCATGTCAACTCTTTAGAACTGATAGACAGGTCAATACCAATTTTAGTGATTCCAGAAATCAGCAATTTCAAAACAATCCACTGACGTCAGTTTCAAAAGATATAGAGCTTTACAAATTTGATGTCCAGTGTCCAACTAGTCTTGTTTAAGATTTTCTTCCGTCTCCTATGATTTTCCATCTTAGAATCACTGTTAGTGATTACTTAAAAACACATCCAGTGTATATTTACCAAGTTTTACTTTCAAACACAACAAAAAAAGGTAGTAAAATGAAAATTCCTTCAATAAAACCAAGTCTAAGTCCAATACTAGGTTTGGCCTATTATTTAAATAGTTATAATTTCTTACGGGAGTACATTTTGAGGTACCATTGGATTTGTGTAATAGCGATTTTTTAATAAAGACTTAATTTGATTTACAATCTCCTTATTCTTCTTCCGATCACAGATCTTTGTAGTGCCGCCTCTTTCTCCATGTTTTACGGGACCTATTCAGGCAGCCCCAGACTGCCTGTCCATACGTTAGGCGTAGAGGCAGAGGCATCCCAGAAGGCGAGCCGCGCTACTACTCATTTCGCCTGCCTTTTGTGTACTAACGTGCCTGCAAACATTGAATTCCCGGAAACTGAGTGGTGTGTCTAAAGGCAGTATTTACGGTGTTGTTTCATAGAATCCTTTTTCTCATTGTAGATTTATTTATTTGGGTGGTCTCTCTCTCTTTCCGTACGGTCAAGTATATGTCAGTTTATTAACACCATTAGTTGTTAAAGTTAACAATGATTTTTATTGATTAGTGCAATTATGTTGACTGTTGAATACATTGAGTTAATTAATGATTACTAGTATTAAGTTTCTATTGAGTAAAATAGTGTATATATATTAATAACGATTATTAGGTATTATCATGCCTAAGTTAGGTGGTAAAGGAACTGTTCTACACAGTCAAGGTAGGGAAATAGTTTTCAATGTATATAATTAATTATTTTGTAATATTCAAGAAGGAAATAAGTTAAAGTCAGTAATAATAGATAAAGTTGTTGAAGCCACTAAAGTTTCCAGGTGATCAGTAGAAGGAATTCTGAAAGAAAGTTCCTCCGATGTAAAAATTACTCCACCAGCATTTTTTACGCCTAAAAAATGTGAACAGGAAAAAGCCAGTGTGTGATCTAGATTTGTTCGATTTAGAAGCCTTGAGGCGTTTGATAAATAATTATCACATAACGCATAAATCATGTATAACTGTAAAAAATAATGATTGAAATTGAAAATTCAAATATTAGTTTTAAGGGAAGCGCAAGGTGTCTAAGGCAAATTATGCATAAAATAGGATTTAAATGGAAGACAACTGAAGATAACAGAAAAATACTTGTGGAACGACATGATATCAAACTCTTAAGATTAAAATATCTTCGACAAATTACCCAATATACAGCAGAAGGTAGACCGATAATTTTTACAGATGCAACTTACATTCATAGCACACACACGAAGCAACAGTCCTGGATAAATTCACATAATTCTAATTTAGGTTTTAAAAATCAGTATCAAAGGGATCCAGATTAATTATTCTATATGCAGATTGGAATAAAGGATTTATTCAAAATGGTTTATTGATGTGGAAATCTGGATTAAAAACCGGTGTCTACCATGACAAGATGAACAGCGAGAACTACATGAAATGACTAAAGGAAAAGCTTATCCCCAACCTACCTCCCAGATCAGTTCTTGTATTTGACAATGCATCGTACCATAATACAGTAAGTGTCAGACAGCCTTAAGAAATACTGCTAAATCAGAAATGATTAACTGGTTAAATGAACGGAAATTCAACTTTGACCCTAAATTAACAAAACCAGAACTTTATGAAATTATATGAGTTCGAAAGGGAGAAGAGAAGCAATACAAAGTTGACGATCTATTGGCAGAACATGGCCACAGTGTTTTGCGTTTGTTCCCATATCACCCGGAACATAACGCAATTGAAAAAATATGGGCTGTCGTGAAGGGAAAAGTAGCTGAGAAAAATATTACATTCAAAATTAATTGCATTATTCACCTAGCCGCTGAGGCCTTCAATGACAGTTCTGAGGAACAGTGGGCCAAAGTATGTCGCCACGTTATGGACCAGGAGAAAAAAGACATTGAAGAAGAGCATATGTGGGATATTGGCATGGAACAGTTCATCATAAGACTTCATAGTGACATATCTTCTGATTCAGAGGAAGACGACGATGTCGATTGTGGAGTTAGTGAGCTCCCGCAGAGTAACTGTAAGCAATTTAATTTAAAGAAAAATTTTTTCCTATAAACTATTTATTAGTAGGCCTAGTTTAAGTAATTGTGTTTATAAAATAACAGTGGAATATTAAATTATATAACTGTGTAAACAATTATCATGCGGCATATCGAAAAAAACATAAAAATACTTCATAATATTTTACAGTCAGCGGTTTTTGTTCATGATTTTTTAAAATTTAAAATGTAAGATAAATATTTCTCAAACGATTTCACATGAATCATTTCAAATAATTGGCCATTTACGTAATATTAGCTTTAGTAAGTAAGCAAATCTTAAGAACTGAGGCATTTATGGTTCTTGAGATATATTTTTTGTTCAATACAAATTACTGTACTAACATATAGGGACACGGTTAAGGAAACAAGATAGACCATACTGTTTAATAACAAGTTTTGTTTATTTTCATGTCTTGAACAAAATCCCGATGTTTGGCTACAGAATTTCCAAAATTCCTGTATATGTATACTGCACGTGCGCGGCTAATGTTTTTAGAACAGTCTTTTGACCGAGCGAACGCAAAAGGCTAGTAGTATTCCGGCCGGGTTGTTCGCCTTTCGGGGTGCCTCTTGCTCTACACAGGCGAGATGTTCCAACGACCTGATATCTGGTAGACGGCAGACGAGGCATTACGACGCAGGTCGTTGGGAGTAGGCCTAGATACTTGCAGACTGCTGCTACTGCCGTCGAACCACCACCGGTCGGCAGCCGGCGTATCAAAGGTGAACCGCCCTCGATAATAAAGACTCCTGTCTTTGCCATTATCGTTCATTATTATAATGATGTGTATATAATTATACATCTGTTACCCCTAGATTATCTGTACATCATCGGTATTATTGGTTTGATACTAAATTTGTTAAATTTTCATTATTACAATCACATTTTATTTATTGTTTAAGGTCGACGGACTAATTGTATAGATTTTTATGGATTAAAATTGGTAAAAGGTCACTTCAGGTAAATAGATATTTTATAAAAGCACTGTTTAACATTTTTAAACCTCTTTTTAAATTTGTTAAATTCATATATCTCAGCTAGCTTAGGTGGTAATTAAGAGAGTAACATACTCGGGTTTGTTTTAAAATAGTTTATGATATAACAAATTATTATACAGTGAAGGACTGACATATCTGTTTCTGGCGTTATGGAATGCTGACGTACCTTTACAAGTTGTTGTGCTTTAACGTAAGAAATCTTCAAACATGTAGATAGCAGGTGCGGTAAATAAGCTTAGTTCTTTAAAATTAACTTTACATGATTCTGTTGGTTTGATTTTTAAAATACATCTTACAGCTCTTTTTTAAGAAAAAATATATTAGCCTATTGTAAATAGATATGCCACAGAGTACGATTGAGTACCTTATCAAGCGAAAGTAACCCAGCTTTGGCAAAGCAATGTTATTTAGGGAAGCAATGCTTCTCAAAATAAAAGTGTTGGCAGAATATTGTGATCAACAAACTGTGACTCCTCGATCACATTCTTATCAAGTACAACGGGAGGAAGTTTCACAGTTCTACTTAGGTTGTACTTTGTGAAACTAATCTGGTTAAAGTGTGTTTTTTTTTTCTATTTTGCCATAAAGAAATTGGGGTTTTGTGGATTTAAGCGGAGATTGATGCTTGAGAAGTATTAAGAAATGGCTTTACGGTTTAGGAAGGATTCCTGTTCTAAGTTATTTAATTCTTTATGAAAGGTCAAAATGGCATTATCATCTGTAAATGTAGTGCGGAGCTTGCCAGGAAGGTAGTCAGATAATGTTATTGATAAATAAAATGAATAAATTTCGTTCAAGAATAGATACTTATGGAACTTTGAATGTGTATTACACGCGAGGACTTGCACACGAGCATGTCCTAGACATCAGCATGCTCACGAGCAAGGCCTCCCGTGTAATATATGGTATTTTTGACATAGACATGCTGATGTGGACATGTTCATGAACTTCCAATCGGTTTGATATTTGGAACTTGCCCACAAGCATGTCCCGCGTGTAATAGGTCTCCACTCCAACTTAGCGTACTGCGCATGCGCGGCTCGTTTTCCCTGTCAGTGCCACCATGCTGTTTATCGTGTTTATATATTATTTTTATCTGTTTGCTTGTTGTGTTTAACTTGTCCTCGCGTGTAATACACACTAAGAAGATTTTCTTATTCTGTTTTTATCGAAAAGTATACTTTGGTTATTTGAGACCTATCAGAGAAATATGGCTGCCACACCAAAAGAATCAAGTTTATGGTATTCTAAAAAAAAAAAAACACACAATTAATTATATTGTCACCACCGTCTTGTTGAAAATCTAGTTTTGAAAAACTACTGAATCTTTCTTCCTAGATCAAGACAATTTTATTTATTACTAGAGTACGATTTTAGTGTCACTTAAATTAATTTAGATTTAAAAAAAGTTTGTCTAGCGTTTGTCGTTTCCGAGTTTGCAAGGGTTTACAAAAACGTTTATTTCTCATTAACTTGTTGAATTATTAAACGAGTCTTTTACCAAACTAATCATAATTAATCAAATTGTCAACCATCCACAAGAAATTATGTTATTACTATTATTCTCGCTACAGTGACAGGTTAAGGACTACTCACACGCGATTTCACTTTTATAAAAAACGTGTTCATAAACACAAATATCACTATAAAAAGCAAATCAGCTTAAGCAAAATCTTCAGCATAAATGTTTATTGAAGAATATAACATGATAGACACTATACATTTATTTTGATGATTATTGCTTACTTATTTTAAGTTTGACAGCAAATTAAAACTTATAGTTTTGTCATTTCAGACCTAAGTTATTTTATTCGGACTATAATAGTTAATCAAATTTTGTTGTGTGTGCGCCATTACTAAACTCTGTAAATATTGGTTTACTATGTTCTATTGTTTTATTTTCTTTTACCCGTGGACGGTGTCCTTTTTGAAAATCACACGAATGCGTATAACACAAGACGTAATTTCATAATTATCCCTCGCACTCAACAGCAAAATTTGGAAAATCTCCTGATTATATGACCCGTAAGGTAATTAATAAATTCTTATTATTGGAAAAAGACACAGACTTTAACAATTGTTTTTTGAAGAAGGTCAAGCAATATTTGTATGACAATGCATTTTATACTTTGAATGACTATTTTAACAGTAGTGCTAAGTTAGTTTAAGCTTTGAGATGACATTGTACTTGTACTCATCATCAATGTATGACTATTCTCTATGTTCATACTTGTATATTTATGGAGAAATAAAACTTTTATTCTTATTCTTATTTCAGCATTAGCTATTTATTCTGAGAGTACTTGCTATATAAGTGTAAAAATAATTTTAATGTAGCCCAGAATTTTTCATTAGTTTATTTGAAATAATATTGGTTCAAGGTAGGCCTACAGAAAAAAGTATTGAACGTCAATCAATCAATCAATCAATAATAAATCAAATTGAGGGACATACATATAAAAACTTTCCCCTGACCCCCCCACCCCACCCCAGACCCCCCGGTAAGAGCATAAAATGTGAGTCTTGCACACTTGCAATTGTCGTCTTAGGACGGCCCTGAGTACTCTTTAAAAGTGCTATTTCTTTTAGTTTAGCAAGATTTTTGTACAAACATGTTACAAGTTTATTAGAATGTTTATACTGTACTTAAAACTCTTTTACCATTATATTGGCTACAGATAAAAACTATATCTCATGACAACTATTTATATTTTTAAAATGTACAGTCTCTAATAAAGTTATTAATAAAAATGTTTTTCAGTACATACAATTACAATAACTTAAATCCACTCATAATTGAATATAATGAAGACTTTGGATAGAGAGATAGCACTTTTTTAAGTGCATGGAAGTTGATTTTAAATATTTTATATGGAATTGATTCAGTTTGTCTAATGAGAAGATTCAAATAAAATTCTTCAATTCGGTCACGAAAGAAATGTTCACTTAGTATACAGTTGAACATATGAAATTAGTATCTATCTACAGTGAAATTGTATGTACTGAAAGGAATATGCTGGGGCTCTCAGAAAACTCACTCTGTAGAACTACACTCTACATACCAAAAACCATCGTACTTAACTGTAGTTTTAAGAGTCTGCAGAGGCTGTCGGCCATGTTGATTTTAATCCCTTAAGAACACTGTTATTTTCTAACCGGACATACGATGACGCGTATCCAAACTAAACAGTTATTTTCAAACGGATTTTTTCAAAACAAATGCCATTTGAACAAAAATTAAATTGCGCGTTGGAATTGCTTTACGAATTCCTAATTAGTTTTAGAGAAAAAATATGAAAAATATTTAGTTTTAAGTTTTTATTTTCACGTATTTTTCAAATCTAGACGTATGTATTCAAAATATAAAAATAATCCAATGCGATATATGATAACGTTTAAAATGACACCTCATACACAACTTTTGGTCAGTAAATAACGAAAAAATATGGATACGAAAATATGGTTCTTATGGGATAAAAACCAACATGGCCGACAGCCTCTGCAGACTCTTTATCTTATAACTACGTAATACTCAACAAGGGGACACCCCTGCATGCTTCGCGTGGCAACCCCGTCTCTCGCTGCGCTCGTGACACCTCAGCCTTCTGCCTCGGCATGTACTTTTTTACTTCAAATATTATTAATTAAACTGCACTAAGTAAAATCATTTATTTCAATTAATTTACGGTAACTCACTCACTGCACTTTATTTGCATTCTATTTGTAGTGTAATAGTTATCAACAGCCAATGTTATTACTAGGCCTATTTCAAATGTTTTCATTTTAGTGTAAAAACACACAGACAGCGTAGCGTAGCCGAGCGCAATGTAGTCCAATACACACAGAGAGCGCAGCGTAGCGCATTGCAGGTTGTAGACAGTCATGAAGTACATCACATCAGTATAGAGGAAGGCTCTATCGAAAGTGATTCGTATTGGTCTTTGCGAAAATACCTTAAGGTGGCAGTTTTTGCTCAATAGAAGAAGTGTCTGGGTGCATGAAGTGTGTAAGGGTAGTGACAAACATGGTGAATATCGCCACTTATTTCCCGTCCTTAGGAAACACGAGTCTCGTTTTATGGATTACACGAGAATGTCGACGATGACGTTCGATTATATAGTCAGTTTGGTGAAGGATGATTTGGAGAAGCAGACAACGAATTGGAGGAGACCAATTGGTGCAGAAGAGAGACTAGTTTTAACTTTGAGGTAGGCTGTGTAACATTTAAGCAGTATACATTTACTGATATTTTTTTATAATTCAGTCACACTAATCTGACCAAAAAATGCACACCCTAAAAATTATGAAGGTGTAATTATGAAGGTCATCTTAAAATAATAAAATTTGAGAGGTTTTAAACATAGCCTATATTATGATATGATTAGCGTTGTTATTTATTTCACTGTTATAATTTTGTTGGGTCCACGTTGTTTAATTGTTTAATCTGGAGAATACAAAGTAAAGTTAAACTGTGATTTGCATCCAAGTAAAATATGCATAATTTGCACGCGTACATTTTAGATTTGTACAGATATTTTAGATTTAGATTTTAATATAAAAAATAATAAATACAGTATAACATTATTCTTATGGGAGAATTCTCCTTCATTATTCTTAAGGTATCTGGAGCTAAGCCTCAACCAATTAATATCATTTTCTCGTCGTTGTAAAAGGTTAAAAAATGAATAAAAACATATTTTAAGACAAACACCTCGGAGATCAGTAGTTCCGTGTCCATTGCACACAAACACTGATGGTAGTAATGTCTTCACTGGAATACGCTCCAATGCGCTCTGAGAAAAACAAAATAGTTAGTTCCTCCGGTATACGCTACGCTGCGCTGAAAAACGCTACTAGTGTGTCTTGCATCTAATCAATGCATGATTTTGTTTTTAAAAATACGCTGCGCTACGCTACGCTGTCTGTGTGTTTTTACCCTTAATTAAAGCTGATGACAATATACACAGACAGACATGTATTCGCTCTTTTATAATTAACTTGATATTTTACAGTGCTGCTCTCTATGTTTAACCTAACAAATTAGGGGGCACCCGAGGTGCGACATGGACTACCTGAGGGTCATAATTGGACACTCGAGGTGCGACATGCAGCGAAAGAGAACCCAAAACTAACACTCGAGGTGCGACATGGCGCTTCGGCTAGCAGTGTGGCCGTGTTGGTCTGGCGGCTAATAGTTGATATATTTACAGTGATAAAACTATCTGAAAACTACAGACATACAATGAGACACATGATTAACGATGATTCAATAATTAATCATCGCTCAATGACAATTTATAGTTTAACTTAAACAAAGAAATTCATTACAATAAAAATGTTTAACGGCGTCAAATAGTTCAAAAGTTTGGTTGTTAGGTTGTTAAAAAAAAGGTTAGGTTAGGTTAGGTTAGATTAGGTTAGGTTAGGTTAGGTTAGGTTAGCTAATAATAATCTATTTAGCTAAGTTAAGCAGATCGGAGTGTCCAGAAAAAATTATAGTTCTACTACTTTTTATTGAAATAAAAATAATTTTATTTCCGGAAAATATTGATTCCTTTTAAGTGTGAAAATTTGTATTTAATTACACTAGTTATTGAAATGGCGTGATTATCCTAGTAACGTAGGTGCTATTTTGTATATATATATATATATATATATATATATATATATATATATTTATGGACACAGAGAGAGCGCGCGTCTACAACCCTGCAACCCTTCGCCGGGCTACCTGAGGTGGCATGTCGCACCTCGAGTGCCAGTTTTATGACCCTTTGGGTCGCTGGGATTAACACAGGTAGTCCATGTCGCACCTCGAGTGCCACCACAAATTATTTGGACCATTTAACATTTGTTTATGCCACCAGCTGGTCAATTAGAATTAATCTTCATAAGAATAACATCGCAACTTTGACGCCATGTAGGATGTTGCAAAAATGTTGAAAAATTGGAAATAGAATTTAAAAAATCTAGCTTCATTACGACACAGAAATCAAAATTATCTTCTGAATTAATAAAAAGTCATCAAAATCGGTCAAGTAATAAGTTCAGAAAGTGAGTGAACTAAATGACCCAATTTTTTAAATATATAGGATAACAATATTCATATACAAATGTTGTGTTATACGGAATAATAAATCTTTATGAATAGATTGATGTAAAGTTCAAAATGTTAATTGGACATTTTAACTGAAATGGTTAAGAATTTATCTACCAATAATTTCAAAATGTAAGCATAATACTTTAAACTATTTAACTCTTTCCATCCCAGCGTCCGGTTTTGCAGACGTTCCTTCCGTAATATGTTCCAAAAAGCCCAGCGTCCTGTTTAACGGACGTTCGAAAAACGTTCTTACCATCCCAACGTCCGGTTTACCTGACGTACAACTTTTTTTAATATTTTTCATAAATATTTATTGACTCGAAATGTGTAGTAAATTAATGATATGTAAATGTTTGGAATAACATTTTCAATTATAAAAACATTGATTTGTTACGATATAATGCTTTATTACAGTACCACAACTTGTATTATTTTGTTGTCTTTGTTTTTCATTAACAGCTGTGTTGATTTTCGTCATATGTGATCGTCAGCTGAGGTTAATTGTTGTTTCATGACTGATGTGATTGTTTCTGTAGTATGGGAAGTAAAAATAAGTAAAATAAAACGTAGTAGGTTGCCAATAAGTGATGATACAATCGCTAATTGCGTGTATGACGAGAATAATGAATCAGACCACATATATGGCTTGGTTGTTATGCGTAGGATAAAAATTAGAACCGTGGTTTTTTTTTAAAAGAGCCAGAACTTTTTTAATTTTAAACATAGCATTGTGAAATATGAATTCCTTTGAAGATAACTAAATGGTGTTTTAAATAGTGTTACTATCTCCTGTCAACGATCTTTTTAGTCCCATTCACAACGCAACAAACTTAAGATTTTCAAAATTTTTTGTAAAAAAAACATGTACATTTTGCTAAGTCCTTTTTTATTTTATATTACAGGTAATCTCTTTAAAAAACTAATAAAACCCAAAATATTAAATTTTCTTCATAAATAGAATTTTTATATTCTTTTAAGTAAAATACGACAAAATTGACTAAAAGAGCCTGGGCTTTTGGGGTATGTCAAATATGAAAATACCTGGTCTTATTTGGAACAACTTTTTAAAAAAATGTGTGAGAAGGAAAGGGTTTTAATGGAAGTGGTTCAAGAGACAGTGCCCCAAGTGAGGTGTAAGCAGGCGGTACCTCGGGCCACCTGTCAAAGGCATTACTGGCTTTCTATTACATAGTGAAGCATAATATCGATAGAACACTTAAATATACATCATGGGATATATATTGGCCAGATGTTAGGGTCGTATGTCGCTCCAATAATGCCACCCCTCGTTCTGGCGCAACATACGTCACCAATGACTTGTATCTCCATCAGCGAAGCCTCCTCTCTCTACTCAAGAATGTACAGTATACGTTTTAACAATGTCAATGCAAGTAGCCACTTTATGAAACATTTTTTTAATTTAACCTAAAAGCATATTTTTGCTATTTTCTACTGCCTTCACTTTTATTTTCTCCCATATGCGTTACAATAGAGAAATTATTGTGATAGTCAACATAAATGTTTTAAAATTGGTCTAAAAATCCATTTTCGGGTCTCCTGAACCCAAACAGGTGTTTTTTTTTCGAACAATTTGGTGTCTGTCCGTATCTGTGTGTAGCCTATGTGCAGTTCGCTGGAGACCAAACGGATGGATCAATGTTTATTAAATTTTGTATGAAGCTGTATTTAGCCAATACTCCAGTTCATGTTTTCACTTTTTTTTAAATTTGTATGGTCAAAAAACATACAAAATGGAATTTTCTCAAAAAGTGCTCTAACGATTTTGATTAAATTTTCAGGAAAAATTTGAATTGTACTTTAAGATATTTTATTAAAAACCACATTTTTCTAACTAGATTAGTTCTTTAGTTATAACAATTTTTTACGGGCAAATAAATTTTAAAATGCAATTCTTTCAAGCTTCGTTGTAACGATTTTGATTAAGTTTTCAATAAAGATGCAAATTACAATTATAAATATTTTACTTACCACCCCACTAAGTTGGGGCTGGAGGCCGAAGGTCGGAAGCCACAATTACTCAAGTTGTTGAAGATTTGCTCATGAAATGTGATTAATTGAACTGGCTATGAGAATTTTGGAAGATTATTTTTTTCATACTTGAATTTAAATAAAATAAGTGTTTCGTTTATACATTCCTAAGTAATGAAATTAATTGAACGTCTATTTTTATTTAGGTCTATTTTTTTTTATTTTTTATTACATCCTTTAATTTTCATTTTTTAAACAATTTGACATAACAAAGGGAAGGGAGCAAATTTGTGCCACTTACCTGGTACTGTACCATTTATTTTATTCTACACTTATAATATATATATATATATATTTCTTAAAAAAATATTGGTTATCCAAAATACCCTCCAACCCCTTTATTTCGAACAACAGAGGTTCTTCTATGATCAAAAAATATCAATAAACATGTTTCGTTTAAATTCAGAAAATGAACTTTGTGTCAGAATAAAATATTTTAACCAATACTTTACTTTAGTGTTCTACATATTAAGGGGTTGGATGAAAATTTAAAGTTTGAAAATCTTCAACTTTAAAAACTTACTTTCAGTAAGATGGGCATAAAATTCAATCTTATAACCTATTTGCTATGATAACCTATTCCAACAATGTTAAATTTCACAACTTTATGTACATTTATAAAATCTCTTACAGTCACGCCTGCAAACTTTTGGATATCTTTAATACCCATTTTCAAACATTTTCATAATAAAATATACTAATATTTTTTCCGACAATTTTAATTGTATATTATTTTACATAATTTTATTATAAGAGTTAAAATTACCAAATTGGGTGTAATTATTAAAATCCCCTAGTTTATTATATGTAAAAAATTTCAACTCTCTAGGTAAAATACTTTTTGATAAAATTGCACCTTTGTATGATAAAATCCCAACTTTCGGAAAATCGTGATAAACATTAAAAAGACAACTCAAAGCAATAAAATGTGATAGGCCTTAAATATCATATTGATGTTTTGAAACTAAAAAAATCTGAAAAATCTGCTTAAGAAATTACTAAAGAAGCAAGAATTATTAGGAGAAAGAAGAAACTCATAGGAAGAAGACAAACCATATTGAAGCTAATGACCCTCAGTATGGACCAGGCTGTGTTTAACTTACTTAGAAAAAGAAAGAAAAGAAAAAAAGCAGCCTGGTCCATACTGAGGGTCATCAGTATCTTCTTTCTCCTAATAATTTTTACATCTTTGGTCATTTCTTTAGCAGATTTGTCTGCTTTTTTCAGTTTCAAAACAGCAATATGATATTTTAGACCTATCACAATCTATTGTTTTGAGTTGTTAGGCCTACATTTTCTGTAATAGGCCTGCAATTGGATTGTAACCTTATCTTACTGTTTCATTTTTTTTTTTAGTTGTTGTGTATTGATTCCCTACATAATTATTTATTTTAGTTTTGCAGCTTGCAGTATTTGTAGTCTAGGAACTGCAACATTAAACAATTATAAAATTCTCACCAAATAATAATAAATAACATTCATTACAAAAACTTAAATTTTGTAAATAAACTTTGGTTACTATTGTTGTTAGATTGTTTATTTGTAAACAAACAGATTGAATTTAATGTTGTAGTAAATTGTCTGCTTCTATTTAAGTTTTTTATGAAGAGACAATTATGAAAAATTAGGCCTATTACTCAACTGTATGAAAGCAGCTCTGTAGGCCTATGTATTATAACCAGTGAATTGCTGTGTTCCTCCAGCTGATTAAACTTATACTATTTGCTCAATATGTTAAGCCTAATAGTCTAATATAGAAAATAGTTGAGTTTGAGGGACCGCTAAAGGAATCTGACTTGACAATTTGTTTGTTGTTTGTTGGTCAGTATGATTCTATATTTATAAAAGAGGATGTTTGTGTGTGTGTGTGTGTGTATATATATATATATATATATATATATATATATATATATATATATATGTTTGAAGTTTATGCGCTGCCTAACCATCCAACCGATCGCCATGAAACTTTAGGATGTTGTCCTGTATACTCCCGAGATGGTTTCTGTGAAGTTTGATGCAGATCCGTCCACAGAGTCCCACCCCACGGGCTCCTAAAGATCCCATGTTATTCAAATGGAGAATCTGAATTGTTTACAAAAAACATATGACTGTGTGGTTTAATGTAGTTTCACATGCCATAAGCAGATTGAAGTTCTCACAACAACAGTACTGTATATGTTTTGATTTATTGTAGTTCTACATTTCACCTTGAGAGTGTAGCACAAACTACTTTTACTTGATCAGGTGATCTGTATTTGGTGTTCCTTTTTTCCTCGGTAATTAAAACATGTGGTGAATTTTGTATATTTGACATTAACCTATTGATGCATTAAGAGTTAAATGCATCTTCAGATGTTAAACAAAAACAAATTACATGAAAACGTTTGAAATAGGTCAAGTAATACCGTTGAGTATTTATAATAATAAATAGGTAGCAACGCAAGTAGTGTGGTTGAGGTACCGTAAATCAATTTAGTATCGTGATTTTACGTTATACAGTTAATCTACTTATTTATAGGCAAAAGTCACATGTCGGGGTTGGCACGCGAAGCGTGCAGGGGTGTCCCCTAGTATGGTATATAATTCAATGTGGTTAATAATCACCGTTCAAAGTAAATTTAATACTTAAGTTATCCAAGTGCACAAAACTGCTTCTTAAATGGAGTAAACAAGGTAGGGGATGGAATATTTCACGGTTCATCATATCCTCTTTATTTAATTAATTCTTGCAAACATCTATGAGCCCCAGTGGCGCAATTGGTTAGCGCACGGTACTTATAAGGCAGTATACGTGAGCAATGCCGGGGTTGTGAGTTCGAGCCTCACCTGGGGCAGTAGTTTTTGCCAATTTTTTTAGCAACTCACCTTCTTACTCTCATTAATAAAACCACGCATTCAAAATTTGTATTTAATTTGTTTCGATTATTCTACGCAATTGTTTATTACTTATTTTAATCTAACGTGATTAAACGAAATCGCCACCAAAAGTTTACTTAAAAACAATATTTAGGGAGAATCTGGAGCCTAAATTGTGTTCTATCTTCCATTATACTATGTCCATAAGACAAATATTAGAATATGTAGAATCACAGCTACACTTCACAATCCGAATAAAATAACTTTGGTACCGACGGAACGGGGGCACCCGAGGTGCGACATGGACTACCTGAGGGTCATAATTGGACACTCGAGGTGCGACATGCAGTGAAAGAGAACCCAAAACTAACACTCGAGGTGTGACATGGCGCTTAGGTTAGGTTAGGTTAGGTTAGGTTGGGTTAGTATTGAAATAAAAATAATTGTATTTCCGGAAAATATTGATTCCTTTTAAGTGTGAAAGTCTGTATTTAATTACACTAGTTATTGAAATGGTGTGATTATCCTAGTAACGTAGGTCCTATTTTGTACACACACACACACACACATATATATATATATATATATATATATATATATATATATATATATATATATATTTATGGACACAGAGAGAGCGCGCGTCTACAACCCCGCAACCCTTCGCCGGGCTACCTGAGGTGGCATGTCGCACCTCGAGTGCCAGTTTTATGGCCCTTTGGGTCGCTGGGATTAACACAGGTAGTCCATGTCGCACCTCGACTGCCACCGACGGAACGGCTATGCACCACTGGTCTAAAATGACAAAACTCTGAGTTCTAATTTGCTGTCAATCTTAAAATAAGTAAGCAATAATTTTCCAACTAATTAAATAGTGTCTAACATGTCATATCATTTAGGAAAATTTATTCTGGATATTTTGCTAAAACTAATTTGCTTTTTATTGTGATATTCGTGTTTAAGAACAGTTTTATGAGTGAAATCACGCGTGAGTCGTCTTTAACATGTCACTGTAGCGAGAGTAATAAAAATAAAATATTTTCTTGTGGGTGGATGACAGTTTGATGAATTGTGATTAGTTTGGGATAAGAATCAATGAGAAATTAATTACAAAATTAATTAATAATTTTGTTAACTCTTGCAAACTCGGAAACGCTATACAAAATATCAATAAGCCTCGGATGACTTGTAACAAACTGTGCACACGTGACTTTGTAACTTTGTAAGATCAATATTATACCCCTGACCTTGACTTGTGTAGGTACGTGACTTACCCTAGAACGGTTGGAGTACATTAACTATGTTATTTATGTATTACTAAAATAATAATGTGGCATTAATAAAACATGCAAAAAATAATGAAGAGTTGATGAAGTAACTCATAATTCGTTTACATCGAGGCTGTGTTGGACGCGTAAGGTATACTCTGACCAAGGGAAAGTGTAAACCGGATATTCAGCCCAAGCATAAAATAATCTTAACAATAATAAATCGACGATATTTCCAGAAAATAAATGTTTCTCCAGTGAGAAATAAGGTGAGTCAGTTGACTTTGACCTGCGTTCGTATTCAGTTCTTAATCGATTTAACAGTGCTTGGTGTAGTTTAATCACCAGTTTATTTGTATTACAGTAATTTAGTTTTAATGATAATTATTAGTGTTAAGTGCAATTCTAATATTTAGGCCCTTTTAAATTTCAGGTAATAGTCAATTATTAACTGACAAAAAGTCCTTGTGTTTACAATGGAAGAGGCCAGAGCTGAGCCAGTAACTGTACAGTGTGCGTGTGACCACCGCCGCCTTGTTGACAATGTAGTTTTAAAAACTACTGAAACTGTCTTCCTAGTCCGAGAAAAATTTATTTAGTACGAGAGTACGATATTAGTGTCACTTAAATAACACAATTAATTTACATTTTAAAAATTTTTGCCTAGCGTTTGTCGTTTCCGAGTTTGCAAGGGTTTAAAAAACATTTTTCATTAACTCGTTTGTATTTTTAAATGAGTCTAATGACAAACTTATCACAATGAATAAAATTGTCATCCATCCACAAGAAATTATTTTATTATTATTATTATTCTCACTACAGTTAAAGACAACTCGTGCGCAATTTCACTCATTAAAAATTAGTTTAAGCAAAATCTCCAGCTGAATTTTTTCTTCTAAAGTTTTCCAATTTTTTAGAGTTTTAGTCTATTTATTTAAAATTAATGAAAATGTATATTTGTGTAATGTGCCACTTAAAATAAAAATAAAATATATGATAAGCAATCAACATTATCCTGTATAATATCTACAAAATGACATAAAAACATAATTATTAGCATATATTAACTTGAAGCCATAACATGAAGCATGACGTTTTTGTCTCTTCCTTATTTTGTTAATGCTCACCCACAATCCATTTTTGGCCTTGTTACTAATGCCATTGGTTCCAAGTTCTACAGCCTTTAATAACCTGGTTTTAGTTGGTTCACGAATTTGTTTATTACATCGTCTGGACATAACTTCAATGAGGGCATAAATAAATTATACTAAAGTTTAATAGTGATTATTTCTGTTTAAAAATTGGTCTTCTAATTATTTACCCTAGTTAGTGATTTATTTTAAATATTCTAAATCAACAGGAAGTGTTGTAGTGGAATCGAAGGGAACTAGACGAATTTTTGTCAGGGTATTTCATAAATGGGCAAAAAGAAGAAGATTTTTAGTAGTAACGTATTTTTATTTTATACTTTTCGCTTGATTGAACATCTAAGTTGTGATGCAATTGCTGATTGGTTGAATCCTCAAACTGTCGTGGGTGTAATAATCCTGAAGAATATCATTACTTTTTTCCAATTGCAAATCTTAAAACGCTACGAGTAGTCTGGCGTAGCTACTAGCTTTAGTGTAGCAGACAATTGTTCCATGTTGCATACAGTTGACAGCCAGGTTTCTAAAGACTTATAAATCTTCTACTTGTTGGTCGGCCTGTTCAAATTGTATGCTAACTTAGTTCATTTACTAAAATACATTAAAAATGCCAATGTTCTGGATAACTCGACAACCTCAGGGTCCACAAAGTGTTGAGATAATAAGGTTTTCCTGTAACATCAGTAGATCCTTCTGTACGGTAAATCAGTTTGACTACCAATTTCGTCAATCTGTACCATTATCAGATCCTTCTGTACAGTAAATCAGTTTGACTTGCAATTTCGTTAAGCTGTACCATTATCAGATCCTTCTGTACAGTAAATCAGTTTGACTAGCAATTTCGTTAATCTGTACCATTATCAGATCCATCTGTACAGTAAATGAGTTTCACTAGCAATTTAGTTAATCTGTACCATTATCAGATCCATCTGTACAGTAAATCAGTTTGACTAGCAATTTCGTTAAGCTGTACCATTATCAGATCCTTCTGTACAGTAAATCACTTTGACTAGCAATTTCGTTAATCTGTACCATTATCAGATCCTTCTGTACAGTAATTTAGTTTGACTAGCAATTTCGTTAATCTGTACCATTATCAGATCCTTCTGTACAGTAAATCAGTTTGACTAGCAATTTCGTTAATCTGTACCATTATCAGATCCTTCTGTACAGTAAATCACTTTGACTAGCAATTTAGTTAATCTGTACCATTATCAGATCCATCTGTACAGTAATTTAGTTTGACTAGCAATTTCGTTAATCTGTACCATTATCAGATCCTTCTGTACAGTAAATCAGTTTGACTAGCAATTTCGTTAATCTGTACCATTATCAGATCCTTCTGTACAGTAAATCACTTTGACTAGCAATTTAGTTAATCTGTACCATTATCAGATCCATCTGTACAGTAAATCAGTTTGACTAGCAATTTAGTTAATCTGTACCATTATCAGATCCTTCTGTACAGTAAATCAGTTTGACTAGCAATTTCGTTAATCTGTACCATTATCAGATCCTTCTGTACAGTAATTTAGTTTGACTAGCAATTTCGTTAATCTGTACCATTATCAGATCCTTCTGTACAGTAAATCAGTTTGACTACCAATTTCGTTAATCTGTACCATTATCAGATCCTTCTGTACGGTAAATCAGTTTGACTAGCAATTTCGTAAATCCGTACCATTATCAGATCCTTCTGTAAATAGTTTGACGATCGATTTATGCATAGTAAACCATCATGAAGTTCTTCTGTAAATAGTTTGACGATAAATTCTGCATACTATACACACATGAGGTCTTTCTGTAAATAGTAAATAGTCCTAGTAATCTATTAACTGTTTAAGGCATGAGGCTCTTCTGTAACTATGTGATAGTCCATAAGGCGTAACTGTCAACGTCCCCCGTAATCTATTAGCTTGTAGCTGTTCAAGGGATAAGGCCCTTCTGTAACTATGTGCTAGTCTATAAGGCGTGACTGTCTACGTCCACCGTAATCTATTAGCTTGTAGCTGTTTAAGGGATGAGGCTCTTCTGTAACTATGTGATAGTCTATAAGGCGTAACTGTCTACGTCCCCCTAATATATTAGCTTGTAGCTGTTTAAGGGATGAGGCTCTTCTGTAACTATGTGCTAGCATACCTGTAGTAGGTGCTACAAGCCACAAACACCCTGTCCCGAGCTAAGTCCCCCTGCCCGCCGAGTACTCAGCAACACTGTAGAAACAGTTTGAGAGGAGAAATGATAGAGATGAGCTTTGAACTTCTTCAAAGAGTTCCCTTTTGAGAGCTATTGGAAGATGGTTATATAAGAACCTACAAGAATACATAGGAGCACTTTCGAAAAAAGTAGTTATGTGATTTGGGTACTGAAGAATATTACTGTTTCTTGTAAAATGTGTATGTTGATGGTTTTCTTGTGGAAAATATTGTAAATTAGATTTGGTATACACGAGACTGAAAATGAACGATGAAGGAATGGGAGTATTTTTAATCTCTGAAAAATAATTTTGCAGGTTTCCCTTGTTGAATCTTTCGATAAAAGTCTGATAGCTCTCTTTTGAAGAAGGAAGACCCTTGAAGAGTCACTAGAGTTGCCCCATAAAACTATCCCATAAGTTATTGGGGAGTGAAAATAAGCATAGTAAACACCTAACACCCGCGTACATGAAAGTGAACTGATAGTGGGTGACAAATACGATGAATCAATTTGGATTTCTGCAATGGTTTTAAGTGAAAATTAATGAACTTAGTTTTATCCGAATTAAGCTTTTAGGCCGTTAGCTTGGAAACAGTCAGCCATCTGAAGCAGTTGGGTCTCTAAACGATTGGAGAGGACCATAATGTTTTTACGAGAGAGAATCATTTAAGTGTCGTCGGCGTATATAACCAATGTTGGGCTGTCGATAACTTTGGGGAGGTCATTGGCATACACAAGAAAAAGCAGGGGACCCAATATGGAACCCTGAGGGACGCCAGAGGTAGTTTTACGAAAAGGACTCTGCACGGAATTTGCAATCTCCACTCTCTGAAAGCGGTTTATCAAAAAAGATAAAATCCAACCAAACGCAAATCCATCAATCCCATATTATCCAAGCTTTTCAACCAAGATATCATGGTCAACGCAATCAAACGCCTTGAATAGGTTACAAAAGGTACCTATTGTGTACTGCGACCCATCCAATGTGGTTGCCACCCGATCCACAAATTTTAGGACAGCATCTGCTCTGAAACCTAATTTGAGAATTGCTTGGTAAGTCGTAACATGTAAGATAATTATACAATCGTTCAAAAACAATATTTTCAAACACTTTAGAAAAATTAGGCAGCAGAGAAATTTGTCTCAAATTTTCAATCGTCCAGATGTCGGCTTCAACTTTAAAAATTTTCCGTTTTCTATCACTTACTCAATCAAGTTATGTAACATTAATTTCCTTTCCAGGAAAGTTCTTGTAGATGTTACTGAACAACTATTGATGTTTTTGAATAACACAAGTGAAAATAAATATACATCTATGTTAAGCTCGAGCAGAAATATGTGAAGAAAGCTGATTTACTATTTGACCAGAAGTAATGTAATGGCTTGGTAGCTTTTAATATCGTGGACCCAACAAATGCGCCACTGATCTACAAAACAAAAAATAATAATGATAGTAAAATTAAGGATAAAAAGAGATAAGTAAAAAGGTTACCTATTATGAATTTCCACAAAATATAAATGTCCGTTATATTTTACAACTTACATATATGGCCCATGTAATTGGAAGGTTATGGATCACAAGTGGAATGAAAAGTACGAGAAATACAAAAAAGTAAAACATCCTACATGACCTACGCAGTTATTTACTAAACCTATTATAACTACCAATCATAGTATTGCAGATTATTAATATCTTTACACTATAGTATATGACATCAAATTACTTCCATTGATTAATAAGTTATATCTTGGACCTCAGTAGTTTATATAGTGAAAAGTATTTAAACCAATTGTAAATTTATACTAAACAAAAACAAACTACGATGGCAGAAACACTAAAGACACTTTTAGACGATATTTTGATGATATGTGACTTTTAGACGATCTAAAATTACTGAACAAAGAAGATTTTATTACTGAGCATAGAGTATTTTGTTTCTTTACCAATGCATCGACATTTGTTTTGTATTGTTTGGTATGCCAGAACAAAGACGTGCATTAACTGGTAGTTACAGTAGTTTATATGTCTGAACAAGACAATGCACCTCTGATTGTTTTGTATTCATTGGTATGCCGGAACAAAAACGTGCCTTAACTGGTAGTTACAGTAGTTTATATATCTGAACAAGACAATGCACCGCTGATTGTTTTGTATTCATTGGTATGCCGGAACAAAAACGTGCCTTGACTGGTAGTTACAGTAGTTTATATGTCTGAACAAGACAATGCACCGCTGATTGTTTTGTATTCATTGGTATGCCGGAACAAAAACGTGCCTTAACTGGTAGTTACAGTAGTTTATATGTCTGAACAAGACAATGCACCGCTGATTGTTTTGTATTCATTGGTATGCCGGAACAAAAACGTGCCTTGACTGGTAGTTACAGTAGTTTATATGTCTGAACAAGACAATGCACCGCTGATTGTTTTGTATTCATTGGTATGCCGGAACAAAAACGTGCCTTAACTGGTAGTTACAGTAGTTTATGTGTCTGAACAAGACAATGCACCGCTGATTGTTTTGTATTCATTGGTATGCCGGAACAAAAACGTGCCTTAACTGGTAGTTATAGTAGTTTATATGTCTGAACAAGACAATGCACCGCTGATTGTTTTGTATTCATTGGTATGCCGGAACAAAAACGTGCCTTAACTGGTAGTTACAGTAGTTTATATGTCTGAACAAGACAATGCACCGCTGATTGTTTTGTATTCATTGGTATGCCGGAACAAAAACATGCCTTGACTGGTAGTTACAGTAGTTTATATGTCTGAACAAGACAATGCACCGCTGATTGTTTTGTATTCATTGGTATGCCGGAACAAAAACGTGCCTTAACTGGTAGTTACAGTAGTTTAAATGTCTGAACAAGACAATGCACCGCTGATTGTTTTGTATTCATTGGTATGCCGGAACAAAAACGTGCCTTGACTGGTAGTTACAGTAGTTTATATGTCTGAACAAGACAATGCACCGCTGATTGTTTTGTATTCATTGGTATGCCGGAAAAAAACGTGTCTTGACTGGTAGTTACAGTAGTTTATATGTCTGAACAAGACAATGCACCGCTGATTGTTTTGTATTCATTGGTATGCCGGAACAAAAACGTGCCTTGACTGGTAGTTACAGTAGTTTATATGTCTGAACAAGACAATGCACCGCTGATTGTTTTGTATTCATTGGTATGCCGGAACAAAAACGTGCCTTAACTGGTAGTTACAGTAGTTTATGTGTCTGAACAAGACAATGCACCGCTGATTGTTTTGTATTCATTGGTATGCCGGAACAAAAACGTGCCTTAACTGGTAGTTACAGTAGTTTATATGTCTGAACAAGACAATGCACCGCTGATTGTTTTGTATTCATTGGTATGCCGGAACAAAAACGTGCCTTAACTGGTAGTTACAGTAGTTTATATGTCTGAACAAGACAATGCACCGCTGATTGTTTTGTATTCATTGGTATGCCGGAACAAAAACATGCCTTAAATGGTAGTTACAGTAGTTTATATGTCTGAACAAGACAATGCACCGCTGATTGTTTTGTATTCATTGGTATGCCGGAACAAAAACGTGCCTTAACTGGTAGTTACAGTAGTTTAAATGTCTGAACAAGAAAATGCACCGCTGATTGTTTTGTATTCATTGGTATGCCGGAACAAAAACGTGCCTTGACTGGTAGTTACAGTAGTTTATATGTCTGAACAAGACAATGCACCGCTGATTGTTTTGTATTCATTGGTATGCCGGAACAAAAACGTGTCTTGACTGGTAGTTACAGTAGTTTATATGTCTGAACAAGACAATGCACCGCTGATTGTTTTGTATTCATTGGTATGCCGGAACAAAAACGTGCCTTGACTGGTAGTTACAGTAGTTTATATGTCTGAACAAGACAATGCACCGCTGATTGTTTTGTATTCATTGGTATGCCGGAACAAAAACGTGCCTTGACTGGTAGTTACAGTAGTTTATATGTCTGAACAAGACAATGCACCGCTGATTGTTTTGTATTCATTGGTATGCCGGAACAAAAACGTGCCTTAACTGGTAGTTACAGTAGTTTATGTGTCTGAACAAGACAATGCACCGCTGATTGTTTTGTATTCATTGGTATGCCGGAACAAAAACGTGCCTTAACTGGTAGTTACAGTAGTTTATATGTCTGAACAAGACAATGCACCGCTGATTGTTTTGTATTCATTGGTATGCCGGAACAAAAACGTGCCTTAACTGGTAGTTACAGTAGTTTATATGTCTGAACAAGACAATGCACCGCTGATTGTTTTGTATTCATTGGTATGCCGGAACAAAAACATGCCTTGACTGGTAGTTACAGTAGTTTATATGTCTGAACAAGACAATGCACCGCTGATTGTTTTGTATTCATTGGTATGCCGGAACAAAAACGTGCCTTAACTGGTAGTTACAGTAGTTTAAATGTCTGAACAAGACAATGCACCGCTGATTGTTTTGTATTCATTGGTATGCCGGAACAAAAACGTGCCTTGACTGGTAGTTACAGTAGTTTATATGTCTGAACAAGACAATGCACCGCTGATTGTTTTGTATTCATTGGTATGCCGGAACAAAAACGTGCCTTAACTGGTAGTTACAGTAGTTTATGTGTCTGAACAAGACAATGCACCGCTGATTGTTTTGTATTCATTGGTATGCCGGAACAAAAACGTGCCTTAACTGGTAGTTACAGTAGTTTATATGTCTGAACAAGACAATGCACCGCTGATTGTTTTGTATTGTTTGATTAGTTTTAGATGTGTTTGCTACAAAATAAAAAATGAACTTCTCAATCCCTACGACCCAGTGAAATGTACGTTGGACTTTACAATTATATTATTAATTTATCAATATGTATAGTTCTTACATCGTAATAATGTTTTATAAATTATAGTATATACACTTAATACGTTTTTTAATAATTCTAACAATGATAAGTACATACGGGGTGCGGAAAAGTCCCGCACGGCCTTAATAATTTCCGAACGATTACAGGTAGAGATAAATCTTGGTATATCATAACTACACCTATAAATCTATTTATTGAAGTAACTACAGTGTTTTTATTCAGGGGGATGGCCCGCAAGGAGTCAGAAGGCAATCTTAAATGAGAGCATAGGTCTAATAGTACATAAATTTAAAGGTCTTTATTAGTAGAGTACAACGCCGCAAATCCCATATCTATGGAGTCACCCTATTAGGAATTATATCAATTTGAAAATTAAAATTTTAAATATTCAAAGTGCTCTATTTTCTGATAGAGTGGCCCCTCAGAGATGCAATTTGTGGCAATCAAATCAGTAATATATGACCTTTAAAGAGATGTAGCATTAGGTATAGAATTCAATGGACAAAAGCGTGCTACCTTCAGTTATGGAAACTATCAATATTTCTTTAAGAATCCTAAGTCTAGTAATACATCACTTTAAAGGTCGTATATTACTGATTTGAATGCCACAAACTGCATCTCTGAGGGACCACTCTATCAGAAAATAGAGCACTTTGGATTAAATTACAAATGTTAATTTTCAAATTGCTCTGATTCCTGATTGGGTGACTCCATTGAGATGGGATTTGTGGCATTCAGTTTGTTAACGTATACCATTTAAAATGATGTATCACAAGCTATAGGCTTTAATTAAGAATATTGGTGACACCCTCGACAGGACGTCCCCTATTATAGTGAGATGATTACCAATTGTACCTTAAAGTAGCTACTTAAGACCTAAAGAGATTGTAAAATACTCCAATACCCATGTTTTACTTAAAAAAAAATCAAGGACTTCCCCCCCCCCCCGTATATTATTACTTTATACTCGTATATTAATTATGTAGCATTATTAAGGCATGAATAGTGAACATTGTTATTCATGCAATCACACAGAAATTATTGTTTAAAAATAATTAAGAAATAAATGTAAAAAAAGTTATATCTGAGCAAATAATTTTTAATCATTTTATAAGAAATTAAACAATTATTTAAGTAGACAATTACTTATAATCAATTACCACATGGAGAAATATTACTAATATCTATATCAAAGTTGTTAAAATAAAAAACAAAGTAGACACCAATTACTAAACATCGAATTCAATATAAGACTTTAGATGTAGCTTGGACAGTTAAAATTGATTATTGCAACGACTGGATTTTAACTGGCGCACTAGAATAGTTTTTATTCCAAGTCTGCCATAAGGTCGGTGTCTACGGCATGCATGGACAATGACAGTAGAATACTCACGGTAACCAAGTAGGGACCAGTACTTACTGCCTCGCTGAGGAATCTGAGCAGCTGAAATAAAAAACACCAAAGTTATCAAACATATACCACTAACATGGAACATTCAAGTCTACTACGATACAGTATAAGTTATGTCTAGAACAGATATTATAACAAGGCAAACGCCCGAGGCGCCCAATCTAACTTAATTGCTTTGCGCGCACCGTCCGACAGTTAATTCATATGGAAAACCACAACGCAGAAATATTTCATCCGACGTCAAAGGCTTTGATTTCCCCGCAAGGCTTGCGCAGTGTTGCCATATCGGCACGGGCGAAGACATCAAACACTAACTATATCAAGATGCAACACTGTCGGACAACTTGATCATGCAAAGTATAAAGAAAGCGTTGATGACACCAAGGCAAGACAAGGAAGGACGGGGACTAAGCGCAATCCGACTAGAGAATGAGAATGAGAGAATAGGCAACACAAGACTCACAAGCACGAAGAGGAGGGTGTTTTCCTTCGTTTATGGGTGACAGCTCTCACGTTAACATTGCGCAGTTGCGAGTCTGCAATGGAAACAAGAGAGGGGTCAGAAACACAAATAGAGAAGACACATGCCCACCTTCCCTATCATGCTAGACTGGGTCCTAGGGTGACCACAACTCCGACTTTCTAAGCATGTAAACATTTTATTACAAGTTAATAATTTCAACAACAGAGTTCTACTAACAAAATGAATTATCTAAATAAATTTCAAATAAATCTTGGATATTCATTTAAACAAGTGACTAAAAAAATGGTAATTAAATTGTATTTGCTCAAAACTGCATGTGGCCACCCTTATTTTAAATAATGCATGATGTTTAAATGAAACTTGCTAACAATATAATAGTTATAAAATGCATGATAGTAAACGTAATATTAATGTATTGTAATATAATGTTAATTAATATATACATAATTAACTTAATGCCAAATGTATCTATAGATAAATTACAGTAATTGCTTACATATAATTTAAGGCTCTCAATGATAATATTTTATCACTTGAACCATTTTGGGATATCGATCATGAATTAAGTAAATATAATCCATTTCATATATCAGCACTAGTAGAGCATAAGTTTTCTTAGTATAAGAAGGCAATTCTTGTAAAAAATTTTTAATTGTAAATGAAAATCTATATTACAAGATAATAAACTAAATAAATTGCTCCAAAAACTGTAATCAAATATAACTAATTTTGATTATTAAGTTTTTAAAAATAATCTAAATGTACACGTATGAAAAACATCATGAGGGGGGTAGGAAGCCTTAGAATCGAATAACATCAAAGAATCACTTAAATAACAAAATAAACTTAAATTTCAAATTCAACTTTTTTTACAACATATTATGTAGCCTATTGCTGAGTGGGACTATAGGAAACACTGATAAACTTTAAAGTTAAACTGTTTTGGAAATTGAATAATTTTATGAAAGATTTTTATAAATCTTTAAATCATCCTAAAGTTCTATATAAAGGGTGATTCCGAAAAGATGGGCACAACTTCAGAGGGTGATTTTATATACAAACTTTTTGCTTATTTTTGAGTCTGCTATCACTGCAAGTTGTGCCCATCTCTCCGGAATCACCTTGTATAATATTCAAGGAACTATATAGTATGCAAGTGACAACTAGCGAAAATCTATTATTTGTGTAAAATCGTATAAGGAAACAATTTACAATTTTAAAAAAATCCTGAAACAGCCTGAATAGAAAATATACAGGGTGTTACAAAAAGGTGGGACTGGCTATGCATTTTCAGATTCTTTGTGGAATTCTGAAATGAATTTGTGCTAAAAATGCAGAGTAAAATTTTTTCAGTTTCCGCTTTGTTTAGCATCTAAACGCCATTTTTTCCATAACACAATTTTATATCTTTGTTGTTATTTTTACGATTATTACAAAACTCAGTAAATGGGTTCATATTAGAAGGTAGTAATTGATAGCAAAATGTTTTTTAATTATCTTGATTATTTTCTAAATGTATCTTTATTAATTTAAAAATTACAGCCATTTTCTTTTTATTTTAACAAATATCTAAAAACCACTGGTTTTATAACAATTGTGTAAAACACAAAACAATTTTTAAATAACTAGAATCTACAGTTTCCGGCGACAACCGCGTCAAGGTACTATCTACAATATTTACAAGATGACCAGACGTTTCGCCCATACCACTACTGTGATGTGGCATCCTCGGTGGTTTCTCTGAAACACCACTGAGGATGCCACATCACAGTATGGGCGAAACGTCTGGTCATCTTGTAAATATACACTACCCACTCACCCACCCATACACGTACAGTAGTATTGACCCACCCGCCCACCCATACACGTACAGTGGTATTGAGTGGGTCAAAACTACTGTACGTGTATAGGGGGGCCACTACTGTGATGTGGCATCCTCAGTGGTTTCTCTGAAACACCACTGAGGATGCCACATCACAGTATGGGCGAAACGTCTGGTCATCTTGTAAATATTGTAAATAGTACCTTGACGCGGTTGTCGCCGGAAACTGTAGATTCTAGTTATGACACCGGCCGTTTACGCCTAAGTTCTAAGTCTTTAAATAACTCTACCTTTCCAATGATACCTCATTTGTAAAAACCATTTAAGGAATAATAATTTTATGAACTAATATTAATTCACATGCAGTTCAAACAATGGCAAATTAGTAGCCATTTAGTTTGCATGTGAGTTAATGTTAGTTCATAAAAATGTTATTCCTAGATGGATTTTTACAAATGATGTATCATTGGAAAGGCAAAGTTATTATTAAAAACTGTTTTATGTCCTACACAATTGCTATAAAACCAGTGTTTTTTTTCTTTTTCAAATAAAAAGTAAATGGCCGTAATTTTGAAAATAATCAAAATAATTTTAAAATATTTTTTTATCAAATACTACCTTCTAACATGAACTCATTTACCGAGTTTTGTAACAATCGTAAAGATAACAACAAATATATAAAATATTTTATGAAAAAAACAAAATAGCGTCTAGCTGCTAAACAAAGCGGAAGTTGAAAAAATATTATACGTTACTTTTAGCTTATAACCACACACAGAATCTGAAAATACATAGCCAGCCCCACCTTTTTGTAACACCCTGTATATAGCTAACTATTACACATTTTAATTAAGTTTATTTAAAAGTGAAACGGTTCAAAGACTCAGGTCCAAAATGTGTCTATATGATTAACAAAGAAGCTGAATCTTTTGAGCAAAACTCCACACTAAAGAATTGTAAATAAAAGTTATAAATTGTAAATAATTTAAAATCAGAACTTCAGCTAAGACATTCTATGAGTTAAAACTAGAAAAGTATTGAGGGAGGATGCAGGTGGGTATTACTGCATATACACTACATCGAGGCTGTGGAAAGGTCGTGCCTTAACTGAGCGAAGTGACCTGAGTCAAGTAGCCTGGGTGCCTGAACTGAGCGAAGCACTCCAGAGACGTGCCTTAAATGAGCGAACCGCGGCCCTCTTTGACTATGAACATTCACATAGCATATAGGTTAGGTTAGGTTAGGACTTCGCTCAGTTAAGGCACGTTTTTGGGGGCCCTTCGAGAGCTTTCGCTCAATTAAGGTAATCTTCGCTCAGTTAATGGGCGACCTGTGGAAAGTATATCGAGTCGATGTTCAAATATAATGCATATTTGGTGTTAGAAGCACATGTGCACAGTAGCAGTAAAACAAGCAACGGTACTTTTGTTCAGATGTAAAAATAGTGATAATAAGGAACACAGATTAAATATGCAACAAACCAACTCCAAGTGCGATAAATAGAGGATAGTAAAGGAAGCTAAGTTACTAACCAACTAACCCACAACCAACAAAATGTTGCCAGAACCACTGAATACACAAGGAGGTCACTCACTGTAGTTTATATTTTTCGCCTTAGGCACGAGACAGCACTACTGTCGGCGCAGAAATTATGTGCACCCTAGTTTGAAGGTTGTGTTATGAGGAACTAAGAGGCCTATGAAAACTCCAATCGTACCATTGTTTTTCTAGTTTAACTGTGTGTTATACATTTTATTATAAGTTCTAACAATTGTTATCCCAGTTGGAACAAAAAAGTACCGGAAGTTTACTACTTTTCACTGTACATAAAGTTTACACCGTTATTACTAAAAAACCCGTTCATGTAGCGCATTTATATTTAAACACGGTGTTGATAGGAATGTTTCCTATGAATAGAATTTTACGTTTTCAAGAAAAAAGTTCTTACCAATTACATGAAACCTTGTTTTCTTGGATTTTAGAGGTCGTAAAATTAATTATTTGGTCTTGTTGTAATCCTTATTAAATTTATAGTTACAATACTTCATTTTCATATGTGTAAGAAGATGAACCACTGCATTTATTTACACATATAAAACTGAGGTATCGTATTTATATATGTAATAAGGATTACAACAAGACCAAATAATTAATTTTATGACCTCTAAAAGCCAAGAAAACGATATTTCATGTAATTGATAAGAAATTTGTTTGTAAACATAAAGCTCTAACATTTATAGGAAACATTCTTATCAATCACATATTAAATTATAAATACCCTACATGAACGGGTTTTGAGTAATAACGGTGTAACTTTGATGTACAGTGAAAACTAGTTTAAATTCCGGTACTTTTTTGTTCCAACTATGATAAAAATTGTTAGTACTTCAAATAAAATTTTCAAGTAGATATTTCATAACGCATAATTAAACAAGGAAAACTATGGTCTTGTTGGAGTGTTCATAGGCCTCTTATTCTTAGAAAACAGCCTTCAAACTCGGGTGCACATAATTTCTGCGCCGACAGTAGTGATATTTTTGATCGAGAGGGGCCAAAAGCACATCTTTGACACCAAAAGCTACTTCTCTTGCACCAAAAGCCACCTCTCTCGCACCAAAAGTGAATCTAGTGCGTTTTCTTTTTTATGTTATAGAGTGACCTTCTTACAATATTCATTGCTATAACCAAACGGAATATCACGAATAATCCGACTTTAAAGATAAATACGCAAGCGCCAATAAACACAACATCAAAATTGATATTTTCAGAATCACCAAAGAAATAAATACCGTAAATAAAACTTTGTTAGCCTAGTTACTATGTATTCCCAGCTGATATTTACTAAACATGTCAATATCTTATATTGAGTCTCATAATTTATTTGCTAGTTTAAACAATTGGAGTAATCTAAATGCCTATGTAGTAGCTTAAACATAATTACTGAAAGTTTCCATTCAATGGCTATTTTTTCCTAAAAGTTAAAGTTAAAGGATGTCTTATTTTACCAGGTGAAGTTAGGGCTAAGAAGCCCTCTATAACACTTAACCAAGGGACCAACGGCTTAAGGGTGACTTCCGAACCACCACCAGTGACCGGGCAGACGGGCTGCGTGCAAGGACGGGATCGCTTAGAAGGCTGCCTATCCAAGGCACAGTCACTCTTGGTGTTGCTTGACATCGTTATCTTGCGATAACGTCGGAACCCTCCGATCAAGGCCACTATCTACTACATTGGGTTTACTACACCGAATCCGACCCACATTTTAGGAATTAGTCAACGGATACCGACCATCTTGTCTGTATTGTCCGTGTTGTGGTGTAATATGAATGTAGGACATCGTTCCGATGTCTGCAACAGTTTCCTCCAACGTTGCTAGATTTTCAGAAGTGTGGCCAGCTTTCCTGGACGGAACAAGGAACAAGCTTTCCTGCTCGCGGTTCCATGTTACTAAGACCAAATGCACTATATCAGTTTTGTCATTTTAATATTTATATTGAATATATTTAAATCACGATTGATTATTTAATGACATATTAGTTTGAAACTCATTATATTTGCAAAAGTAAGAAATAATTTTAAAGATACTTAGTTTTGTTATCAGCATTTACTAAAAAAATCTGTCATGATATTATCATTCATTATTGATTATCTCTGTTTCGATTTTTTTCAGGACCTATTTTTATTTACATCACACCAAGTTCGGAATAAATTAATGAGAAATCACTGTGAATAAACAGTTTTTAAAACCATGGCAATGGGTTGTGTCATGTTGTGGGGGTTTAGGGACCTCCTCAAGAACTTTGTAGGAAAATCTGGGCTTTAAAACTTGATTTAAAGCAATACGATAACTCTTATTAGAATTATTTCATAAGGTTGAAGATGACATAGTTACCATAAGTAATGGGGTACTATATGTGCAAAATTTACTTTAGTAATCAGTATTAAATACAATTCTCATTTCACAAATTTTAAGTAGTCTTACATCCCTTCCTTACATTAAGAATGTGAAGTCCTTTTGTGAATTCCAGATGTGCTACTCTCGTAAATATTTATTTTGTATTCAATTACTGATAACCCACCCAACCAGACACCAAGACAGGTAACGACCCTCCCCATACACGTACAGTGGTAATGACTATTTTATCCACCCACCCAAACACGTATAGAGGTGATGACCCATCCATACACGTACAGTGATAATGACATTCCCACGTTTACAACATCATTTAAATGGATTTAAAAAATAATGCATTTTAAAGTGGTAAAAATAAGTAAATGAGTTCCAAGCGGACATCGTCTTTTTAAATATTTTTACTGAAGTTTTAGGTAGCAATTTCCTATCTCTTAAAGCCATCTAAACATTGCAGATGGTTATTTCTATCTTTCTTCACTGTACTTTGCTATCCTCTTTAGATAGGTGCATTGATTGATGAGTAGGTAAGCTTAAAAAAGGTACAACGTGTATGCTAAGCGAAAGTTCGTCTCAAAGGAGACAGGACATTTTGAATCCGGCTCACATTCCAAACCGGACAGTCGTCTTGAAAATGGCGGCTAGTTTATCTCATTAAGACCAGAATCATAGAAAGATTGATTATAATTATTGTAAGATTATTGCTGTACAGTGAGCTCAAATATCTTCCTTAAGGTGGTGCAATCGGTTTTCAGTGAGTTAATTAATTATTTCCCAATTTTGGAATAAAAATTAGTTAATTTACCTTCCCTTGAGACAGGAAAAACATAAAAAAGTTTAACCACTACATTAGAACTTGTGGCCTTATGAAAAGGTGAATTTAGCTGATTTTAGATCAGCATTAAGACAAAACCGTTCAAAGTACAAATTTAATGTTTTATAACTACTATGTTTACATATAAATGAAGTGATTAGAATGTTTTTCATTTTTTTAAATTTACAAATATTTATCATTTTAAGGTAAAAAAAGGCATTTTTTTACCTTTAAAATTATAAATAGTTTTACATAAAAAAATGAAAAACAACTTAATCCCTTAATTTATATGTAAAAAACGTAGTTATAAAAAATTTGTACTTTGAACAGTTTTGTCTTAATGCTGATCTAAAATCAGGTAAATTCATCACTTCATAAGGCCGTAAGGTCTACAGTCTGTATACGGTAGGGTGGCGCACGGACCCGCCAGCTACCTGTGTCGGTCCTTTCCTCCCCCCGGCCCTCGCGGCTGTTTCCTTAATGAGTCACCAACTAGCCCCTCTAATAGAATTATTAACTTTTTTTACTTTCTCATGATATATCAATTTTAATAGAACATTTGTAAAGTACTAACAAAACTAAGAAAAGTGATATAAAACACGATGTGCTTTGATTATAAATAACGAAATGGTCGAAAGTTATTTTTTAGCCGGAATACTGTATGATTTGTTAAATGTTTTATATTTCTCATAATTCCCTAATCTTGATACAATATTATTTTAAGAGTTCTTTGAAAAAAGGTAGAATAATTTAAAACTATGTTATCGCATACTATTTAATCAGCCAAAATATCATTAAATAGGCAACACTACATACTTTAGTTTATTTGATTAATAAATCAACATTATTTTATATTACTCCCAGTAATCTTCAAGCCAAAGTATTTAGTGTCCAGAAGTTGAGCATTTTCCGGGAAGTATCCACATCTAACTGAAAACTACCCTGGCACCCTGGACAACCATTACTGCTGAGAGTGGTGAATCACCAACCCCTTTGCGGAAAAATATTAGCGCACATATTAGACTACGGTTAGTCATCAACAAGTTCAATGTCCTAACCAGTCTTGTTGTCCCATGTCCCATATCTGCACACTGCACGACTATGGGAGAAGGCAAGAGTACCGTACCTTATTTCAAAGTACTCTTAAAATAATATCGTATCATGATAACGTTGTATGAGAAATGTAAAACATTTAACAAATCATACAGTATTCCGGCTAAAAAATAACTTTCGACCATTTCGTTATTTATAATCAAAGCACACCGTGTTTTATATCACTTTTCTTAGTTTTGTTAGTACTTTACAAATGTTCTATTAAAATTGATATATTATGAGAAAGTAAAAAAAGTTAATAATTCTATTAGAGGGGCTAGTTGGTGACTCATTAAGGAAACAGCCGCGAGGGCCGGGGGGAGGAAAGGACCGACACAGGTAGCTGGCGGGTCCGTGCGCCACCCTACCGTATACAGACTGTAATGTAGTGGTTAAACTTTTTTTATATTTTTCCTGTCTCAAAGGAAGGTACATTAACTAATGTTGATTATACAATTGGAAAATAATTAACAGACCGAAAACCGATCGCACCACCTTAAGTGTCACACTCCGTCTAATCCCACATCAAATGCAATGAGGCAGACAACTCCGCAGCCCTGAAACAGCACATGAGAGTGTGAGTGCTAGTTAATTACTTTACTACAACAGGCGAACTATGCCTTAAAAGAAAGCGTTAAGTAAAATAGATAAAATTTCTGCCTTTTTTCTATTCGCCGAAAAAGCGTACTTCCGCATTCTTTTCACAAAAACCTGCTTTCGTTCCTCTGACTATTTTTCATGTACTGCTTCTGTTTTGCTTATTGTGGCGCTGCTGGTGCTATTTTCCAGTCTAAATGTATTTCTGTCTGCGATGTCAGTTTTTAAAATGTTTTCCATCATGAGGTTTTTCTGGATTTCATTAATCAAGGGCGTAGTTTTTTTTAGAGAGGCTTTGGTCTAATATTCTTCCAGTCAGCTTGTCTCCTGATAGTCTTTAGTTGTCCAAATAATGTCTTGGGTTTTTTTCTTATCTCGGCCTCTTAATTTTCCCTTTGTTGTTATTATTATCATTAAGCCTCTTTGCACTGAGGCGGTATTGTTATTTCTTTAAAGTGCTTCAGGCCACTGTGTCTTTGTATAGGCTATGGGGCAAGAGTTCCGATGTCATTCAAGTAGTCCATTTGTTTGGCCATATTTTGGAGTATATGAACAGGTGATCAAATGTGCTAGCATTGATTTTTTTACAGCGGTTATGAGGTTTCTAAGGGTGCTGAAAACAGTACATAATTCTTGTCCGTATTACATATCGTATGGTTTGTTGTCAGCTAACATTTGTTAATTTTAAAACTGCGATATATATTTGGATAAATGTACAAAAGTCATGATGGTATAAGTCATCTTCTGCCACAAAGCTAAGTCCAGTCCATCAAGCCACCTAAGACCTGCATCACTGATTCTGTGTATGCTGGCTAATCCCTCCGTAAAAGAGCGCAGATGGCACTCTGTAACTAAGTGATCCATTGTTTGTATAGACATGACTGATTTAGTGTCAATCCTCATTTATACTTCCAGTAATTGCATCTGCCAACACCAGTTGGGATCCGATTCAAGAGTGCTCACTCCCTACGAGGGAGGTTCATTACTAAACTCACTCTCAGTGTTGCATTTTTGGGTAACTGGGTTGTTTTGGACGGTTCAGAGTTCAACTGGCTGGTTTTATTGGCCAGTAATAGGATCGGCGGGTGTAGGAATTACTGGGAACCCGATAAAAATATTGTTTACCTAACTTAGATTTGATATGCTATATATCAAGTTGCTATTGAAGTTTAGGCCTTGGCAAGTTAGTTTAGGGTGGATGGCTGTTTTGTTTGCACTCTGATTTAAGGTAAATTATTTTAATTTACCTTATGTTGTTTTGTAATTTGTATTTAATTATTATTATTATATTTTACTAAGCATTTCATATGCTACGAATTTCAGGTTGCTCTTAAAGATTGTTTGGTCACAGTTAATCCTCATAGCAACATCATGCATTTGAGAATTAACTCTAAAACTATGGAAACAACTGGTTTTGTCTATTAATTCCTCCCCGTTTTAATCTCGTTTCAAGTAAATCTCGAATGCTTAGCCAAATATTATTTGGTTTGTTACAACATAGCATGGCATGGCTGTTGTGTATAGACTGTGATAATCGTCTAAGCATAGTATGTACATCTTTGATTCAAGAACATCGTCTAAATTTAGCATGGCCGCCTATGCTTCATGAACATCGGCTTAACATAGCATGGTCATCTCTGCTTCATCAACATCTTCTACAAATAGCATGACCGTCAGTGTTTCATGAATAACGTCTAATCATAGCATGGTCATCTATGCTACGTCAACATCGTCTAGACATAGCATGCATATCTATGCTTCATGAACATCGTCAAACATAGCATGGCCATCTATGCTTCAAGAACATTGTCTACGCATAGCATGGCCGTCTATATTTCATGAACATCGTCTAATCATAGCATGGCCATCTATGCTTCGTCAACATCGTCTACGCATAGCATGGCCGTCAGTGTCTCAAGAACATCGTCTAATCATAGCATGGCCATCTTTGCTTCGTCAACATCGTCTACGCATAGCATGGCCGTCAGTGTCTCAAGAACATCGTCTAATCATAGCATGGCCATCTATGCTTCGTCAACATCGTCTACGCATAGCATGGCCGTCAGTGTCTCAAGAACATCGTCTAATCATAGCATGGCCATCTATGCTTCGTCAACATCGTCTACGCATAGCATGGCCGTCAGTGTTTCATGAACATCGTCTAATCATAGCATGGCCATCTATGCTTCGTCAACATCGTCTACGCATAGCATGGCCGTCAGTGTCTCAAGAACATCGTCTAATCATAGCATGGCCATCTTTGCTTCGAGACAATTAAGAACATTTTAAAAGTTGGCAAATTAAAAATTATTACTACGTTCTTATCTAACAAAAACAAACCAGCGAAATAAATTCATCCTCGGATTCAGCAACACAGAAAACGTCTGTATCAGCGGTAGGGCTACACAGGAGTCATCATCTGCATTAAGGAGATTTGGTTAAAATTCTTGAATGCAGAGAGAAAAAGTTGAATGAACAAAAATTGGCCTCATCACGTCAACTTAACTTTACTAACTTGCAAAAGGCAAGTTATTTCCGCTCATTCGTCAACTTAAGTGGTAAGTGTTATTCCTGTTAGATATAAAATCCCTTTAATTTCATTTGCCCACTGATTTACATTTTTAAAATGAAACATTTGTATTAGTTTGAAACTTTCGGTTCCCATATTTATTTCAATCGTGTTCCAGTTAGTTTCTAATAAATAAAATATATACATATAAATGTATAATTTACAATAAAAATAAGTAAAATAAAACTTAATTAATTCTGAAATTTGCAATTTGTCGTTTTAACTTATTTTTCACTGACTTGTGATTAATGTTGGAGATTTTTAATTTTGTTGGTAGTATGTTGAACAATTTTATAAAATGGTATTTATTTGTTCGTTAACTATTTTTAATAGGTTCATTGGTAATAGTAGAATTTTATAAGTGTATTGTTTGAGTTTTGTAGTTTTTGTATATAAACATACTAGCTGTACCCGCCCGCTTCGCCAGACGTAATATTAAGTTTAAAGACTTGCAATCAAAATATAAACATTCCAAGAAATTTAAGAATATTCAAAGATATGCGATTGCAGCCAACTATCTATTATAATATGAAATATTTTTGAATAGACCTATAATATTTGCAAAATTTTTTTCTTCTTATATAAATTAATGACCCTTCAGCACAACAGTTTTGTTTTACAGTAAAACAATGTAAGCCTACTTTGAGAGGGAGCAAAGTTGGGCAATTGTGGCTGTATGCAAATTAATATTGTAATCTTGCTATTTCAATCAGACTTTTCTTGTGGTATATAAACTTTGATTGTCTAAAAAAATTTGAATAAGATAAAAAAGTGTCAAAGTCTAGAGAAATCTGTAAGTATACTTTTAGAGGGCACAAAGTACTATATTTTAATCTGAATCAATAAAATATTGTGTTTCTTGCCATGTTTAGCCATGTCCTATAATCTGGCTATGGATGCTTTAAAATTAAATTGTTAATTTTCCTATTTAAAACAGTTTGTTCTACTAGATAATAAAGTTTCATAGTATAGAAAAATCTTAATTAGAGTCCGTAAATCAACCAATTTGATTTACAAGTACAAATTGAAAATCTAGCTCTACCTAAGGGTGAAGGAGGTGAGATAGAGCAAAAAGTCATAGGACCAAAGTTGTAGATCATCTCAAATCAGGTGCAGAAAATGGTGTTAGTTTTGCTGTAGAGCTGTTCATTTAGCCGCTACAGTCCAAAAAGAGAACCGCTGTTTTTGGCATTTAAAATTTTTGGCACTAAAAAGACTGCAATTTTCGATTTACTTAGAATTTTTCAAAATCCCTCCTTATTGCACATCTACAATATAAGACCTTTGACTCTACAAAATGTCAGCCTCGTTGGCTTAATACTTTTTTAGTATTAATCATGATATATTAACTATGATTTCATTTTATGATGATTGATTAATACTTAATAGGTTATCAATTTATTATTTTAAACTGAATTATAAACTTTCATTTTATAAACTACCATTCTTTGTCAAGGTTTGTCTTTGTTGCGGAAATTCATGGACCAGATTGTAGGTCACTGCATTGTCTCCCATTGTATTTCCGCGAAGGTATAATGCACAGGGAAATGCCAGAGAGCTTTAAAAAGTGATCAGTGAAGAAATGATCAAATTTCTTGTCCCTTGGGGGTAGATGGAGTCAATCGCAGTACCTTGGGTAGACTTCTGTAGTCCTCAGGATAGGCTGCTCGTCCACTCGTACCTCTGGCTCTGGTTGGCTGTTTTTGAAGTCCTCCGGGAGTCGATCGCGTACGATGTCTGGACCGTGACTCCAAGTCCTCTCCTAGCTCGTCCCGTGCTTGCTCTTGCTGGGCGGGTTGACGAGATTTATGTAGTTGGACCTCAAAGTACAGATCGTCCCTCTCAGTCAGGTTCGTGAAGTCCTGTTGCTCACGGATCTCTCCTTCCACTCCCCTTTTCTTTCCAACTCTTTCCCCAGTATCTCATCCCCCTGCCACTTGTTGGACACGCCCCTATTTGTAACAGCCTTCGGAAAATCGTCAATTACCTATCGATGGTCATTTTGCGGATCATCATATGGGCCCGTTCGTTTCTCAAGGGTCTACCTCACCGAGCTTCTGCTGAACTCTGCCGAATCAGCATTCATCGGCCCAATTTTTTGTGAGTTTCATTTTCTGTAGCTAATTTGGCATGTGACGTTTTGTTGTGTACCTTGCTGTCCCTGCTTCCTTGACATCCGATACCTTCCTTCCTGAGCTAATAATGCTCTCAGGATGTTCTACTCAAATTGGTAAATGTACTTCATTTCCATTACCATATTTCCTGTTGTACTAAAAAAATAATTTCACAGATTTACTAACAATTTATACACTATAAATGAGGCGAGTTAATTAATTAATAATTTGGTTAAGTAAAACACAAAGGTTTACAACTGAAATTGTTGCACACTTTTCAATCAGCAGAGAAATAGGTAAAATCATTTTACAGTAAATAAATCTGGGAAACTTAAAAAAATACAATCTTGAAAATAATCCAAAACCAAGTTATAAGTTTATCGGGTAATTTTATTGACTGAATAATTATTAATTATTGGCTAGTAATTAATTTATGAAACGATTGAGAACGTCCATGCACATAAATGGACTGACTAAAATGGCCAAAGAATTGTTGAAATTTGCAAATTGTGTGTAAACTCTTTTATAAAAAGTCAAAGAATAAAATTATGACCTAACGGAGTTCCATAATTGTTCACGTTACGGGTCGTTATTAATTATGTCATGCCCTAACTAATAAGGAATTCCCACTGTGCAATTCAGAATCAGCCCACTTACCTGAATAAAATCAAATTTCAAACCCTAAAAAGGCCCCCCTGGAAATTAATTTAAGTTTTTAAATTTGGCACAGCAAATGTCACACTGACCTATCCGAATGAACTTGACGAAAATATCTTTTAAGAGTTGACAAGTGATAGAAGAACAAATACTTAATTAAAACTGCTCAAAATGTTTTGCTCATCTTTTTCCCACTGTCATAGTGAAACAATACTTTCAAAAACTGGAATTGTAAAAAAAAAACTGAACACACATACCGTCCTTTATAAACTATAACAAAATCTAAATTAACTAAACAGACTATAAAAAAATATGAAAAGGATAAACTTTTAGATATTTGAAAATATTCAAAAACAACACAAGAAACTTATACAAAACATTCGAAACCAATATTTACGGAGTAAACCCTAAAAGCCTCTGACATAAAGATAAAACTATGATTTTGGTTTTTAGCAATCAGTGAAACTGAACGGTAATAGAATAGAACCTAGCTAAATACTTTGAAAGTCTTTCAAATCATCCAGAACTAGTAAACTTCCACCATTCCAAATTAACATTACTAAATGAAAGTATTAAATGAAATTTAAATAACTAGATAAGTGGGAAATTTAAAAACAACAACATTTAGGTCAACAAAATTTAGATAAACATTTCAATATAACGACCCATCAGAGTTTTACTCCATTTATAGAAAGCATCCGGCAAACAGAAAGAATTCCTGATAATTGGAAAAAGAGCCCTTACTCGTCCAATACACGAAACAAGTCACAGAACTGTTAAAACTGTTAAAGAACATTTTCTTAACTTTAACCTAATCCTTGGACATCAAAAGATTATAACGAAGATGTTGTTTTATATCGTTTTCCTAAACTCTCAAACAAGGAAATCACTAATTTATAATAAATCAAAAGTAAAATATTTGTGATAACTGTCTGAACCAATTAATTGAAATAAAAATTGGTTAAACTAGTAAATTTTCATTCCTATTACAATTTAACTGTTTCATAAAAAGTTATTCAGGGATAGTGAAGACAATAAATAAATAAACTTGGGCTAACCCATCAAAATAGGTATAAAACAACATAAAAGTTGATTGTTTATGTTTTTTCAATAGTCTAGCCATCTTGGTTCAATAAATCTCTACAGATAAAATATTGAAATCCTGACAGAAATAGTGGAATAGCAGGTTTGCAAGTTTCATAATAAAAAATTTAAAAAAAACAGAATGCATGATTTGCCTATAACACCTTCTAAATTGTCGAGCAAAAAATATGAAAACATTAAAAGAGTTACTCAATTAAAAGATTTTTTTCTGATCAAATATACAACAATCGAGCCTTGGAAAAGTTACGAATGAAGCTCACCGTAAAAAAATGGAAACTGAATTTATACAATTACAAAACATTTATAATGAAAATCATTTTTTACGTTCTTAATAATCAGTGAGGACATATGTTTATTTATTCCTTATTGTTTTTATTTGTTTTACCAGCATAAAAATGTTTCACAACCAAACAAAGAATTTGATAAACTACATATCTCGTACGACGTGTGATATTTTTTAGAGTACGTGAGCTTTAGTTTGATTATTTTACGATTTTATTTTACCGGCTAATATTTTATTCTGAGGTACAATTTGATTAAGTATAAAAATTCCATCATCAACCTTCAAATTTAAACGTGGTTTCATCTCTCATAGTTTTCCCCTACTTAATCTATAGACATTAATTTGTATCCAGTGTACAATAACCATGTTAATTTTTTCAGCACAATAAATAAAAAACCATCTTTTAGTTCTTTTTAATGCTGGACAATGAATCTTGAAAGCAGAAAGGTCTAGACGCATTAGTATTTCACGAATCGGTAATATTTAAGATAAGTTTCATCTAATTATGAACCTTGGACGTATTTTCTCACGGAGACTGATGCGTCTGTGGTCATTTGATACCGTTTTCAGACAGACGGCCAATTGGTATATACCAATTGGTAAGATTAATTATACCAATTAATTGCTATATAACTTTGGTATCAATTAATCTTATAATGTCTTATACTCTTAAAAACTCTAAATAAGGCAGAGAGATCGATTCCAGTCTTCTTTAAAATAAAAGTATTTCAGGTACATTATACAAGATGTCCCAAAATCACAGGACTAAACTTGACCAAATGGTTTAGAAGGTCAAACTGAATGAAAAATGTCATAAAACCAATAGTCTATCTTGCTTTGTTCACCTTAGATCGACCATTTTGTTTTTTACATAAAGTTATTTTTATTTTCAATACGAGTTTATCGATTTTATTGAAACTTAGCTTAGCTGTTACTAACATAAATTAACTTTCAAGATCTAATTTGCGTTTTTTAAATGGTGGCTATTTGAAATATTTAAACAAAAATGTAAAGACTACAGTAATTTGTTGTTGAAAATTTTATACAAATTCCAACAATACCAGATTTTTAAAAATCGGTACATTACTGAGTAATCATTTTGTTCGCCTGAACAGGACGGCATTGTTTTGTTTTTACGTTATCGGCACATCTAGGCACGTACAAAAACTTCGATTACTCAGTTATGTATGAACCTACTTAAATACCCCTTGTATTTTTGTATATGTTATACAATTTGTAATAACAATGTAGTCTTAACATTGTTTGATAAAATCGTTGATATTTAACTTATTTTTGTTTAAATATTTCAAATGGCCGCCATTTTGAAAATACACATTAGATATTCAAAATTATTTTTTACAAATTGAAATCGATAAACCTGTATTGAAAATAAAATAATTTTATGTAGAAAAAAAAATGGTCGATCTAAGGTGAACGAAGGTTTTATAGCATTTTGTATTAAGTTTGACGTCCTAAATCAATTAGTGAAGTTAGATCCTGTCATTTTGGGACACCCCTTATAACATTACTTAAACCTTCTTCCTTTTTTAGTTTTGTAATGTTTTCTCTAAACGATTTTGATTGAGTAAATCTCTTACATTTGTTGGATTGAACTTTAAAAATTAGTAAAATTATAAACAAATATTTTAGGAGAAATCGTTTCATGTGTAATTAGCCAAGAAAATGACACATAAATACCGTAAAAAATCCTCTAGTTTATTGATTGAAACGTTAGAAAACGTAACTAGGATAGAAGTTGAAAATCATAATAAATAAATTAATTTGTATTTATTATTTCAAATGTTCTTTTATTATTGTTTCAGTTTGATAAACGTTTATTAACGTCATGGAGTATTCATGTAAAGGAAAACGTGATATAGAAAAATATATAACTGCAGCATTTACTTTGTACCTGACTTGGAGGAAAACATTACAAAGGAAATACATCAACTTCAACGAATTGATATTACATGTACAAATATAACTTTATCAACAAGTATAATACTCTTACCGTTTATGGATTCCAGTTTGTGCAAAAATGCTGAGATTTGCAAACTTAAGGGTATGCCAAGTATATTCTGTGAAATTCGTAATTACATTGTATCACTCCATATGATTTATTACTTTATATTTTTTTAATAGTTAAATTGTGAAAATTCATTACTAGTTAAATTGACTTTAACAATCATTTGAGTAGTATATTTGGGAATGTATGGTAAGTTGAAGAGAAGTCTTTAATTGTGCGGCCTGAAGACCTTTCATTTTAATTTTTCTTGCAGAAAACTGTAAATAAAGATTTCACTGAATAACGTGGCTAAAAGAATATAATGTTTTTATGGAACTGTACACTGGATAGTTACTTAAAAAAATGAAGCTATAACCAAGTGTCAACTCAGTTCGCTGTAGTACAGTGACAGTTGTAATGTCATATGATCTTAGTAGCTGGGTAAATTGCAAGCAGTTAAGTCACCTCCTCCTGCTTCTATTGAACTGTACACTGGACAGTTACTTCAAGAAATAAGATAGCTATAACTAAGTGTCAACTCAGTACACTGTAGTACAGTGACAGTTGTAATGTCAAATGATCTTAGTAGCTGGTAAAGTGCAGTCACCTCCTCCTGCTTCTATGGAACTGTACACTGGATAGTTACTTCAAGAAATAAGATAGCTATAACCAAGTGTCAACTCAGTACACTGTAGTACAGTGACAGTTGTAATGTCAAATGATCTTAGTAGCTGGTAAAGTGCAGTCACCTCCTCCTGCTTCTATGGAACTGTACACTGGATAGTTTACTTTATGAAATAAGATAGCTATAACGTGTCAACTCAGTACACTGTAGTACAGTGACAGTTGTAATGTCAAATGATCTTAGTAGCTGGGTAAAGTGCAAGCAGTTAAGTCACCTCCTCCTCTGCTTCTATGGAACTGTACACTGGATAGTTACTTTATGAAATAAGATAGCTCTAATGTGTCAACTCAGTACACTGTAGTACAGTGACAGTTGTAATGTCAAATGATCTTTGCAGCTGGGTAAAGTGCAAGCAGTTAAGTCACCACCTCCTCTGCTTCTATGGAACTGTACACTGGATAGTTACTTTATGAAAAAAGATAGCTCTAATGTGTCAACTCAGTACACTGTAGTACAGTGACAGTTGTAATGTCAAATGATCTTAGTAGCTGGTAAAGTGCAAGCAGTTAAGTCACCTCCTCCTCTGCTTCTATTGAACTGTACACTGGACAGTTACTTTATGAAATAAGATAGCTATAACGTGTCAACTCAGTACACTGTAGTACAGTGACAGTTGTGATGTCAAATGATCTTAGTAGCTGGGTAAAGTGCAAGCAGTTAAATCACCTCCTCCTCTGCTTCTATGGAACTGTACACTGGATAGTTACTTCAAGAAATAAGATAACTATAACAAAGTGTCAACTCAGTACACTCTAGTACAGTGACAGTTGTAATGTCAAATGATCTTAGTAGCTGGTAAAGTGCAAGCAGTTAAGTCACCTCCTCCTCTGCTTCTATTGAACTGTACACTGGATAGTTACTTCAAGAAATAAGATAGCTATAACTAAGTGTCAACTCAGTACACTGTAGTACAGTGACAGTTGTAATGTCAAATGATCTTAGTAGCTGGTAAAGTGCAAGCAGTAAAGTCACCTCCTCCTGCTTCTATTGAACTGTACACTGGATAGTTACTTCAAGAAATAAGATAGCTATAACCAAGTGTCAACTCAGTACACTATAGTACAGTGACAGGTGTAATGTCAAATGATCTTAGTAGCTGGTAAAGTGCAGTCACCTCCTCCAGCTTCTATGGAACTGTACACTGGATAGTTACTTCAAGAAATAAGATAGCTATAACGTGTCGACTCAGTACACTGTAGTACAGTGACAGTTGTAATGTCAAATGATCTTAGTAGCTAGGTAAAGTGCAAGCAGTTAAGTCACCTCCTCCTGCTTCTATGGAACTGTACACTGGATAGTTACTTCAAGAAATAAGATAGCTATAACCAAGTGTCAACTCAGTACACTGTAGTACAGTGACAGTTGTAATGTCAAATGATCTTAGTAGCTGGTAAAGTGAAAGCAGTTAAGTCATCTCCTCCTGCTTCTATGGAACTGTACACTGGATAGTTACTTCAAGAAATAAGATAGCTATAACCAAGTGTCAACTCAGTACACTGTAGTACAGTGACAGTTGTAATGTCAAATGATCTTAGTAGCTGGTAAAGTGCAAGCAGTTAAGTCACCTCCTCCTGCTTCTATGGAACTGTACACTGGATAGTTACTTCAAGAAATAAGATAGCTATAACCAAGTGTCAACTCAATACATTGTAGTACAGTGACAGTTGTAATGTCATAAGTAAACCGTGGGAATGCACTTAACCTCATGGAATGCTCATTTCTTAGTAGGTTAAGTGCAAGCAGTTAAGTCACCTCCTCCTCTGCTTCTATGGAACTGTACACTGGATAGTTACTTCAAGAAATAAGATAGCTATAACCAAGTGTCAACTCAGTACACTGTAGTACAGTGACAGTTGTAATGTCAAATGATCTTAGTAGCTGGTAAAGTGCAAGCAGTTAAGTCACCTCCTCCTCTGCTTCTATTGAACTGTACACTGGATAGTTACTTTATGAAATAAGATAGCTATAACGTGTCAACTCAGTACACTGTAGTACAGTGACAGTTGTAATGTCAAATGATCTTTGTAGCTGGGTAAAGTGCAAGCAGTTAAGTCACCACCTCCTCTGCTTCTATGGAACTGTACACTGGATAGTTACTTTATGAAAAAAGATAGCTCTAATGTGTCAACTCAGTACACTGTAGTACAGTGACAGTTGTAATGTCAAATGATCTTAGTAGCTGGGTAAAGTGCAAGCAGTTAAGTCACCTCACTGTAGTACAGTGACAGTTGTAATGTCAAATGATCTTAGTAGCTGGTAAAGTGCAAGCAGTTAAGTCACCTCCTCCTCTGCTTCTATGGAACTGTACACTGGATAGTTACTTCAAGAAATAAGATAGCTATAACTAAGTGTCAACTCAGTACACTGTAGTACAGTGACAGTTGTAATGTCAAATGATCTTAGTAGCTGGTAAAGTGCAAGCAGTAAAGTCACCTCCTCCTGCTTCTATTGAACTGTACACTGATTAGTTACTTCAAGAAATAAGATAGCTATAACCAAGTGTCAACTCAGTACACTGTAGTACAGTGACAGGTGTAATGTCAAATGATCTTAGTAGCTGGTAAAGTGCAGTCACCTCCTCCTGCTTCTATGGAACTGTACACTGGATAGTTACTTCAAGAAATAAGATAGCTATAACGTGTCAACTCAGTACACTGTAGTACAGTGACAGTTGTAATGTCGTAGATCTTAGTAGCTGGTAAAGTGCAAGCAGTTAAGTCACCTCCTCCTGCTTCTATGGAACTGTACACTGGATAGTTACTTCAAGAAATAAGATAGCTATAACCCAGTGTCAACTCAGTACACTGTAGTACAGTGACAGTTGTAATGTCAAATGATCTTAGTAGCTGGTAAAGTGCAAGCAGTTAAGTCACCTCCTCCTGCTTCTATGGAACTGTACACTGGATAGTTACTTCAAGAAATAAGATAGCTATAACCCAGTGTCAACTCAGTACACTGTAGTACAGTGACAGTTGTAATGTCAAATTATCTTAGTAGCTGGTAAAGTGCAAGCAGTTAAGTCACCTCCTCCTGCTTCTATGGAACTGTACACTGGATAGTTACTTCAAGAAATAAGATAGCTATAACCAAGTGTCAACTCAGTACACTGTAGTACAGTGACAGTTGTAATGTCAAATGATCTTAGCAGCTGGTAAAGTGCAGTCACCTCCGCCTGCTTCTATTGAACTGTACACTGGATAGTTACTTCAAGAAATAAGATAGCTATAACATGTCAACTCAGTACACTGTAGTACAGTGACAGTTGTAATATCAAATGATCTTAGTAGCTGGTAAAATGCAAGCAGTTAAGTCACCTCCTCCTGCTTCTATGGAACTGTACACTGGATAGTTACTTCAAGAAATAAGATAGCTATAACCAAGTGTCAACTCAGTACACTGTAGTACAGTGACAGTTGTAATGCCAAATGATCTTAGTAGCTGGTAAAGTGCAAGCAGTTAAGTCACCTCCTCCTGCTTCTATGGAACTGTACACTGGATAGTTACTTCAAGAAATAAGATAGCTATAACCAAGTGTCAACTCAGTACACTGTAGTACAGTGACAGTTGTAATGTCAAATGATCTTAGTAGCTGGTAAAGTGCAAGCAGTTAAGTCACCTCCTCCTGCTTCTATGGAACTGTACACTGGATAGTTACTTCAAGAAATAGGATAGCTATAACCAAGTGTCAACTCAGTACACTGTAGTACAGTGACAGTTGTAATGTCAAATGATCTTAGTAGCTGGGTAAAGTGCAAGCAGTTAAGTCACCTCCTCCTCTGCTTTTATGGAACTGTACACTGGATAGTTACTTTATGAAATAAGATAGCTCTAATGTGTCAACTCAGTACACTGTAGTACAGTGACAGTTGTAATGTCAAATGATCTTAGTAGCTGGTAAAGTGCAAGCAGTTAAGTCACCTCCTCCTCTGCTTCTATGGAACTGTACACTGGATAGTTACTTCAAGAAATAAGATAGCTATAACCAAGTGTCAACTCAGTACACTGTAGTACAGTGACAGTTGTAATGTCATATGATCTTAGTAGCTGGGTAAAGTGCAAGCAGTTAAGTCACCTCCTCCTCTGCTTTTATGGAACTGTACAATGGATAGTTACTTCAAGAAATAAGATAGCTATAACCAAGTGTCAACTCAGTACACTGTAGTACAGTGACAGTTGTAATGTCAAATGATCTTAGTAGCTGGTAAAGTGCAAGCAGTTAAGTCACCTCCTCCTCTGCTTCTATTGAACTGTACAGTGGATAGTTACTTTATGAAATAAGATAGCTATAACGTGTCAACTCAGTACACTGTAGTACAGTGACAGTTGTAATGTCAAATGATCTTAGTAGCTGGGTAAAGTGCAAGTAGTTAAGTCACCTCCTCCTCTGCTTCTATGGAACTGTACACTGGATAGTTACTTTATGAAATAAGATAGCTCTAATGTGTCAACTCAGTACACTGTAGTACAGTGACAGTTGTAATGTCAAATGATCTTAGTAGCTGGTAAAGTGCAAGCAGTTAAGTCACCTCCTCCTCTGCTTCTATGGAACTGTACACTGGATAGTTACTTCAAGAAATAAGATAGCTATAACCAAGTGTCAGCTCAGTACACTGTAGTACAGTGACAGTTGTAATGTCATATGATCTTAGTAGCTGGGTAAAGTGCAAGCAGTTAAGTCACCTCCTCCTCTGCTTCTATTGAACTGTACAATGGATAGTTACTTCAAGAAATAAGATAGCTATAACTAAGTGTCAACTCAGTACACTGTAGGACAGTGACAGCTGTAATGTCAAATGATCTTAGTAGCTGGTAAAGTGCAAGCAGTTAAGTCACCTCCTCCTCTGCTTCTATGGAACTGTACACTGGATAGTTACTTCAAGAAATAAGATAGCTATAATGTGTCAACTCAGTACACTGTAGTACAGTGACAGTTGTAATGTCAAATGATCTTAGTAGCTGGTAAAGTGCAAGCAGTTAAGTCACCTCCTCCTCTGCTTCTATGGAACTGTACACTGGATAGTTACTTCAAGAAATAAGATAGCTATAACCAAGTGTCAACTCAGTACACTGTAGTACAGTGACAGTTGTAATGTCATAAGATCTTAGTAGTAGGTAAAGTGCAGTCACCACCCAGCTACTAAGATCATATGACATTAAAACTGTCACTGTACTACAGCAAACTGAGTTTGAAGCAAACTGAAGGTTATAGCTTCATTTTCTGAAGTAACTATCGAGTGTACAGTTCCATAGAAGCAGGAGGTGACTGCACTTTACCCAGCTACTAAGAACTTATGACATTACAACTGTCACTGTACTACAGCGAACTGAGTTGACACTTGGTTATAGCTTCATTTTCTGAACTAACAGGAGGTGACTGCACTTTACCCAGCTACTAAGATCTTATGACATTACAACTGTCACTGTACTACAGCGAACTGAGTTGACACTTGGTTATAGCTTCATTTTCTGAAGTAACTATCCAGTGTACAGTTCCATAGAAGCAGGAGGTGACTGCACTTTACCCAGCTACTAAGAACTTATGACATTACAACTGTCACTGTACTACAGCGAACTGAGTTGACACTTGGTTATAGCTTCATTTTCTGAAGTAACTATCGAGTGTACAGTTCCATAGAAGCAGGAGGAGGTGACTTTACTGCTTGCAATTTACCCAGCTACTAAGATCATATGACATTACAACTGTCACTGTACTACAGTGTACTGAGTTGACACTTAGTTATAGCTATCTTATTTCTTGAAGTAACTATCCAGTGTACAGTTCCATAGAAGCAGGAGGTGACTTAACTGTTTGCACTTTACTAGCTACTAAGATCTTATGACATTACAACTGTCACTGTACTACAGCGAACTGAGTTGACACTTGGTTATAGCTTCATTTTCTGAAGTAACTATCGAGTGTACAGTTCCATAGAAGCAGGAGGTGACTGCACTTTACCCAGCTACTAAGATCTTATGACACTACGCTGTTACTCTACTGTATACAGTGAACTTTATAATTGGTTACAGCTTAATTTCCGTGAAAAAATATGCAAGGTGCGAAGAGCTGATAGAAGTCCCTTTTTACGGTTACACTTTTCTTCAATTTTCTAAGAATTTACGATTAGACAGCCTTTCAACAGATTATTTGTTTAAAATCATAAAGAACAATCCTGAGTGATAGCCTTATAAAGTCGTATTCAAAGGTGTTGGCATATTCCATCCCTGGATCACCGGGCATAAAACACCAGGATACTACTCAATAAATAACGGGTCTTACTATTTTGACAGATGACGACCCCCGTTACACGAGAGCCGAACAAATAAACACCCTCCATTCCAAGAAGGATCATTGCCTAATGAATAATCTTCAGGCAGGTGATTGAACAGATGACCCCAGCTCTCCGAAGTGTCGCCCTAACCCCAAGGAATATTAGTTTCGCTCTTAACTCACGTCGCCCAAACCCCACATAATCAGGTAAACATTCCTTTAAACGAATGCCTTTTTCTCTTAAGGGTGTTCGATCGAAAATAATTTTTTTAATGTTTGAATAAAATTGTTATTATCCATTTAAAGTAATAAATATGTTACGGGGAAAAAAATTATAATATTTCTTTATGGAGATATGGCTGCCCAAAGTGAATAATTTAGGATTTTTGGTCCGTAACTCATTAACAAACCGTGTGATATAATTTATTAAAATTATGATAATATAGTGAACAAAAGGGTACTAATCAATTTAATAAATTGTAAATCTAAAAAAAATTAATTGTTACCAATTAATTTTCTATAAATGATATTTGTACAAATTTTGAGTTTAAATTTGTATATTCATCTTTTGCTAAAAATTAGATTAATAATATATAATTAATTGCTAAAGTTAACTAAAAATGTGGTAGTTATGCACATTTGTCGAATTTGCGGGGCGGGGCAGGCGGGGGCTATGAGGGCTTGTTTGATAGCGAGTCAGAATCTTTACTACTCTTAGCGGCAGTTGCGATAAATTCTAGAACAAAATTCCTTAGAGTGCTAAACTGGGAGCCCGGACGAACATCCTTAAAAAGGATGTATATCTCCAACTGTTTATTCAACATAAAAAAAAAAAAAAACAGTTTTTTACTACTTACATTAATTTGCCTTATTTTACTAACTAAAATTGTTCATTTACATTCTCACTTGTCATAGTATTAAGGCTAACTCAGGTATAGTAGGTCACCAGGTAACACTTTTAATCGTGAGCATAGACAAGTTGAAAGTGTAAGTTATGTTGAAAAATTTCAATGTGGAACTGGTAGTAACAGTCAAAGGAAACTTCGAGGAGTCATTAAGTGGAACTGGTAGTAACAGTCAAAGGAAACTTCGAGGAGTCATTATGTGGAACTGGTAGTAACAGTCAATGCAAATTTCGAGGAGTAATTATGTGGAACTGGTAGTAACAGTCAAAGGAAATTTTGAGGAGTAATTATGTGGAACTGGTAGGAACAGTCAAGGAAACTTCGAGGAGTCATTATGTGGAACTGGTAGTAACAGTCAAAGGAAATTTCTAGGAGTATTTATGTGGAACTGGTAGTAACAGTCAAAGGAAATTTCTAGGAGTAATTATGTGGAACTAGTAGTAACAGTCAAAGCAAATTTCAAGGAGTCTATATGTGGAACTGGTAGTAACAGTCAAACCAAATTTCGAGGAGTAATTATGTGGAACTGGTAGTAACAGTCAAAGCAAATTTCGATGAGTAATTATGTGGAACTGGTAGTAACAGTCAAAGCAAATTTCGAGGAGTCATTATGTGGAACTGGTAGTAACAGTCAAAGCTAATTTCTAGGAGTAATTATGTGGAACTGGTAGTAACAGCCAAAGCAAATTTCGAGGAGTAATTATGTGGAACTGGTAGTAACAGTCAAAGCAAATTTCGAGGAGTCATTATGTGGAACTTGTAGTAACAGTTAAAGGAAATTTCAAGGATTCATTATTTGGAAAGTGCATTTTTTCTTCAAACTCAGAAAACCGTAATTTTGAATCGGACAGTAGCCTATTTATGACTATTTTGTTTTAGAGAACTATTTGATACTAGTGATTAAGCCGTCACACATATAAACGTTTAGGCAAATTGTAGTACATCAACACGAGCCTCACAAGTTAAGGAGATAAATCAGGAAGCGATATTTATCGATTAGTCCTAGATTACTTCCGCACTAACGTCCTTAGCATCCAGGTCCCTCCCTACAGCAATTCCTACTTTTGGTGAATTAAAATGTTCGCTCATTAACAGCACCGGAGAAAGTTATAATTTGTTGAAATTTCTCTCAGATACTTGTCAACTAGAAGAATATCTTAGGGCCTAAATCAATTTGGATAGACTTCGGATGGTTTTGCTTAAAGCACAAATTGTATATGTAATAACTAATACTTCATTTAAAACTTAATTATTAAATTAATTCAACTTATTTTTAAACTCAAAAGATAACTCAAACTAGTAATATCTAAGAATATATTTCGATATAAAAATGTATATTTAATCTTTAGAGCTTATGTGAAATGTAACGTGATAGTCACATATGTTTGGGATAGCTAGTAGAACAACCTTCAATTGACAATGTCTGTAAGATGGGTGGGTAGGCCAAAGTTAGTCGAGTGTTTGGGATAGCTAGTATGATAACCTTTAGTTGTCAATGTCTGTAAGATGGTTGGTTAGGCCACAGTTAGTCTTTTTTAGATGAATTTAGAGCAATTGTGTTCTATGTTTGAGAATTATTATTATGGAAAATCACAGCAGAATTATCTACAAAAATTAATTTTTGACAGAAGATATTCCACAACAATTTTATTTCTACGAAAATAAGCTTACTTAGCCTAATCTTTTTATCGTATAAGAAAATCAACAAATGGTACATGCCACATATGATTGTTAAAGGAGTAAAAAAAAACGCATATAATACTTTTCAAATTAAAACATTGTGGTTGACTCTTTTATTCCATTATATAATTTGTTGTAAATTCTTAAGAATGTACATTTTGATAGTCCAAAAACATAATTGAAAGTATGATCTATTTATTCCTAGAGTAATGAGTAGATCATTTCACGGAACAATAACGTGTTTTCCCTAGTTGATCTACAAGGAGAGCAGGACGTACGTTCATTCAATAAGGAATGTGGCCTTCAAAGTTCTGAGAGGTTTATACCAGGAATCAGAAAATTGGGTCAGTGACTCAAGTTATTCTGGAATTCGGTTAAGTCCTAGAGTTTCCTGGACGTTCCCTGTAGAAACTTGTTGCTTCTATTAATTATGTGATTTTAAACCTGGATTTAGATCATTATTGGACATCTTTGTGAAATCCTAGGAAATGCTAAGTTATTTAACATTTATATCGTCCATGTTCACCAATGCTTATCCTTATAAAGTATATTAAAAATATACTAAGCTATAACAATATTATTTATGGGCCTATCATGACCCAAATGAAATTTTTGAGGTGTGAATTCTTTATATATTTTGGATTAAAAATTAAAAAAGCCACGACATTTTAAGGTTTATTAAATTAGGTTATATTCACCCTATGCTTGCTGTGTTTTAAAGAACTTTATATCTTATAACTTTTTCCCATCCCGTCTTCGTTTTCATCTGTTTTTATTATTACCTAATTTTCCCCCGACCAATATGACTAACTATTTGAATGCATAGGCTAAATGCCTTCACAGTCGTAAAAAACTGTTGAATCCGCGTTTCCCTATTATTAGGTTTATGTTCTTACTATTGCCAGTTTCCATTTAGCCACATGGACCGATTGGACACAACCACTATAAGTCCTTACTGTAGACCCTTCACTTGTTGGTCCTTATTGTAGACACTCCATTAGTGATTATTATTATATACCATCCACTTGACAGTCCTTGTTGTTGACCTTCTATTAGTAGGTCCATATTGTAGGTCCTCCAATGGTGTATCCCTAATGTAGGTCATCCACTTGTTGGTCCTTGTTATGCAGACACCCGTTAGTGGGTTCTTAATGTAGGCCCACCAATGGTGGGTGTTCATTCGGCCGTAGAACGTTTGGCACACATTTTTGGCCGATTTGGAATGGCACGATTGGCACAGTCATTAGAGGGGATTAAGAAGGGTCAACCTGTAAGTTTCAGAAAGGTACGATTGGCACACACCGCCCGGCCAGGTAGTAGCAGCCAGGTGGCCAGAATGCGGGAAAATGGGAACTTTTTTGCCCCCGCAAATTCCCTGCTGTGGTGCTTATTGAAGTAAGCAACTAACCTAACCTAACCTAACCTAACCTAACCTAACCCAACCCAACCCAACCCAACCCAACCTAACCTAACCTAACCTAACCTAACCTAACGTGAGGTTTAAATTTAAAAATTTGTTATATCACGGGCAAATGACTGCCACGCAGAGTTGACGGGAATAATAAGATTCCCGTTTTCCCTCGTTCGATGGCGTCTACCTGGTCGAGCGACTGTGCCAATCCTGCCTTTTCCAAGCAGGCGAGTTGACCCTACTTATTCCGCTCTAATGATTGTGCCAACACTGCCATGGGCAGAAGGTCCAAAAATGTGTGCCAATCGTCCCGTCCCCGTTCATTCAACATCAATACTCTCCATGACATTGACAAAGAGACTATGTTACCATGTAACTGAATAGTCCCCAAACTTTACGTAACCATAAATGTGTTGTTTCAAGCTATATGATTAATTTGAATTTTTGGACATTAACATTATTTACATTCGTATTAACATTAATGTTAAAACACACTAATCGCCTTTAAATCATTTTTCTAAGTAATCTGACTACTCGCGCAAGGAAACCTAAATGTGTTTCTTTTTTTTGTTTCTTTTTTTCTGTGAGTAGTAACGAATATCAGAACCAGCGGATTAAAAACGTAAAGGAATGGATCCGGGACCTTTTCCGTTAATTCACTACCACTACTTTTTTTATCACTGTTCCGGTTAGGTTAGGTAGTTACAAAAGTTGATCACATACTGGTAAATCCAGTGATTTAAAGTACAGTATGTTAAATAACCAAAAACAAAAACAAGTCTTCAATTTGGACAGGCCATCAATCACGTGTTGATCCTAATATATTTAAGTGTATATTAAATCGGCTTTCCTTTGGCGAGGTTAATGCAGGATTTACCTTATACAGTGAATAAGGTTGAACGTGAAGTCTTCGTCTGCAAGTCTTTGTCTCCCTTAATAGGCCACTACTAGAGATTGGCGTGTGACTCCTCGACGTTCCGTCCGTCAGGGTAACGACGCACCCGCTCCTGATTGGACACTTTTTGGCCCCGACATGCAGCTGTCGATAAGCAAACAAGAAACTTCCAAAAATAACTGACTCATCCCAGCTATACGAATATCAAATTTTATTTCAACTTCTATCTGTTTGTGCAAATGAAATAATCGGAAATAATCGGAAATAATCTCTCTCTCAGGTCGGTCAAAAGTTCGAAGCACTCACATTTTTAGTACATAAACGAAGAAGAATAAACTGTTGGACATTTTAAAGACACAAACGTGAAAATTCTAGTGCACTAATTAACCTTGCATCCATCTAAACTAGATTTTGGGATTAGTTTTATTTATGTACAGTAGAACTCCAACCATCCAAATCAATTGAGACCATACCCGATTCGGAAAATCATATTTTTGTATAAAATCAGTCCATATTATTTAATTACTGCATGTAATTAAATGCATGTATTTTGAAATGAGATATAAAACAATATTTTAAATGAGAATGGGTATTACATAATTAATTAGTTACAGTTCAGTTACATACTACCTTACCATGTACTATAGTGTGTATTTACGTACCATAATGTAAACGAACGTTATTGCTTGCCAAACAGCTTAGTTAATTATGCTCTATATGTTTGGCTCTTCCCTTTTTGGGCAGCCAGGTCGATAACCTGTAAATCGCGCCCTCTGTAAATCGCGCCCCATGCGTCGTCACGTCAACCCTCGTCAACGTCAATTAGCACAATATTAACCCTTCACACTTTATCCATTCATAGGTTAGGTTAGATTAGGTTATGTTAGGTTAGGTTAGGTTAGGTTAGGTTAGGTTAGGTTAGGTTAGGTTAGGTTAGGTTAGGTTAGGTTAGGTTAGGTTAGGTTAGGTTAGGTTAGGTTAGGTTAGGTTAGGTTAAAAGACTAAAGAGAAAGCTACCAGGGATAAACCGGGAGGTGGGCCATTCCCGGTCATTCCCCTTATGAAACGGCTGTGAAGTGACGCTCGCGGCCCGTGACTCAGAGGTTCAGGTAGACAGGGCGCGATTTACCCAGATTTTTGATGGGGCGCGATTTACACAGGGCGCAATTTTCATGCATTCTCCAGGTCGTGCATCCGCTTGACAGAGGAATGGATAATAGCGTGAGTAGACAATACATTATCTCTATTGCTTTATGTTTCCTGGCTGAATTTGAATTTGTTCTTTTAAGACGGTGTACTCAATAAATACAGAGTACAGTATTTATTGAGGCATATTATGTGTTATTTATTGTGATACATATATGTATGATTTATCTTTATAAGGATTCAAACACTACTCTTTGTTGTTGTATGATTTTAGTTTTTTTTTTTTTTTTTCAGAACAAAATTAAAAAATTTTGTAAAAGATTGTAATATTTCTTTTATGACATTCCGAAAGCGATTTGTATATCGTTGATTCGAATAGTTTGATAGTTCGAATTCCACTGTATTGATTTATTGTCAGTGTATGTAATAATTCAAATTATATCTAATACCTAGTTCATAACATCTCATATAATTACATTTTGTTTTGGTGGTATTGGACATTCTTATAGGGAAAAATGAGTTAAGGGAGGTGTACACAATAGAAATGTCAGGATATCTGGACCAAAGAACTTCCTTGAGTCTATTTTGAATTGTTAAGTACCGAAATATATTACTAGTTACTTTTGTACCTTAGAAAAATGTTTATTTCATTCTTCATAAGTGATTTTTATATGAGTGGAATTAAGAAAACACCTTACCATCAAACATAAGATTAGAGCAGTAAAAATAATAATATTAATAACTAAGTTTAAAGGGTAATAAATAAAAAGAAAAACACTACTACTGTCGGCGCAGAAATTATTTGTACCCAAGTTTGAAGGTTGTTTATAAAAAAACTAAGAAACCAATGAAAAATCCAATCACACCACTGTTTTCTATTGTTAATTAGACGTTTTACATATGGATGTTTAAATGTTATTATTAGTTTTTATCCAATTTGGCACGAAAAAAGTACTGACGTTTTAACTAGTACTATGAATAAAATTAACACTTTCATTTCTAACAAACCCTTTAGACTATCACATTTATATTTTGATACGTGGTTGACAGGAATGTTTTCTACCTATAAGTTTCATAGATTTTAGAATTTTAAATTTTTAAGAAAATAAGTTCTTATCAATTATTAAATCAACGTTATCTTGGCTTCTAGAGACTGTAAAATTAATTATTTGGTCTCGTTGTAATCCTTATAATACGTATAGTAACCATACATTCAGTATGCGTCAGTATATGAAGTGATTTTAAATTGATCAAAACCAATTTTAATCACTGCGTTTACTTATGCGTATATATACGCAATTATTATTTTATGTATATATGGTGTATACCCTAATTATACGTTGGAATACCGTATGGTTTGTAGTCTGCTACAATTTATTAATTTTAAAAAAGCTACGATATATATATATATATTTGGATCAAGACCCAATAGTCATATTGTATTTAATAAAAATATAAATATAAAGTGATCTGTAACAAAACTAAATCCAATCCATCGAGCCATTTAAGACCTGCCTCACTGATTCTGTTTATTCTGGCTGATTCCTGCATAAAAGAGCATGAAATTGATAAGGACTTTTTTATTGAAAAATTAAAATTCTGATATTTATTTAAAATATTCTTATAAACCAAGTATTAAAATATAAATGCGATTAATTAAAGGGGTTTTTAGTAATAAAAATGTCGTTGATGCACAGTGAAAACTATTTTTAATTCCAGTATGTTTTTGTTCCGACTAGGTTACAAATTATTAACTATTATACTAAAATTATAAAATGGTTATTTAATAAAATACAATTAAACGAGGTAAACAATGGTGTGATTGGATTGTTCATAGGCCCCTTGGTTTGTATTAGTAAACAACCTTCAAGGTGTTTGCCAGTGTCCTTGACCGGAGGGTTCCGACGTTATCGCAAGATAACGGAGTCAAGCAACGTCGAGCGTGGCTGTCCCTTGGAGGGGTGACCGTCTGAGCGATCCCGTCCTTGCATACAGCCGCCTGCCCGGTCACTGGTGGTTCGGAAGACACCCCGAAACCGTTTGTGGCCAGGTTAAGCGTTCGAGAGGGTGATCTTTAAATTTAAAATTTAAGTTGCTTCCTTGGTAACCGACACATAATTTCTGCGCCGATAGTAAATGCTTACAAATATCATACATTCGGATGTGTGTTGGGAATTATAATATAGTTTTTTAATTAGCATAATACGTGTTGGTACATATACAGTACAAGTGAATGTCATAGAACACAAATATATTACACTATAAGCACAAAATACATAAATATATCAAAATACAAGAACTAGATGCACAAATATACTAGAGTACAAGTACGAATTGCACAAATATAGCTCAATACAAGCACAAAATGTACAAATATTTACAATATAAGTACAAAATGCACAAATATTATTACATGTTGATTCTTTTCTGAATCCCTCTGGTCTGGGGAAGGTGAGCGTGATTCGATCACCATAATATATGTGCATTATGTAATATTGTAAATATTTGTGCATTTTATGCTTTTATTGTGCTACATTTATACTTGTACTGTAGTATATTTATTGATTTTGTGCTTATATTTTGATACAGTATATTTTTGCATTTTATACTTGTATTTGAAGTATATTTGTGCTAATATTGTAATATATTTGTGTTGTGTGACGTTCACTTGTACTTTAATTGCAATATAACATGAGATGAGTGGCGTGTATAGATATTTTCTGTTAGCATGACAATTATATAAAGAAACTCTGATACAATATAACATGTTTTTTATTAGTAATAGAGGTGAAGATACGTCTGTCTAAAGGTAGCCCAGGTGTTAGAGTAGGCCTTCTTAGTTATACTTACTGTTTATAAAGTTGTTAATAATTATTGGTGATATATTCATAACTTGCATCTAACTTTTTTCTATTTGCATTGGTAAACATTCAGGACGAATCCTCATTGAATTCATTTATTTTCTGATTTGTTTATGTTCATATATCGAAGTTTTTGTCAAATTTATATTCTTATGTGAATATTGAAGTGAGATATATTCAATGTGCGTACTACGAAAGTGCTTTATACTTCATGTGCGTAAAAATTGAATTATGGTCAATTCTACAAGCGCACTACGAGGTATGGTATTTTCTTTGTATGTACTATACCATACCCATAATATGTTATAAGTTTTGTGTGTGCTATGGAAGAATGGTAATTTCTAAAGAGCGTACCCAAGCTAACAAATATTAACTTCTCCATTATATTGTTCAACGAAAGTCGTTCTGCCAAACTAGTGTTATTTATCTTGGATACTTTACGTTTTAAGGAAGTTCCACTTATGTACAGGCTAGAACCACTGAGCCGCACATGTTAGAACCACTGAGCCGTACAGATTAGAACCACTGAGCAGTTGTACAAGTTAGAACCACTGAGCCGTACAGGTTAGGATCAGTGAACAACACAGGTTAGTTCCATTGAGCCGTACAGTCTAAAGAACAATGTTATTGTGTCTTAGTGTTTAAATATTGATCTGCCGTCTAAGACCTAAATCTTCACAACCATTCAAAACCTGATTCTCAGATTGAATAAAGACCAGCTAATCACTCGTGAAAAGAACGCAATGAACAATAATTAACTATGTGATCCATAGTTTTAATGTCGGCTTCACAAACACAAGACTGATCATTAGCCACTCCCCACTGATGATTTCTGTAGTTGAATCTTCCGACACCCGTTCAAAAGCTACTCAAAATAGTTAACTCTTTACAGGGGGGATGATGTTGTTCACGTCCGCAGAAATCCTCGTCTGTCCGTGCCCCCTGGGTGGTGCTACTAGAACGTCCATTTTGGTAGCTGAACTATCACTTGTGTTAACTACCAGCTATGCCAGCTACACGTCTCCCTGGGTGGAGCTAAATGAACGGTAGTTTTAGTAGCTGAACTGTTACTTGTGTCATCTCCCAGCTGTGCCAGCTGCACGTGGTCCCCGGGGTGTGCTAAACGAACGGTATTTTTGGTAGCTGAACTGTTACTTGTGTCATCTCCCAGGTATGCAAGCTACACGTGGTGGATCTAAATGAACGGTCATTTTGGTAGATGAACTATTACTTGTGTCATCTCCCAGGTATGCAAGCTGCACGTGGTCCCCGGGGTATGCTAAACGAACGGTATTTTTGGTAGTTGAACTATCACTTCTGTCATCTACCAGGTATGCAAGCTGCACGTGGTTCCCGGGATGTGCTAAACGAACGGTATTTTTGGTAGCTGAACTATCACTTCTGTCATCTCCCAGGTATGCAAACTGCACGTGGTCCCCGGGGTGTGCTAAACGAACGGTATTTTTGGTAGCTGAACTATCACATCTGTCATCTCCCAGGTATGCAAGCTGCACGTCGTCCTCGGGGTGGTGCTAAATTAACGGTATTTTTGGTAGCTGAACTGTTACTTGTGTCATCTCCCAGGTAGCAAGCTACACGTGCCCCCATGGTGGATCTAAATGAACGGTCATTTTGGTAGCTGAACTGTTACTTGTGTCATCTCCCAGGCAGCAAGCTACACGTGCCCCCATGGTGGATCTAAATGAACGGTCATTTTGGTAGCTGAACTGTTACTTGTGTCATCTCCCAGGTATGCAAGCTACACGTGGCCCCCGTGGTGGATCTAAATGAACGGTCATTTTGGTAGCTGAACTGTTCCTTGTGTCATCTCCCAGGTATGCAAGCTGCACGTGGTCCCCGGGGTGTGCTAAACGAACGGTATTTTTCGTAGCTGAACTATCACTTCTGTCATCTCCCAGGTATGCAAGCTGCACGTGGTCCCCGGGGTGTGCTAAACGAACGGTATTTTTGGTAGCTGAACTATCACTTCTGTCATCTCCCAGGTATGCAGGCTGCACGTGGTCCCCGGGGTGTGCTAAACGAAAGGTATTTTTGGTAGCTGAGCTATCACTTCTGTCATCTCCCAGGTTTGCCAGCTGCACGTTGCCCCTGGGTGGTGCTTAATGAACGTCAATTTTGGTAGCTGAGCTGTCAATTGTGTTATCTCCCAGCTGTGCCAGCTGCACGTTGCCCCTGAGTGGTGCTTAATGAACGGTCATTTTGGTAGCTGAACTGTTACTTGTGTCATCTCCCAGCTGCACGTTGCCCCTGGGTGATGCTTAATGAACGGTCATTTTGGTAGCTGAGCTGTCGATTGTATCATCTCCCAGCTGTGCCAGCTGCACGTTGCCCCTGGGTGGTGCTTAATGAACGGTCATTTTGGTAGCTGAGCTGTCGATTGTGTCATCTCCCAGCTGTGCCAGCTGCACGTTGCCCCTGGGTGGTGCTTAATGAACGGTAATTTCGGTAGCTGAACTGTTACTTATGTCATCTCCCAGCTGTGCCAGCTGCACGTGGTCCCCGGGGTGTGCTAAATGAACGATAATTTTATTAGTTGAACTTTCACTTGTGTGATGTCCCTGCTATGTCAGCTGTTAACCAGCGTTTTAAAGAAAGATTTTGTTTTGTTTTATTTATAAAAATTATCTGTACGGTAAAATACAAACGTTTGGTGTAGTGTATTATTGGTCGGTGCGCAGAGAAGGGAATGGGTCCATGCCGACAGTGACCGGACCGGGACTTAGATTGCCTGTAAGATTTTGAGTTTGGGGTGGAGGAGAGGGTGCATGAAGAAGTGCGGCTGTTAAAAGCATCGTGGGAGCCAGCAGCTGTTGCCTGGGGCGCTCTGTCTGACGTCACATCACGAGCATACCTCTATTTCTTCATTTTTAAGTTTTCTCAGATATTTCGAATCAATAATGTTGCCTTGATCGTGTGAAGTTGCCTGAATTGTAATGAACAATTATCAATTACAAATAACAAGTAATGAATTATATTCCTCAATACCAGAAATAAGGAATTTTAATTATCTATTTGTAATGCCCTCAGCCCTATTTCTACAGTTAGCCAGTAGCGTAATATAATGTTTACAGTAATAATAATAATAATAATTCATTTATTTGCCGTCAAATTGTTTACAATTATGGACAATGTCAAATCATCTTAATTTTAAACTAAACTAAGTGCAAACATTTGTTCAACATTAAAAAACAAAATAGATAAATGAAATACAATATATATTTTAATAATGTCTTATGACGTAATAAAAGGTTAGAAGTCAATGTGGTTCAGAGTAAAAAATTCATCTACAGAATAGAAGGGGTTTTCCAGGAGCCATATGTAAAACTTAGTTAAAAATTGTTTTTGACTGTACTTCAAAACTAAATGGGAAAGGAAATTGTATACTTTCAAACACAATACCACATGGCTATCAAGAGACTTCGTCAATCTAGAAAAGTGTATTGATGTGTTCAGTTTCTGTCTGGTGTTGTGAGAATGATTTTTGTAATTAAAATGTAGCAAATGAGGATTTTGAAAAACATAGGAAATGAGATCGAATAGGTATAAGTTAATAATAGTTGGAATTTTCAAATACTGGAAAAGGGGTTTGCAATGTTCAAATAAACTTGATTCTGAAACTACTCTAATTGCTTTTTTTTGGATAACTAATATTTCCTTAATGCGTTTTGAATTCCCCCAGAAAATCAGACCATATCTAAAAATAGATTGGAAATAAGCGTAATATGCTATTTTTACATAATTTATGGTAACACAAGATGTTAAACGCCTTAAGAGGTAAATTACTCTTGACAGCCTATTGGATATATGCTCTATATGTTCATTCCAATTTAGATTCTGGTCAATGAAAACACCCAAAAACTTAACACTAGATGAGAAGTTGTTGAGGCAATTATAATTGACTGAACCTGATCTCACGCTAAACAATATATTTTTTGTCTTATCATTATTTAGAAGAAATCCATTGGCCTGGAACCATTTGGATGCATTCATAATAGTGTTTTCAGATAGTAATTTAATTTCTTCTATGTCTTTACCAATGTTGACAAATGTTGTGTCGTCAGCGTACAATATAGTAGAAGATGCAGACAAACATTGAGGGAGGTCATTTATGCATATTAAAAATAAAAAGGGTCCAAGTACGGACCCTTGGGGAACTCCACAATGTAAAGAGACTTCATTCGACCATTGGCCATTTATAAAAGTTTTTTGTTTGCGATTTGTAAGATATGACTTGAAAAAATTTAGAGGTAACCCGTTCACACCATAATAAGATAATTTTTGGAAAAGGTCGCTATGATTCACACAATCAAATGCTTTGCTCAGGTCACAGAAGGTGGCCTGGGCAAGATTTTTATTTTCAAACGTTTGAATAACAGTTCTAATAAGACTGTCAATTGCATTTGATGTAGATTTGCCTTTCCTGAATCCGAATTGTGATGTGCTTAAAAATTGGTTTGTTTCAAAGAATTCATTAATCTGGTCAAAAACTAAAATTTCAATTAATTTGGATAAGATTGGAATAATTGATATCGGGCGATAGCTATCTAGCTTATCTTTTGGCCCTTTTTTATATACTGGGCACACTCTAGAGATTTTTAGTGGATCAGGAAAAACTCCTTCCTTCAGACATAGATTTATGCAGGAAGTAAGAAGATTGACAAAACTTGGAAGAATGAATTTAATGAGATTATTTGACATGCAGTATATGTCACTGCTGTCCGAATTACTGAGGCGTTTACTAGCTGAAAGCACGTCATCTGGTGTAATGACAGTCCAACTAAAGGCAACTGGAGTTACGTCAGAGCGATTTAGAAAGACACAACAGTTATCAACATTAGATTTAAAATTATTCATTTTGTTTTTTAGTTCGGAGACAGACTCAATACAGAAATCATTATACTCATTAGGCGTGAAACATATTTGATCTTGTTTTAATGTTCCCTGATTGCTCCTGATAACGTTCCAAGCAGCTTTACATTTATTTTTGCTGCGCTCAATGTATTTTATATTTTGAGAAATCTTTGCTTCCTTAATGGATTTTCTGTACTGTTTTTTAGGGTAGCAAAGCTGTGCTTGACAGCCTTATTATCGGTGCTTTTTGCCACACCATGTATAAAAAACAGCCTGTCTCTCATCTTTAGTAGATCTGGTGAAAACCAGTTAGGACGCGGCTTAGTAGGTTTATTTGACCTAAGTAACTTTAATTTTTTATAAAAGTTGATGTTATTTAAAATTAAAGAGAAAAGGTGTTGAAAAAAATTTATTTATTACTATAAGGTGTTGAAAGTAAATTTATGTTCAGACATGAAATAATATATTTAACATTGGGTGCAAGATTTGTACGTGGAGTTATTTTATAAGATTACAATACGTTAAAATTTTAGTGTACAATAATTCTAAATGAAAATCTTATTTGAACATTACACTTAATCTTAATAACTGAATATATATTTACCATGTTGATTGTCTGTATCTAATACACAAATATTCTCTTTTTTACCAATTGCTTTTTGCAAATTATTCACCAATTAGTCCATTTTAGTGACCCAGTGACTTCTGGAGGACGAGCAATAAAACGTGTTCTGATGTAAGGGCTGTCAGAGATCCTGTTCAGATGAAGCACTATAGTACACTAGCCAAACTATGTACGTACATTTTATGCATTAAGCCACCATGGAACCTTTAGGAAAGACGATCATGATAGCATTATCAGTAAAACATAACTATTCGGTATACTTTGTAAGGGAGATAGCATAAGGGCCTGTTAGAGGAGGGTGCAAAGTCAGCCTTTGAGCCGAGCGTCACTTACGGGGGATAACACAATAGTTAAATGAATGTTATCCCTCACAAAATAAATTGTATCTAAAGGCACGTATATAGATATCACCTTGAAAATATCCAGCTAAATATCCTACAAACACGACTCCAATGGATTTGGTAGCCCAACAATCCTCCTACAAACATGGCTTCTATGCCTTTGGCAGCATAACAATCCTCCTACAAACACGACTCCTATAGCTTTGGTAGCCCAACAATCCTCCTACAAACACGACTCCTGTGGCTTTGGTAACCCAACAATCCTCTTACAAACACATCTCTGTTGGCTTTGGTAGCCCAACAATCCTCTTACAAACACGACTCCTATAGCTTTGGTAGCCCAACAATCCTCCTACAAACACGACTCCTGTGGCTTTGGTAGACCAACAATCCTCCAACAAACATGAACCTAAATTTGTTGGTGTCTCATGAATCCTCCTACAAACCTGAAACCAATATTATGGTAGCCCAACCCTGAATGGCCATTGAAGACTGTTTATATGACCAAAATATCTTATATGATCAAATTCACTATATTTTAAAATTATTTTTAAATGACATTTTTTAATAATGTACTATTAGTATTAATTTTGCCAGTGAAAATATAGATAAACTCACAAGTGAAAAGTTATGGGATAATTCAGTATTGAATGTGCATGAAGATAAAATAAACCAGTTTCATAATGGATTGTGCTCTGTGTTCCTGATTACACTTCTCAATTTTTTGCATGGGTTGGCTGTTTCTCTCAGTAGTGGTTTAAATATACATCATCAGTTGTTTGAAAGTTATTTATTAGCATTTGATTGCTCATGATATGTAGATAATATTTGGAGATTTCCAATGCTTTGAGTGTTTAATAAACAAACACTTTTAGACCAACACTCAAAGCATTGGAAATCTCCAAATATCTACATATCACTACATCATCAGTCTGAACTTTACGAATCTACAATTTAAACAAATTACATATTTGTATAAGTTATGGCATTAAAATCACGGTTATTAAAATGTATTGATTAGAATACGAGAGATCACTTTCTACGTACCTTAAGTTTTTCAAACTACTTCTAACACACAATACAATTTTCTCATTATAATACTTCTAATATAAAGAATTTCAACGCTGTCAGGGTTATTATCGTAAAATACTATATTGTAATCACTAGTAGAAACGTAATTTTTCACTAGGGGAAACTACATGAGGTGAGGTGTAGTTGTAAAGTGTCCATTGGCATGTAAAGATCCACGTACAGTTGTCACGTGAACAAGGTGCGTCCACCGTTCAAACCAACAACGGAACCTTCTGGCGAGGAGGGACGGTGGATCCAATTAGGCATGACAAAGATATATCAATATATCGGAAATATCGATAAATACGTTTCGATATATCGATATATTAGTATCGATATTTTCTTTCAATAATGTAGGCCATACTGATATTTTGGTCCGATATATCGATTTGTTGAAATATTGACGTTATTTTCTCTCCCCAAAATCATCACGATTGGGAAAAAACACGTTTAAATTGCCTCTTGGGCGTACAAAACGTGCATTGAAACAATAAAGTAACTATTTAGTATTTTTAAGTGATCTTATCGCACTAAAATGTAGTTTAGTGAATCAATTTAATTTTTAGTGTTTATAAGAAGCCTACTGGCATTTTTTAATTTGAAAAACAAAAATAATAACGTTATTACATTATTCTTTTATAATTAACATAATAACTAATTAATTATGCTTATTTTTATCGTCCAAACCAACATACCACAACTTGTTTCAAGATAATAAATTTATTTAAATTTTACATTCGTTAGGCTATTACGATTAGTGACAGCAAAACATGAGTGCATTTTTGATAATGACATAAGAGTTGGTGCATAGTTTTAAACATAAATCATTTACAATTTGATGCATCGGGTACCCAATATATCGATATTTTTCTTTCGATATTATCGTTAGATCGATATTTGGTTTGTGGTATATCGAGTATTCGATATATTGATATGTTGAAAATATTTGCCATCCCTAGTTCCAATAGATAGTTTTAAAAGGAGCCATTGATGAGTTTAGGTCCTGCAAGGTTTTTACATTTTATAAACTGTTACTATCAAGCATCTTAGATCCAAGGTATAGTTCTTGTCGATAACAGACGACTGGTACCTGATTAATTTTACCCTTCCAGATATTATTCCAGTTTTTAATGATCACTGTGAAAGAAGATACATTCGTATTTTTGGTTTCAAAAGGTTTTAAGATTATATTCAAACTGTGGTGGTTGCTTTTTTTCTTAAACAGCCACCCTTTTTAAATTGGAAAACAATTTTTTTTTAATTTTCATTCAAAATATAGATTATTAAGTCTAAAAATACTAATCATTTTTCACCTGATATATCTTTTTAAACCTGTTTGTTTAATCTATACAATAGCCTGGGTAAGTTTGGATTAGTAATTTACCGACACACTTTATATAAATGACTTTATTTTGTGGTTTGTTCGTTTGGTTTGAGCTGTGCCCACCCGAGTTTGCTGAGGTGGTGGCTCATTGATGCAGTCAAATGTCTAGGGTTCGAATTCCCAACTGAGCCAGCGGTCGGTATTTCATCAAATGAACAAAGTCGGTACTACCATATGAACTTGTGCCGTCATCAGCTAATAACTAGCACAGGAAACTTTCAACAATGTCAGGTCTCAACATTGGCGGAGAAATATCACATGACGCCGACAAAGATCCTGCAAACTTTTGGTACTTGGCTGAGCTGTGGTGAAGGGCGGTTGTCTTTGCAAATCGTTCATTCGAAAAAACAAATGTTTCCATGAAAACTCACAAGAAAGAAATTCCACAAGAAACCTAACACAAATATCGCTATACATCCTACAAACACGACTCCTATGGCTTTGGTAGCCCAACAATCCTCCTACAAACACGAAGCAAACATGAACCTAATTTTTTTGGTGTCTCGTTAATCCTTCTTTACAAACATGAACTACCACAAACATCATGGAAAATTCATAAGAAACATCATTCGTCACAAGGCCGTAGGCCTGTGTGAGCAGACGGGCCCAACGAAATAGCAAAACTAATCCACGTCAGCCGAGATCGACCAGTCAGAGGTCATTTCTTCAAAATTCGAAAAGAAAAGATTTATCATTAAACTCTTTGAATTGCGACAGTGCAGCGGGGGGTCTGCAGGCACCTATAGTTGTAAGTGGATTAGTTTATATATTATATATAGTAAGTGGCCAGACAATTATATTAATAGGAAGAATTTAGAGTAAGTAATATTAAATTGCATAATTTTAACAACCGCTGCCTGAGGTTGCCTTTTTACATTAATAGCATTAGTTATAGTCCAGCCGTTCTAACTTTACCTTTGAGGTTTGCGGACTAAACTGGAAATTCGACATAGGCAACGTCGCATCCAGAACGTCACAGCCCTCCTATAAATGTTACATCCGGTGACTCATAATTGGGAAGAATGTAGGAGGGTAAAAATTCTTTGTTTTTCTTTTTTTTATTATTATTATTATTATTTATTATTATTATTATTATTATTATTATTATATATTATGGGAATTAAAATCTTTTTAGTGTTCAACTGGGAAGTACTTTTTACTGTTTACAAATATCAAAAAACGAAGTCAATCTGACATTTTAACCTTTAAAAACTATCAGGCCCTAGTTGTGATTTATCTAGACCGGAAACAAATTAGCCGTGGGACAGGAAGGAGCCAAGCACTCAAGATATACAATGTTGCCGTGTTATGCTCCCCTCATTGGTAAAGTTAGAACGGCAGGACTATAGTGCTGGGATTAAGGCTTGAGTAGCTATCAATAATTATAAATTTAATAGTTGTCAGTCAAGCAAATTTTTATGGACATAAAACAAATCTATCATCCTAATTTTGCACAATCTACATAAGCCCATAGTAATATTTAAGTCATCACATTCTTTTGTCTATTATAAAACCCTAGATACAGGTACATAGAAAATAAGATGTTAGTAGTTTGTTTGCTCTGTGAATTAGTTTAAGAAGCCTTTGAGACTTATTGTATAAGTTTTTATGCAATGAGGTAGAGTCACTTGTCTGTAACATTTAGGTAGGTGGTGATTATTATTTAGTATTTATATAGTTTTAAGAAAACTGATTATTACATTTGTTAATTAATTTTAAACCTCCAATAGCTTAGCTTTAAAATCAATATAATCAGTTTCACTCTTCATAGATGTTATTTGTTCAATATATAATTTTTCTAGAAATGCTATTAGGCCTATTTGTGTTTGCATGTACATAGCCTATTTTAATCGAGTACAATATAAAGATTGAAAGTCAACCCTCGTTTATTTTTTACACCTGTTTCAGTTCAGTGTCAGTAACCTTTGTAATTAGAGTAAAATAATAAAGTTATAATTGAGAACTTTATGGTTGGCTCTTAGTAAATCCTTTTTATTCTGTTAGTGACTTCATGTCCATAAAGGAAATTAAACTCTAGTCAAGCTTTTAGTACCTGATTAAAATTGTTATAGTTTATTTTATTTATTATGTGTTTATCACTGCAATATTATAGTTTATGTATGAAAAAAAAAAGTATGTATGGTAGTAAAAAAATTTTTTTTACAAGTTGGTCTAAAAATCCAATTAAGGGTCCCTTGAACCCATAAAAGTGGTTTCTTCGAAAACAAGTTTGGTGTCTGTCCGTATGTGGTGTCTGTTTGTGTGTATGTGCAGTTCACTGGAGACCAAACGGATGGATCAATTTTTATGAAATTCGGTATGGAGGTATAATTGGGCAATATCTCCAGACCACTTTTTCACTTCTTTTAAATTTTAGTTTTTTTATATTTTTATAGACAAAACACATATAAAAATAGAGTTTCCTCAAAACCGGCTCGAATGATTTTGATTAAATTTTCAGGAAAGACGTGAATTACAGTTTTAAATATTTTAGTAAAACCGCTTGTCTCTAACTTGACTAATTTTTTAGTTATGAAAAAAAGCATATTTACTAACACATTTATTTCTGTTTAGTTGCCAATTCGATATTTATTTAATGTACATTTAGTGAAACATTATTTCATATATTTTTATCATGCTATATCTACAGAGCCAATATTATTCCCCTGTTGGCCTTCATGCGTTTTATTATTAATACTATTGATAGTATGTGATGGTTTTTAATAGTTACTAGTTTATATCTGACTACTGACAATTGTCAATGCATGATGACTATTACTGAATATTGCAATACTCTCTTGTGCTTCAGATATCGAGAGATTATTTTGTTGGGAGGGAACCATTTATTTGTTTGTTAACAAAAATCAACTCATAATGCTTGATTAAATTTTGTCGTTGCTAACAATAAATATTTTTTTTAATAATTGTAATTTATTAAATTCAAATATATAGTAAAATGTGTATTAAGGTTTACCTTAAATAAAAAAATTAATATTTGAAAGGCGTAGGAAATGGAATTTGGTTTTACGGTCTGAAGAAAAACAGTATTAATGTTTTTTTTCTTTTGATACATCTCATTTTTCTGATTTATAATTAGTTTTTCTTTACAAACTAGTTAGTGAAGTTTTTAAAATAATATATATTTTTGTATTAATCTTGCACAATAGGGGCGTTTTTGTATCTGAGCAAACGTAGTCAACACTCCAAATATCCCCTCAGATTATTTACAAAACTCCTCAGGTCCGGAAAAATGTTCGTTTAGTCAATACGATTATTTTACTATGTTTATTATGTGTTAGGATTTTTGTACTTACTACTACAATAATTTAATTGTACATCTAATGAGTAGTACATACTAATTTTATTGGTATGCTGCAATTGATACTATTCAAAGCATGGAAAGCAATTTCAAATTGTTCCTTTCTTATAATTTTACTACGAAATATGCCAACTATTATTTACGCTTAAGCTTGTTGTGGTAGCGTACAGTTGGTAAACAAGCTCCTCACTGACGCAAATTGGCCTTACACACGAAGTTTAAGCCCAATTTAATAACAATATAGAATTAGGCCCATTAACTAGTACTTAATGAAGGTGTAGATACGTCACTATAGTCCAAATAAAATAACTTTGGTACTGGCAGTACGGCCACGCGCCGCTGGTCTGAAATGACAAAACTCTGAGTTAAAATTTGCTGTCAAACTTAAAGTAAGCAATAATTTTCAAACGAATTGTATAGTGTCTACAATCTTATATTCTTTAAGGAAACATTATCCTGAATATTTTGCTTAAACCGATTTGCTTTTTATTGTGATATTTGTGTTTAAGAACACGTTTTTATGAGTGAAATTGCACGTGAGTCGTTTAACTTGTCACTGTAGCGAGAATAATAATAACAAAATAACTTCTTGTGGATGGATGACAGTTTCATTCATTTTGATTAGTTTGCTACAAGGCTCGTTTAACAATTAAAACAAGTTAATGAGAAATTATTTTTTTTAACCCCTTGCAAACTTGGAAACTTCAAACGCTAGACAACATTTCTTTGAGCAAACATTATCTGTGTTATTTATTTATTACTAAAATAATACCGTGGCACTAATGTAACACACAGAAAAATAATGAGGAGTTGATGAAGTAACTCATAATTTGTTTACGTCGAGGCTGTGTCGGACGCGTATGTATACTCCGCTCAAAGGAAAGTGTAGACCAGATATTCAGCCCAAGCGTAAAATAATCTTAACAATAATAGATTGACGATATTTCCATATATGAAATGTTTCTCCAGTAAGAAATAAGGAGAGTCAGTTGACTTGTGGTGTGTTCGAGCTCAGTTCTTAATCGATTTAACAGAACTTGGCATAGTGTAGCCACCAGTTTATTTTTATTACAGAAATTTAGTAGTAGTGATATTACAAGATATTTTAATTTTGATGTGACAATAATGTTATAGTATTCAGTTTATACATAATTATCAGTGTTTAGTGCAATTCTAATATTTAGGCCCTTTCAAACTTTAATTAATATTCCAACAACTAAATCGTTCTTTCTAGTTCAAGAAAATTGTATTTAATACGAGAGTACGATTTTAGTGTCACTCAAATGACACAACTGATTTAGGTCTAAAGACATTTTGTCTAACGTTTGTCATTACCGAGTTTGCAAAGTAAACCAAGATTTAATTTCTCATTAACTTTTTTGAAATATTAAATGAGTCTTATACCAGACTAATCACAACAAATGAACCTGTCATCCATCCACAAGAAATTATTGTATTTATTATTATTCTCACTACAGTGACAGGTTAAAGACAACTCACGTGAAATTTCACACATTAAAACGTGTTCTTAAACACAAATATCACAATAAAAAACAAATTAGTTCAAGCAAAAACTCCAGCATAATTTTTTTTTCTTAAATAATATAACATTATAGACTCTATACAATTAGTTTGAAAACTATCGCTTACTTATTTTAAGTTTGGCAGTGAAATAAAACTCAGAGTTTTGTCATTTCAGACCAGTGGCGAGTGGCCGTTCCGTCAGTACCAAAGTTATTTTATTCGGACTATAGTTAAGGATTGAAATATTGGAGTCTTGGTATAGGAGGTGTACTCCAGTAGTATTGGTATAGGATGTGGTACTCCAGCAGTGTAGATATAGGATGTCGTACTCCAGCAGTGTTAGTATAATATGTGGTACTCCAGTGTTAATATAGGAGGTGGTACTCCAGTATGTTGGTGTAGGGGGTGGTACTCGAGTATGTTGGTGTAGGGGGTGGTACTTCAGTATGTTGGTATAGTGGATAGTACTGCAGTAGTCGTGTTGTTATGACCGGTGCACTGCAGTAGAAATTTTGGTATGACATGTGCACTGCAGTAGTAATTTTGGTATGACATGTGCACTGCAGTAGTAATTTTGGTATGACAGGTGCACTGCAGTAGTCGTGAGGGTATGACAAGTGTACTGTAGTAGACGTTTTGGTATGACAGGTGTACTGCAGTAGTTTTGTTAGTTTGACAGGTCTACTGCAGTTGTCCTGTTGGAATGACAGGTGTACTACAGTAGTATTGTCGGTATGACAGGTGCACTGCAGTAGTCGTGTTTTTATGACAAGTGTACTGCAGTAGTCCTGTTGGTATGACAGGTGTAATGTAGTAGTCCTGTTGGAATGACAGGTGTACTACAGTAGTATTGTCGGTATGACAGGTGCACTGCAGTAGTCGTGTTTTTATGACAAGTGTACTGCAGTAGTCCTGTTGGAATGACAGGTGTACTGTAGTAGTATTGTTCGTATGACAGATGCACTGCAGTATTCGTGATGGTATGAGAGTTGTACTGTAGTAGTTGTGTTGGTATAGTTATACTGCAGTATTCTTGTTGGTATGAGAGTTATACTGCAGTAGTCGTGTAGGTATGAGAGTTGTACTGCAGTAGTTGTGTTGGTATGAGAGTTATACTGCAGTATTCGTGATGGTATGAGAGTTGTACTGCAGTAGTTGTGTTGGTATAGTTATACTAGAGTGGTCTTGTTGGTATGAGAGTTGTACTGCAGTAGTTGTGTTGGTATGAGAGTTGTACTGTAGTAGTTGTGTTGGTATAGTTATACTAGAGTGGTCTTGTTGGTATGAGAGTTGTACTGCAGTAGTCGTGTCGGTATGAGAGTTGTACTGTAGTAGTTGTGTTGGTTTAGTTATACTGCAGTAGTCTTGTTGGTATTACAGGTGTAATGTAGTAGTCCTGTTGGAATGACAGGTGTACTGTAGTAGTATTGTACGTATAACAGGTGCACTGCAATATTCGTGATGGAATGAGAGTAGTACTGTAATAGTTGTGTTGGTATAGTTATACTGCAGTATTCTTGTTGGTATGAGAGTTGTACTGCAGTAGTCGTGTTGGTATGATAGTTATACTGCAGTAGTTTTGTTGGTGTGACAGGTTTACTGCAGTCGGCGTATTGGTATGACAGGTGTAATGCAGTAGTCTTGTTGGTAAGTCAGGTGTAATGCAGTAGTCTTGTTGTTATGACAGGTTTACTCCAGCCGTCGTGTTGGTATGAGAGTTGTACTGCAGTAGTCTTTTTGGTATGTCAGGTGTAATGCAGTAGTCTTGTTGGTATGACAGGTGTCATGCAGTATTCGTGACGGTATGAGAGCTGTACTGCAGTAGTCTTGTTGGTATGAGAGTTGTACTGCAGTAGTCCTGTTGGTATGACAGGTTTACTGCAGTCGTCGTGTTGGTATGACAGGTGTAATGCAGTAGTCTTGTTGGTATGACAGGTGTAGTTCGGTAGTCGTGTTGGTATGACAGGTATAATGCAGTAGTCTTGTTGGTATGACAGGTGTACTGCAGTAGTTGTATTGGTATAGTTGTACTGCATTCGTCGAGTTGGTATGAGAATTGTACTGCAGTAGTCTTGTTGGTATGAGAGTTGTACTGCAGTAGTTTTGTTGGTATGACAAATGTACTGCAGTAGTCGTGTTGGTATGAGAGTTGTACTGCAGTAGTCTTGTTGGTATGAGAATTGTACTGCAGTAGTCTTGTTGGTATGAGAGTTGTACTGCAGTAGTTTTGTTGGTATGACAGGTGTACTGCAGTAGTCGTGTTGGTATGACAGGTGTAGTTCGATAGTCGTGTTGGTATGACAGGTATAATGCAGTAGTCTTGTTGGTATGACAGGTGTAGTTCGGTAGTCGTGTTGGTATGACAGGTATAATTCAGCAGTCTTGTTGGTATGACAGGTGTACTGCAGTAGTCTTGTTGGTATGACAGGTGTAATGCAGTAGTCTTGTTTGTATGACAGGTGTACTGCAGTAGTTGTATTGGTATAGTTGTACTGCATTCGTCGAGTTGGTATGAGAATTGTACTGCAGTAGTCGTGTTGGTATGACAGGTGTAATGCAGTAGTCTTGTTGGTATGACAGGTGTAGTTCGGTAGTCGTGTTGGTATGACAGGTATAATTCAGCAGTCTTGTTGGTATGACAGGTGTACTGCAGTAGTCTTGTTGGTATGACAGGTGTAATGCAGTAGTCTTGTTGGTATGAGAGTTGTACTGCAGTAGTTTTGTTGGTATGACAAATGTACTGCAGTAGTCGTGTTGGTATGAGAGTTGTACTGCAGAAGTCTTGTTGGTATGAGAATTGTACTGCAGTAGTCTTGTTGGTATGAGAGTTGTACTGCAGTAGTTTTGTTGGTATGACAGGTGTACTGCAGTAGTCGTGTTGGTATGACAGGTGTAATGCAGTAGTCTTGTTGGTATGACAGGTGTAGTTCGGTAGTCGTGTTGGTATGACAGGTATAATTCAGCAGTCTTGTTGGTATGACAGGTGTACTGCAGTAGTCTTGTTGGTATGACAGGTGTAATGCAGTAGTCTTGTTTGTATGACAGGTGTACTGCAGTAGTTGTATTGGTATAGTTGTACTGCATTCGTCGAGTTGGTATGAGAATTGTACTGCAGTAGTCTTGTTGGTATGAGAGTTGTACTGCAGTAGTTTTGTTGGTATGACAGATGTACTGCAGTAGTCGTGTTGGTATGAGAGTTGTACTGCAGTAGTCTTGTTGGTATGAGAGTTGTACTGCAGTAGTTTTGTTGGTATGACAGGTGTACTGCAGAAGTCTTGTTGGTATGAGTGTTGTACTGCAGTAGTCTTGTTGGTATGTCAGGTGTAATGCAGTATTCGTGACGGTATGAGAGTTGTACTGCTGTAGTTATGTTGGTATAGGAGGAGATCCTTCTTTTTTTACATTTTTAAATCTCATAGTCGTGTTAGTATGACAAGTGTACTGCAATAGTCAGTCGTACTGGTATGTACGACAGGTGTACTGCAGTTGTCGTGTTGTTATAGGAGAATGTCCTTCAGGAGTCGGGTCAGTTTGACAGGTGTACTGCAGTTGTCGTGTTGCTATAGGAGGAGATCTTTCAGGAGTCTAGTATGACAGGTGTACTGCAATAGTCGTTTTGTTATGGGAGGAGGTCCTTCAGGAGTGGTGTTGGCATAGTTGGTGGTATCCCACGATTTCACATGATGGTCTGAGCTAAAGTCATGAACCACAATAGTCTATCTGTGATAGACTTCTAAAAATTAGGTCTAAGGCTTTAGTATGTTGTTGGCTCACCTATATAGAGGACTACGAGTAGTTTGTCCTTTCGTATGCCGGGTTCTGGTTACAACATCTCTATGTACATGCACGCTTATACAGGAATTCAGTTTCTTAAGCAGTTCCTAATAATATCTCTTTTTAATGAAAGTTTACTTCATTTTACATAAATACAAACATCGTCAAAATTGAAATAAAACAATTTGCAAGCAAATGTTCTACCAAATCAACCATTTTTCCAATACGAATTAAAATAACAGATGATAATCATATTAAAATACTGATCCACCCACAGAAGTTCAACGTTATCGGGTATGATGTACGTGTGGGTGGGCAGGAGGGCTGTCATCTTCTATTTATCCCTTTGTCGTATGCCATCTTCAGTGGGTAGACTGATATCAAACTCCCATATCAATTCAACTTGACCCTTTTTTCTCAGGTATTCTTGCTTTTAATTTCAATTGGGTTTGATGAGGCTATAACAACAGGAACTATTCTTACATTTTGGGACACATATTTATTTATACATAAGCCAAAATGTATACTTTATAAATAAAAGAGTACAGATTTGGTGTGTGGATTTTGCAAACTACCCGGCACCAAAATTGCTAAGCTACGCTACGCAGTGCACTACAACTAGGGTTGCCAACCAGCTTGACCTACACCTCACAGATAAATAACTACCGTTCAATAGTATTTATACTTGAATTTTTTAAATCTATGTAAACTTACCGAAACTGTGCGAGTTATTTCTAATTCAAAATTGCTTATTATCAAACGTTTATCGTCAATACTAATTTTGTTATCTAGCCTGTGTTTTAGTTTAGTATAATAAATTACGTCTTTAAGTTATTCGAATTATCTTAGTAAACTGAATAATTTGTATTTGTGAGTACTGAGTGTTTTCTTTCTTTTTCTGCTGTCGTAAGTAATTCTAAACGTCTTTGTTTTATAATAGAATGGATTTAAAAATGATATAAAATAATTCGTTGTCCTTTTTAATTATGAAAATTTCTAAATGAAACTGAAATTATCATTAGTCTATTAGGATGTACACTTTAAATAACAATGTTATCTAGCTTAGTGAGTATATAAATGTAAAAAATATTATGTAAAGAATGGGCAGTGCGTTTTTATAGATTATTGTTTGAAGGGCTATAATGTTCGAGTAAGTTGATAGTCAGTCGGCCTGTGCGCGGAGGCAGCGGTCAGCATAGGCAACCCTTTCTACTCCCGCCACCAAGAAAGGACTCCTATTCAACATACCGACTGGGCAGGGCAGCTGGCTTCCCTTGCAGTCCTTGGGGTATGCTTCACCGTACATCGATTCCGCTAAAACAGGGATCAAATAAAAATATAATAAACAAAAATATCTAAAACAACACAGCATTAAATAGGTGCATGCTATTAACAAAATAAAATAAGCTAAAACTAGGGTAAACACAAAATGCTACAATAAGACTAGCAACATATAAAATATTATTATTCTTAATTTATATGAGAAATAATAGACTACTATTCTAAAAATTAAAATGGTATGCAAAACACAGTTTTCGTTTACTACAGTTTCTCTGTGAGGCTTTTCAATTAAACAGTAAATACAACTTTAAATCGTTATTTAAATGTTTATGATGCACTCTGAGTAAAGTAACAAAACTTCTGACGATCTTGTAAATCAATAAACCAAGTACTTAAGTAATCAACGATCTTTATAGTTTTTGTCATTGTTTCGTTGAAAGTCTTCACAGACAAATATTAAAATTGGATATAAATCAAATAATTGTATTTAATAATTTAATTATTAAATTTACATGATTTATTCTCTCTTGCTAAGGATAGTATCCCTTTCTAAGGAGTGAAAAGAGTTTAATTTAATTATAATGATTTTTAAGTATTTAAATTTAATTGATCAGTTAGCTAGGAATTAACCATTATTTTGGGTTGTTAATTTGGGTAAAGCGTAGATCTAAATACCCCATGATACAATTAAAAGTATATTGTATTTTTTAATTTGTTTTAAAACACAACTCAAAGGAACTTTAATCATAAACGAATCGGTAAAAAATTTATACAAGTATTGTGGTTGAATTTTGCCTTCTCATTTAATACATAAATGATGTCTGTCAAATACAAAATATGTTAAGTACTGAGTTAACAATTTCATTTGATTTTATATATTTTCAATTTATAAGTAAATATTAAATATTACTGTTATTTATATAACATGGGATACGATATCATTGAAATTATCAATAACAAAATATATAGTGCAAAATAAATAAACTATAGTTAAAATGAAAATAGGAAGGAACGTAAATGAAGGACGACAACAAGAGGGTGTACTAGTAACTACAATGAAGGACGACAGCACGAAGGTGGCCTAGTAACTACAATGAAGGATGAGAGCAAGAGGGTGTGCTAGTAACGACAATGAAGGACAACAGCAAGAGGGTGGCCTAGTGATAACGATGAAAGACGACAGTAAGAGGGTGAGCTAGTAACGACAACAAAGAACGACATCAAGAGAGTGAGCTAGTAACGACAATAAAGAACGGCATCAAGAGGGTGTGCTAGTAACGACAATAAAGAACGCCATCAAGAGGTTGTGCTAGTAACGACAATAAAGAACGGCATCAAGAGGTTGTGCCAGTTTCGACAATGAAGGACAACAGCAAGAGGGTGTGCTAGTAATAACAATGAAAGACGGGAGTAAGAGGGTGAGCAAGTAACAACAACAATGAATGACATCAAGAGGGTGAGCTAGTAACGACAATAAAGAACGACATCAAGAGTGTGAGCTAGTAACGACAATAAAGAACGGCATCAAGAGGTTGTGCCAGTAACGACAATGAAGGACAACAGCAAGAGGGTGTGCTAGTAATAACAATGAAAGACGGGAGTAAGAGGGTGAGCTAGTAACAACAACAATGAACGACATCAAGAGGGTGAGCTAGTAACGACAATAAAGAACGACATCAAGAGGTTGTGCTAGTAACGACAATGAAGGACAACAGCAAGAGGGTGTGCTAGTAATAACAATGAAAGACGGGAGTAAGAGGGTGAGCTAGTAACGACAACAATGAACGACATCAAGAGGGTGAGCTAGTAACGACAATAAAAAACGACATCAAGAGGGTGTGCTAGTAACGACAATAAAGAACGACATGAAGAGGTTGTGCTAGTATCGACAATAAAGAACGACATCAAGAGGGTGTGCTAGTAACGACAGTAAAGAACGACATCAAGAGGGTGTGCTAGTAACGACAATAAAGAACGACATCAAGAGGGTGTGCTAGTAACGACAATAAAGAACGACATCAAGAGGGTGTGCTAGTAACGACAATAAAGAACGACATCAAGAGGGTGTGCTAGTAATAACAATGAAAGACGGGAGTAAGAGGGTGAGCTAGTAACGACAACAATGAACGACATCAAGAGGGTGAGCTAGTAACGACAATAAAGAACGACATCAAGAGGTTGTGCTAGTAACGACAATGAAGGACAACAGCAAGAGGGTGTGCTAGTAATAACAATGAAAGACGGGAATAAGAGGGTGAGCTAGTAACGACAACAATGAACGACATCAAGAGGGTGAGCTAGTAACGACAATAAAAAACGACATCAAGAGGGTGAGCTAGTAACGACAATAAAGAATGACTTCAAGAGGGTGTGCTAGTAATAACAATGAAAGATGGGAGTAAGAGGGTGAGCTAGTAACGACAACAACGAACGACATCAAGAGGGTGAGCTAGTAACGACAATAAAGAACATCAAGAGGGTGTGCTAGTAATAACAATGAAGGACAACAGCAAGAGGGTGTGCTAGTAATAACAATGAAAGGCGGGAGTAAGAGGGTGAGCAAGTAACAACAACAATGAACGACATCAAGAGGGTGAGCTAGTAACAACAGCAATGAACGACATCAAGAGGGTGAGCTAGTAACGACAACAATGAACGACATCAAGAGGGTGAGCTAGTAACGTCAACAATGAACGACATCAAGAGGGTGAGCTAGTAATAGCAATGAAAGACGACAGTAAGGTAGTAACGACAATGGGAGAGCTAATGAGCTATTAAGGGACGTGTGTATTTAGTAATATGGGATAATTCATTATAAAATGTCCCTGACTAACGGATAGGTCAATATAAAACGCCATTGACTATTGAATCAAAGTGAAATGTGCTATTGTTGGATAAGTGATCTGAAATAACGTTTACTAACGAATAAATCAAAGTGAAATGTCTTTAATTGTTAAATAGGTCTTAGTACAATAAAATTTACTATTGAATAAGTGATAGGGAAATGACGTATTGTTAGATAAGTCTTAGGTAAGTAACGTTGACTATTAGATAAGTCAATATAAAATGTCGTCGACTATTACATAAATTCTAGTGATAATTTGGCTTTTGGTGATAAATTCTTGATAATTCTAAATATACATTTGGCTTTTGGATAAGTGCTAGTGAAGTAAAGTTTACTAACAGATAAGTCATTATAAAATATCGTTGACTAATGAATAAATCATAGTTAAATAAATTATTTTTTTTGGATAAGTCTTAATAAAATTAAAAGTTTACTATTTAATCAATCATAATGAAATGTCATAACTATTTGATACATCGCAGAGACTTAAATATTATTGCCTTTTAAATTAATCATAATTAAGTAATACTGACTATTGTGTAAGTAATCTAAATATACCTTAGGAAAATAATGTTTTTGACTATTGAAAAAATCTATTGAAATATTAGTATTGGATAAGTTTTAGTAAAATTTCACTGGTTATTGATTAGTCAAATAATTTACGTTCAAGTTTCTTTATAAGTTGGAATCAGTAGACCCTCGTTGGTGATGTGGGGCTAGACGTGAGTTCCAGGCCCGGTTGCATGTTTCCCAACCACCGACAATGAACCAGCGTCAAGTTATGTAGACAAATTGGGGGATTACGAGTTCTTCCACCCATAAACAAGGGAAGCTCAACCCAAGTATTAAGGCCTGATTTTAGTCACCTTTACGACTTTAAAAAGTATCACGAACCAATTTTAAAAATTCAAACATTAAACAACTTGTTGTTTACCTACCTATTATATTTAGAACCCTCCAAGTGGCAGTCAGAAACACTCTCAATGGCGGGGTATTTTGAGTGATTTTGCATGCCCCGACTAAAAGCCTTGTATAAACATTTCAAGTCATCAAAATATGTCATATAAATATATATATATATATATATATATATATATATATATATATATATATATATATATATATATATATATATATATATCAAATTAAAGCTTATAACATACACAATACATTAATAACATAGTTGAAGTACTTATCAAACACTGGAGTAAACAATCTTGTGTTGCACCCAAAAAAACTTTTATGAAAATTTTGTTTTTATTTGAGTATATGTAGAATGACCACAAAAAAATGAGATAGCAATTTTTTTCTAAATTGTATTATGAACAAAAAATTTATAGTTTATCTATTCTACTAAAAATAATAAAATCACAAAAAAATAACAGAGTAGAACTGACTTAGTGACTTGTAGTGTTGCCTAGCAACAGACTCTCAGTCAACGAAAAAGTCAGACTTTCAAATGACAAATCGAGGATATAACAAGTATGAGTACTATTTGAAATGATACTTTAGAGTCTCTTCTATCATTTAATATAAGCTACAATGTGTTTTCACACTTTTAAGTTATTTAAACACATAAACTTAAAAGGCTTACATTGATAGACGCTGTAGCGTCTTTGCCACATTACGGAAGGGGAAGATAGACGTAAGAGTCTTTTGCCACTTGGAGGGTTTAGGTTTAGACCGATCAAAAATGTATTATAGATTTTGTTAGAGATATTAATTTATTATTTTCATACAAGATAATAATAATAAAAATAGGCAATGCTTGCTTTTTTAACTGAGACGAAACAGACCGGTATTCATCAACCACTGCACAAAATGCTCTAGAACTTAATTAATGTAACTGCACTGTGGAACTGTTAGTTAATCAATGTAACTGCACAAAATGCTCTAGAACTTAATTAATGTAACTGCACTGTGGAACTGTTAGTTAATCAATGTAACTGCACTGTGGAACTGTTAGTTAATCACTCTAACTGCACTATTGAACTGTTAGATAATCAATGTAACTGCACTATTGAACTGTTAGTTAATCAATGTAACTGCACTGTGGAACTGTTAGTTAATCAATGTAACTGCACTGTGGAACTGTTAGTTAATCACTCTAACTGCACTATTGAACTGTTAGTTAATCAATGTAATTGCACTTTGGAATTGTTAGTTAATCAATGTAACTGCACTGTGGAACTGTTAGTTAATCAATGTAACTGCACTGTGGAACTGTTAGTTAATCACTCTAACTGCACTATTGAACTGTTAGTTAATCAATGTAACTGCACTTTGCAACTGTTAGTTAATCACTCTAACTGCACTATTGAACTGTTAGTTAATCAATGTAACTGCACTTTGGAATTGGTAGTTAATCACTCTAACTGCACTATTGAACTGTTAGTTAATCAATGTAACTGCACTTTGGAATTGGTAGTTAATCAATGTAACTGCACTATTGAGCTGTTAGTTAATCACTCTAACTGCACTATTGAACTGTTAGTTAATCAATGTAACTGCACTTTGGAATTGGTAGTTAATCAATGTAACTGCACTTTGGAACTGTTAGTTAATCACTCTAACTGCACTATTGAACTGTTAGTTAATCAATGTAACTGCACTTTGGAACTGTTAGTTAATCACTCTAACTGCACTATAGAACTGTTAGTTAATCAATGTAACTGCACTTTGGAACTGTTAGTTAATCACTCTAACTGCACTATTGAACTGTTAGTTAATCAATGTAACTGCACTGTGGAACTGTTAGATAATCACTCTAACTGCACTATTGAACTGTTAGTTAATCAATGTAACTGCACTTTGGAATTGGTAGTTAATCACTCTAACTGCACTATTGAACTGTTAGTTAATCAATGTAACTGCACTTTGGAATTGGTAGTTAATCAATGTAACTGCACTATTGAACTGTTAGTTAATCACTCTAACTGCACTATTGAACTGTTAGTTAATCAATGTAACTGCACTTTGGAACTGTTAGTTAATCACTCTAACTGCACTATTGAACTGTTAGTTAATCAATGTAACTGCACTGTGGAACTGTTAGTTAATCACTCTAACTGCACTATTGAACTGTTAGTTAATCAATGTAACTGCACTTTGGAACTGTTAGTTAATCACTATAACTGCACTATTGAACTGTTAGTTAATCAATGTAACTGCACTTTGGAATTGGTAGTTAATCACTCTAACTGCACTATTGAACTGTTAGTTAATCAATGTAACTGCACTTTGGAATTGGTAGTTAATCAATGTAACTGCACTATTGAACTGTTAGTTAATCACTCTAATTGCACTATTGAACTGTTAGTTAATCAATGTAACTGCACTGTGGAACTGTTAGTTAATCACTCTAACTGCACTATTGAACTGTTAGTTAATCAATGTAACTGCACTTTGGAATTGTTAGTTAATCAATGTAACTGCACTGTGGTACTGTTAGTTAATCACTCTAACTGCACTATTGAACTGTTAGTTAATCAATGTAACTGCACTTTGGAATTGTTAGTTAATCAATGTAACTGCACTATTGAACTGTTAGTTAATCAATGTAACTGCACTCTCTAACTGTTAGTTAATCAATGTAACTGCACTATGGAACTGTTAGTTAATCAATATGACTGCACTATATCATTGTAAATGTACTCTTGAAGTGTTAGTAAATCAATATAACTCTATAATTTTGAACTGTTAGTTTGTCAATGTAACTGTACTCTTTAACTGTTAGTTACTCAAAGTAAACGCACCCTTGAACTGTTAGTTAATTAATATAAATACATTCTAGAATTAGTAGTTAATCATTGTAACTGTAATCTTGAACTGTTAGTCAATCAATGTAACTGCACCCTTGAACTATTAGTTAATCAATGTAACTGCACTATGGAACTGTTAGTTAATCAATGTAACTGCACTATTGAACTGTTAGTTAATCAATGTAACTGCACTATTGAACTATTAGTTAATCAATGTAACTGCACTATTGAACTATTAGTTAATCAATGTAACTGCATTACTGAACTGTTAGTTAATCAATGTAACTGCACTATTGAACTGTTAGTTAATCAATGTAACTGCACTTTGGAATTGTTAGTTAATCAATGTAACTGCACTATTGAACTGTTAGTTAATCAATGTAACTGCACTATTGAACTATTAGTTAATCAATGTAACTGCACTTTGGAATTGTTAGTTAATCAATGTAACTGCACTATTGAACTGTTAGTTAATCAATGTAACTGCACTCTCTAACTGTTAGTTAATCAATGTAACTGCACTATGGAACTGTTAGTTAATCAATATGACTGCACTATATCATTGTAAATGTACTCTTGAAGTGTTAGTAAATCAATATAACTCTATAATTTTGAACTGTTAGTTTGTCAATGTAACTGCACTCTTTAACTGTTAGTTACTCAAAGTAAACGCACCCTTGAACTGTTAGTTAATTAATATAAATACATTCTAGAACTAGTAGTTAATCATTGTAACTGCACTATTGAACTGTTAGTTAATCAATGTAACTGCACTTTGGAATTGTTAGTTAATCAATGTAACTGCACTGTGGTACTGTTAGTTAATCACTCTAACTGCACTATTGAACTGTTAGTTAATCAATGTAACTGCACTTTGGAATTGTTAGTTAATCAATGTAACTGCACTATTGAACTGTTAGTTAATCAATGTAACTGCACTCTCTAACTGTTAGTTAATCAATGTAACTGCACTATGGAACTGTTAGTTAATCAATATGACTGCACTATATCATTGTAAATGCACTCTTGAAGTGTTAGTAAATCAATATAACTCTATAATTTTGAACTGTTAGTTTGTCAATGTAACTGTACTCTTTAACTGTTAGTTACTCAAAGTAAACGCACCCTTGAACTGTTAGTTAATTAATATAAATACATTCTAGAATTAGTAGTTAATCATTGTAACTGTAATCTTGAACTGTTAGTCAATCAATGTAACTGCACCCTTGAACTATTAGTTAATCAATGTAACTGCACTATGGAACTGTTAGTTAATCAATGTAACTGCACTATTGAACTGTTAGTTAATCAATGTAACTGCACTATTGAACTATTAGTTAATCAATGTAACTGCACTATTGAACTATTAGTTAATCAATGTAACTGCATTACTGAACTGTTAGTTAATCAATGTAACTGCACTATTGAACTGTTAGTTAATCAATGTAACTGCACTTTGGAATTGTTAGTTAATCAATGTAACTGCACTATTGAACTGTTAGTTAATCAATGTAACTGCACTATTGAACTATTAGTTAATCAATGTAACTGCACTTTGGAATTGTTAGTTAATCAATGTAACTGCACTATTGAACTGTTAGTTAATCAATGTAACTGCACTCTCTAACTGTTAGTTAATCAATGTAACTGCACTATGGAACTGTTAGTTAATCAATATGACTGCACTATATCATTGTAAATGTACTCTTGAAGTGTTAGTAAATCAATATAACTCTATAATTTTGAACTGTTAGTTTGTCAATGTAACTGCACTCTTTAACTGTTAGTTACTCAAAGTAAACGCACCCTTGAACTGTTAGTTAATTAATATAAATACATTCTAGAACTAGTAGTTAATCATTGTAACTGCACTCTTTAACTGTTAGTTAATCAATGTAACTGCACCCTTGAACTGTTAGTTAATTAATATAAATACATTCTAGAACTAGTAGTTAATCATTGTAACTGCACTCTTTAACTGTTAGTCAATCAATGTAACTGCACCCTTGAACTGTTAGTTAATTAATATAAATACATTCTAGAACTAGTAGTTAATCAATGTAACTGCACTCTTGAACTATTAGTTAATCAATGTAACTGCACCCTTGAACTGTTAGTTAATTAATATAAATACATTCTAGAACTAGTAGTTAATCATTGTAACTGCACTCTTTAACTGTTAGTCAATCAATGTAACTGCACCCTTGACCTGTTAGTTAATTAATATAAATACATTCTAGAACTAGTAGTTAATCATTGTAACTGCACTCTTTAACTGTTAGTCAATCAATGTAACTGCACTCTTGAACTATTAGTTAATCAATGTAACTGCACCCTTGAACTGTTAGTTAATTAATATAAATACATTCTAGAACTAGTAGTTAATCATTGTAACTGCACTCTTTAACTGTTAGTCAATCAATGTAACTGCACCCTTGAACTGTTAGTTAATTAATATAAATACATTCTAGAACTAGTAGTTAATCATTGTAACTGCACTCTTTAACTGTTAGTCAATCAATGTAACTGCACCCTTGAACTGTTAGTTAATTAATACAAATACATTCTAGAACTAGTAGTTAATCATTGTAACTGTAATCTTGAACTGTTAGTCAATCAATGTAACTGCACTCTTGAACTATTAGTTAATCAATGTAACCCTCTTAGCCGCGTCTTCATCCTCCACTAGTATCACTAAAGAGTTCTTAATACCTATCATGGAATCTTTTAAGGAAGAAATATTTCAAGAACTGAAGAATCGTACAGCACAAATGGATGAGCTTAAAACTTTAGTACAATTTATATCGGATGGGTTAGATGCCTCGAACTCACTCATGGCAGAAATAAGACAGGAGTGTGTGAAACTTTTTGAGTTACGCCGAAAAATCAAGAGCTAAACGAACATACTGGAAACCTTCAGGACCATGTGAGATCCATAGAGTAATAATCAAGGAGAACTAACATAGAGTCCAGCGGTATTCCTGTAAAACCTGGGGAAAACGCATCTGAAGTCATTAAGTGGGTACGGTCATAGGTCAAGAATTGCAGAATGCGAAGGTTTGAGCAACTCACCGCGTCCCCAGCTTCCTTAAGGACAGGACGCCATTTCTAGTTGTCCAGTTCAGCAGCCGCCTTCATCGAGATACTTGCGTTAGCAGATACAAGCATAAGAGGGCACTTACGGCCAAGGAGGTAACTAATTAGTTTCCTTTCCTTCCTCTCGTGTGTGTGTGTGTGTGTATAAGTGAACACTTGTCCCCGAAAACAACATCTTTTGGTGGAGTTGAAAGATGAATGTAAAAAGTATAACTTTAAGTACGTCTGGTTTAGAGATGGAAAGTTTTATGTGCGTAAAAGGTATGGAGAGAAACGAATCAAAATCAGTAATCTGAAAGCATTAGCAGCCGTTAATAAAAAAAGTAGTCTAAGATAAGAGTTGAGCCTTAATGATTTATTCGGATTGCTATTGTCGTTTGTTGTGTACATCATAACATTAACAGTAGTTTAATACTGTTAAATAGATGAAAGAATGCATAACTTGTGATAGTATAAAAATAATGTGTTTCCCTCCAATGTTGAAAATAATAGTAACATTTGAAAATAATATCTTTTATATTATATCAGGAGTTTGAGAAACAAATTAAATTTTCATGGATAGGCTTCCACGGTCGTCACTATCACTAACAAATTCTTGGTCTTCGGGGTTCGACCGCGTCAATTGGCTATGTACACACATTACCGACGTTTCGGCCACATTGCAGTAGGCCATCCTCAGGGCGAGACGATCACTGTCACAGATTGAGTCAAATTCTGTGACTGTGATCGTCTCGCCCTGAGGATGGCCTACTGTAATGTGGCCGAAACGTCGGCAATGTGTGTACATAGCCAATTGACGCGGTCGAACCCCGAAGACCAAGAATTTGTTACAAATTAAATTTATTTACTGCTGATTTAAACAAAGTTTAAAATAAATGTAATTATACTAAACGAAGTGTGGATAAATTCAGACGAGTTACAGTATTATTATTTCTCTGGTTATACACTGTTTGGTAACTGTAATGACTTGTGTAGAGCTGGAGGAAGAGTTTGTTTAGTTGATAAAGATCTACACGTTAAAGATTTTGAATTTAATATGGATACTGCAGATTTTTTTTATTAGAATTTAAAATTAACAGTTATACTCGTCTTTAGCTTTTGTCAATGTATATCTTCCATCACTTCACTGTTCATATGTTCACTAATTGTTTGGTAACTGTAATGACTTGTGTAGAGCTGGAGGAAGAGTTTGTTTAGTTGATAAAGATCTACACGTTAAAGATTTTGAATTTAATATGGATACTGCAGATTTTTTTATTAGAATTTAAAATTAACAGTTATACTCGTCTTTATCTTTTGTCAGTGTATATCTTCCATCACTTCACTGTTCATATGTTCACTAATTGTTTGGTAACTGTAATGACTTGTGTAGAGCTGGAGGAAGAGTTTGTTTAGTTGATAAAGATCTACACGTTAAAGATTTTGAATTTAATATGGATACTGCAGATTTTTTTTATTAGAATTTAAAATTAACAGTTATACTCGTCTTTAGCTTTTGTCAATGTATATCTTCCATCACTTCACTGTTCATATGTTCACTAATTGTTTGGTAACTGTAATGACTTGTGTAGAGCTGGAGGAAGAGTTTGTTTAGTTGATAAAGATCTACACGTTAAAGATTTTGAATTTAATATGGATACTGCAGATTTTTTTTTATTAGAATTTAAAATTAACAGTTATACTCGTCTTTAGCTTTTGTCAATGTATATCTTCCATCACTTCACTGTTCATATGTTCACTAATTGTTTGGTAACTGTAATGACTTGTGTAGAGCTGGAGGAAGAGTTTGTTTAGTTGATAAAGATCTACACGTTAAAGATTTTGAATTTAATATGGATACTGCAGATTTTTTTATTAGAATTTAAAATTAACAGTTATACTCGTCTTTAGCTTTTGTCAATGTATATCTTCCATCACTTCACTGTTCATATGTTCACTAATGAATTGAAATTAAAATTATTTTAAGGGCACGTTGATTGACGATGTCACATTGATTTACTTAAGTCTGACACAGATAGTATTAGTTACCTTAATATACTTAGCAGTATGGAATATTTTATGCTCGCAAAGAAACCTAAAATAATACGCAAGACTCTTCGTCTTGCGTATTATTTTGTCTTGTCTTATATTGTCTTATTATATCGTCTCGTCTGTTTGAGAAATGGGCGAACGTAAGCCTTTTAATGAAACTTATTTATTTGACTTCTAATTCCTTTTTAAATCTCCTATTATTTATTTATTTATTGCATTGACAAGTACAATATACATGTATTACAATCGTCACTCTTTTAAAAAAATCTAAATTTACACAATCATTCTACAATTTTCACATTCATACATACAAAAGTGTCACATTTATTCATTGCAAAATACATAAAGCTTGCAGCAGTTTCATTACCGGTGTCAGTCAGGCCAAATCATTGGTCTCCCAGTTATGCGCTAAAACCTCTCCTACACTGTAAAATGCCTGATATCAGAACCCTTTTTAAACGCCTTAAACGCCTTGAGCGAATTATTCTTTTATATTTGGATGGTAAACTGTTGATTAAATGTACACCAGCCTGTGAAGGAAGGTGTTCAAAAACGACCGTTCTGTGTTGCCCAGTTCGGAAGTTTTCCCTACCTCTAGTTGCATGAGCATGTCCGTTCTGTGTTGCCCAGTTCGGAAGTTTTCTCTACCTCTAGTTGCATGAGCATGTATGTCTGTGCCTCGTGTGAGAACACATTTTGACCTGCAATAGTGGGCGGTTTCTAGTATGTATATGCAAAGCAGGGTCAACAGTTGTAATATTTTGAACGTAGTTTTGCATGATTCTCTCATTTTTAATTTACAAATTATTCTTATTACCTTTTTTTGTAACCTGAACAATCTTGTAAATTTGTTGTCTGTACAACTGCCCCAGAGCACCACTCCATAGGATAGGTGACGATAGATAAGTCCATAATACGCTGTCAGCATTACTTGAATTGAGCAGAACTTAGATAGTGTTTACATAGCATAAATTCCAGAGGTCACTCTGGAGCACACGCTATCAATATGATTATTCCATGTTAAACAGCGGTCCAAGTACACACCAAGAAACTTGGTAGCTTGGACTTCTTCGTCCTCTGTTTCGTCTACTATCACTCTGGTACTATACTCCGAATGTGATGGGCGTAGACAGATATGAATGAAATTTGTTTTTGTTGTATTTGTTCTTAAATTATTGTTTGTCAAATGTTGCGTTAGTACGTTTAATTCCGTAAATGTATGAATTTCCAAGTCAGATTTAGATTTTTCACTAAAACCAATGGTCGTATCATCAGCGTATTGGACAAGTCTTCCGTGCCGTAGAGATGATGATATATCATTTACGTAGATAAAAAAAAAAAGAAATTAACTTACTAGAAAGAGTTATCAAAATATTGTTTAACAATATTCCGAAATAAATTTAGTCAGTCATGTATTTTAACTATTAGCTAAATTTACAAATTTTAAATAAATGTTTGAAAGAAGAATTTAGAATACAGCATGATTCTTAAACCTTATGACATAGAAATTATAATGTAAAATATATCCAAAATAGTATTGTAGAGCAAAAGGAGACAGTGAAAACTAAATTTATCAAACAATAAAATATAGCCTGTGATAATTATGTACTTTATAAAATAAATTATTATGAGCAATGTACCTACATTATTTGTGTTAAATCTAACTTATCTTTAAAAGGGAATTTGTAGCGTAAATAGTAACGTACGAAAGTGTTACATGAAGAGTGTTGTATTTGTCACGATATATTGTATCTTTTATGTACAGTATGTGCTTGTGGTAGCTGTAAGGTATACGAATATAATTTTTATCTACTGCCAAGGAAGAGTTGAATGTAATTATTGGGTTAGTTAGTGGGCCGCAAATTTCACGTCCCTTGTAAGTGACAGCTGTCAACATTTACCAATACAAGAATAACCCTGGTTTAATTATCAGGAGTTCCGCAAGTGGTAGGCTGCCGCAAGTGTCACGTCCCTTGTAAGTGACAGCTGTCAACATTTACCAATTCAACAATAACCCTGGTGTAATTATCAGGAGTGCCGCAAGTGGTAGGCTGCCGCAATTGGCACGTCCCTTGCAAGTGACAGCTGTCAACATTTACCAATTCAACAATAACCCTGATGTAATTATCAGGAGTGCCGCAAGTGGTAGGCTGCCGCAATTGGCACGTCCCTTGCAAGTGACAGCTGTCAACATTTACCAATACAACAATAACCCTGGTTTAATTATCAGGAGTGCCGCAAGTGGTAGGCTGCCGCAAAAAGCATGGAACTGTTATCGGCAGTGATATTATCATGCAATCATTTGTACCAACTATCATATTCGTTCTAAAATATATTATATATTTAAATAAAATGTCCATATACATACGAGACGTGTTTTTAACATTTAAAAACCTTCTTACAGGAAGTATTCGTTTATAGTCAGTGATATTTTTGTTTAATCATTTGTGCCAATTATCAGATCCATCCTAAAATATAATAAATATTATTATTATTTATTTATTTATTTTACAGATTTATTAAAATATCCTAAATAATTCCAGTTTTTAAGTGTGGGATAAGAAACTAACCCAGAATCACAGGAAAATATTTACTGTTCTTATGTTTTCAAAAATACTTGAATTTGTCATTCACAGTCAATTACATTCATACCTTGTTTAGAATAATTTAATTTACAACAAACAGTTTGGTTTTAAGTAAGGCCATTCAACAACATCGACACTTGTAAATTTAGTAGATAAAACCCTCAAAGCATTTGAAGAAAAAGAATCTGTTTTTCTTGTGCTATCTGACTTAAGTAAGGCGTTTGATTGTGTTCCCTATGACATACTTGTGGACAAACTCAATTTTTATGAAGTGGATGGGGAATTAATCAATATAGTCAAATCCTACTTGAACGGTAGATATCAGTATGTTTCTGTAGTAGAGCAAAATTGAAAAGTATTAAGTGTTGATCTAGGGGTTCCACAGGGCTCTGTCCTAGGGCCTTTCTTATTCACACTATGCCTTAACACCTAATAAATTATTTATGCATGTAATATAACTCTACTGGCTTCACACAACAACTTATAATTTCACAATACTATAATGGCACAATCACATAATAGTGCTACTGATTGGTTTTTATATAACAGACTGTACTGCAACGGAGAAAAAGGCACAGAAAACGTTAAGCCTTTCAAAAAATGAAGATGCCAAATCTGTTAAATTACTAGGTTTTCACTTAGACAGTAAATTAATTGGCAAACACACACTGATACAATTTGTAAAAAAATAAGTCGTGTAAATTACTTGCTTGGAAACTTTGAAACATTTTGGATGATAATTATTTAAGAACATTTCCTGTTGATTGCTAATTTGGGATCACTTTTGTTATGTATATAACATTTTACTACTACAAAAAAGGTGATTAGAATCTTGAGTGGAGCTGGTCCTTTAGATCTCTGTCGATCTTTTTTTAAATTAAAAATTCTGTTTGTATAACCTATTCATGGTCAAAGTATTAGTCTGCACTAAATCTAGTTTAAACAATTTAAATATTAGTCAAGACACCCATAGTCACAACACTTTTCACATCAACATGGTTGATATTTCAAAGCATTGACTTATTAAAACTTCAAATTTTTACAAATTTACCGGAACCCCAAATTCTTACAAATTTAATGGAATTAAATTGTTCAATAAACTTCCCCAGTCACTTGGACCATTCCTTATGCCTAATTTAAAAGTAGTTTGTATAAATGGCTAATTGATAACCTTTTTTATAGTATTAAATATTTTTTAGAAATTAATATAGCCTAACAATATTATCATAGCTAAGGGTGTTCGATCCAACATTATTTTTTTAATTTTGTTGAGTAAAATTGTTTGCATTTGTACAAGTAATAAGTGTGTTTAGGGAAAAATAAAAAAAAATTTATGGATATGGCTACCTAAAGTGGCTAATTTGGCCTTTCTTGGTTCATAACTCATTAACAAACCGTGCTACATATATTCAAATTTTGAGAATATAGTAGACAAGTGGTACTAACCAACCTAGAAGTAATTAAAGCTAATAATAAAAAGAATATGTTTTTAAGTGTAACCAATTATTATTTGAGAAAAGAAGTCTGTACGAATTCGAGTTGAAATTTGTACAATCATCTTTGGCCGAAAAAGTAGATTAATAATACATAAAATATTTATTGATAAAGTTTACAATAAATTAGGGAGTTATTTCCGGTTGTCCTTTGGACATGTAACAAGACTGCTGTTACTCTCCTATGCAACCAGCAAGGCATTCACTCTGCTACTCGTGGCGACAATGGCGGCGAAACGTTGAACTGAGCCGGTCGGACGAACACCCTTATAATAACTACCATTATTTCAGACATAAGCTTGTTTCCAGTTAATAGTGTTATACATTCTTACATATGAGACGCCGACACAACGTTGTGCGTATTTTAAGGCGAATATGAATGATGAACTGAGTGTAGGATGAGTTTAGGTCAGTGTAGTCTGGTTTCTAACTGAGTTCAACTGGTCCTCAGAAAGGGCAATTTATTAACAGTCCAACAGCCAGGGCAACTAAGGGACCTCAGCTTTACGTGGAATCCGAACCATGTAGTGTTGGTCTGATTTTCAGCTAATTGACAAGCCAGATATTCAGTTATTTCTCCCACACAACATCCTTACAATGTATACCACCCAACATGGACACCCCAGACTTCTCTAGTAGTGTCCACGCTTATAGCAACCATTGAGCGGACGCTATTAAGAGGACCGAGCATTCACCCTATCGCCTACAATCTCCCAAACAGTTTGTCGCCAAGTAGCTGGGTTACAGCACTGCACCACCAGTGCCGACTATATATAAAGCTGAAACATGATCTATTTAAAACCTGTTATAATGTCGAATACATAAGAATTAATTAAGATATATGTTCAGTATAAACCACATATCAATATTTTACAGTTGTATTATGTCGCAAATAATTCCTTTATATTAAGATCACCAACACTATCTGTTGTTAACAAAGAGAGAACAACAATGAGTGAGAACCGCAGATAGAAGTTAAAAAACAAATTACAGACTTATGCCAACCTTGCTAAAATAATAACATATATGAAGAAATGAGTAATAAGCCTAAACAAGGCCATATCAATGGCATGTGGAAATGACTGTTATCTCAAAACAAAAATACCAACTCATTATCTTATACAGATATTTATTTTAAGGGGAAGCATTTAAATATTTTTACAAACACTATGATTGTTTGACGTTCCCGAAAAGTAGCAGTGATTTCACTCACACAAATATAATGCACTTCTTATTGTAGAAAGAAATTTTTGAGGACAATTTTAATTTACGATGTACCAAACTCTTTAAGTACTTTGATTCTAGCTAATTCCAAACAAATTGAACAACTCATATACAATGTATACTTACGCTGATAATACTATGCATATACAGATAACATATTTTATTTTGCGATATTTTAATATATACGGAAAATAGCTAGCCAGTAACTATCTGGATATATGCGCTGCAATGAGATGGTAACGGAAAAGGATGTCAAGTAAGTTGGGTCGAAAGTTAACATTCGATAGTGACGGATATGCAAGTAACATGAATTATATACAGACAGGCATGTACGACCGGAAATCCTTTAAGATACAATCCAAAAACAATAATAACTTCACTGAATTACGACTAAACACTGTCATATATGAAGACATGTTTTTCTTCTGAATACAGGGTGGAAAAAATATGGAAACGCTTTTAAAACTTTTGACTCGTCTTTAACCTGTCACTGTTGCGAGAGTAATAATAATAAAATAATTTCTTTTAGAGGAATGCCAGTTTGATTCATTGTGATTAGTTTGGTATAAAAATCATTTAATAATTCAAACAAGTTAATGAGAAATTAATTTGTTTGTAAACCTTTGCAAACTCGGAAACGACAAACGCTAGACAAAATTTCTTTGAGCAAAGATTATCTGCGTTATTTATATTATAAAGATAATACTGCCGCACTAATAAAACATGCAGAAAAATAATGAAGAGTTGATGAAGTAACTCATAATTTGTTTACATCAAGGCTGTGTCGGAAGCGTTAAGGTATTCTCTGCTTAAGGGAAAGTGTAGAACGGATGATCAGCTCGAGCGTAAAATAATCTTAACAATAACAGATCAACGATATTTCTAGATAATAAATGTTTCTCCAGTAAGAAATATGCTGAGTTATCTAACTTTGAGGTGTGTTTGTGTTCAGTTCTTAATCGATTTAACAGTGCTTAGTATAGTTCAATCACCAGTTTATTTGTATTACAATAATTTAGTTTTAGTGATAGTACAAGTTTGTTTTTTAGTTAGATGTGACAATAATGTTATAGGATTCAGTGTATATATATAATTACTAGTTTTTGTGTAATTCTAATATTTAAAGTTTTTAGTTAATATTCTATTAGTAATTGACAAGAAGGCCTTGTGTTTGCAATGAACGAGGGCAGAGCTGACTGCTGAGTTAGTGACTAAACGGTGCACGTGTTGTATCACCGTCGCCTTGTTGACAATCTAGATTTGAAAACTACTAAAGCTTTCTTCTTCATAGCCTTTAGAGAGTTGTTTCTAAAATGTAGGCTTGACAGTGTCAATAGCTGCAAGTCTTTGAACGATTCTCTATATGACTCTCTAAATTTCAAATCTGTGACCATGCGGACCACCTTTTTTGCAATTTGAAAGCTCTAAAAAAAATGCATTATGTCCACAGGCACCCCACAAAAATAAGCAATCTACACAATTTAAGTGAGAATAAATACAAGCTCAAAAATCAAACGAATGGCACAGAGTTCCATAACAGAAACACTTTCTACGGTAGTAGTACCTCTGAAACTTCTGCCAGTGACCTTGACCGGAGGGTTCCGACGTTATCGCAAGGTAACGGAGTCAAGCAACATCGAGCGTGGCTGTCCCTTGAATGGGCGCCCGTCTGAGTGATCCCGTCCGTGCACGCAGCCCGCCTGCCCGGTCACTGGTGGTGGTTCGGTAGTCACCCTTAAGCCGTTGGTTCCCAGGTTAAGGGTTAGAGAGGGCTTTTTAGCTCGATAACTTTACCTGGTAGAATAAGACGATCTTTAACTTGAACTTTTAAACTTTCGAGTCCGATGACGTATATTACTGAGCTTTTTATGGTAACAAAATATTTCCGAATGAGTATCAATTTATTGACTATATTTTAGATTTTATATAGTCTATACTTTCACTTTATGTATCACATAAACTATGAGTTTAAATTTCCAAACGTTGTAAATACTTCACAAATAAAACTTATGACATTTAACAGAGAAGAAACTAAGGCGACTGATGATTTGGGCTACTTCGCAGTCATGTATTATCATTTTTAATGTGCTATTTACTTAAATACAAGTTGAGAGCAACTGATAAGATTATTAAGGGTAACTGATAGTACTCTTGAAGGCAACTGATAATATTGTTGAGGGCAACTGTTGAAATTGTTGAAGGAAATTTATAAGATTGTTGTGGGCAACTGAAAAACGTAATGTCCCCAATCTTCCTCAACTTAGTCCGTTACAACCTATAGAGAGGACTTCACATTCTATGTATGTTGAGTGGCATATTGCCTCAACTTAGGATGTTACATCCTATAGAGAGAACATGTTACTTTCTATGTATGTTGAGTGGCCTATTGCCTCAACCTAGGCTATTACATCTTAAAGAGAGGATATTTTACACTCTATGAAATTTGGGTTGGCCTGTATAAGCCTATAATCTATACTGTACTTAACTATAGGCAGAAGTACACCGTCAGTGTTGCAAGTGGCTAGATGGATAGAGCATAGAAGTTAATTCGTAAATTCGACATTAAATAAACTTAGAGGCGAACTAATTTTACGTTTATTTAAATTTAACAAAAATTTTTGATCGTATATTTTAAGTATACAGATCTGTATATTAATTTAAATCATTGTAAAACTGAGTAATCTGGTTTGGGATAGTATTTTATTCGATAAATTAACTGTGGAGTAAGTACCAACTTGTTTTCAAGAATTACTTAACGTACCATTTTCGGACTACATTCTGCATTATGAACTGACTCTGACAATCGAGAATGGAAGACAGAGTTTCTATGTGGTAAACGTGTGTTTCTATGCAGACAAGAAATTGTGCTCCTGAGTTTATGGATAATCTAATGGCTTAATATTACCTAAAGAATCAGTCTAAACCAAAACTAGATTTGCCTGATATTCATTTCATTATTCTAATAAATTAATCAACGAATATTTATTAAGTGTGCTTAACCTTGTTATCGTTATTGTTGTTGTTGCTATAAAGTCATATAGGCCTACAGACTACAACTACCAATAGAGCAGCGATGATAATTTTCTACGAAACAAATACCACAACAAGCTAACCTAACCTAACCAACATTTATTCTAAAGAGGTTCGGTTACGTCTAGTTATGTTAGATAGTTTATGTTCAGTAATTAGGCTAGTTTCGTTAGATTCGATGGTCGTTGAGTTAAAGTTAGGTTAGGTTAGCCATGTTTAACGTATCATTTCAATAAAAATAACTTAAAAGTATTTTGGTACTATAGAAAACTGAGTTAGATTTTTGAAATATAAAATAAAAGGTCCTAACGCAATATTACTGTTTATTTTTCCATGATCATGCTGGTAAATGTTTTCCTAACTTTACAAAAATACACCCTTAAAATTTTGAATAAAATAACAACTGAAGAATAATCTTTTCAGCTAATTTTACATAAATAAAAGATAAATACACAATGATTAACTTAATTAATGATAGTAATGAAGATAACGACAGAATTAGTTAAGAAGTAAAATTTAACGAGGTTAGTACTTCAAAGTGTTCTCTTCTACCTGCACAATAATACATATAAAAATAACAACTACATATTGAGGTTAGATAAATATAACTAATAAATCCTTTTTTTTTTTTTAACTTCGATCTCTGGGAAAAATAAGTGAGGGATGCCTTAAAGACACGGATTGTAAAATAAGATCCGAACGGGGTTACGTTTATTTTAAATGAACCAAAATACATATTCTTCAATACACAAACCTAAGGTTTCAAATATCATTTCTAGAACTGTACTGTTGGCTCCACATTCACCTGTAAGTACGGCGCTGCCATTATCAATGTATATCAAATGCGGTTTCCATGTTACTAATCATCCAGAAAACATCGGCCCGCCTCGTGCTTCATTATAAACAGCAAAATTGCTATCTGAGATTTAACAAATCTATCTCGTTATCTTTTTAAATAAAGTATTTGCTGTCCGAATTCGTACAATCAAGTTGGTACAAATGTACTTTACTCGTTTTTCATAAATAAAATAACAGATTCCAATTTAAGTGGCAATAACTTAAGAACTATTTAGTAATATCTAAGGTATGAATAAATAAATTACTGTATTAAGTAATCGGTATTATTAATTAATTAATTCTATCTCAGCGTGGACACAGATAAATAATAGTGAGAGTGGCCTATTTTGTATACCCAGTTTATTTTGTTCCAATTTGTATTAGTAAGGCAATATGAATAAAATTATACCAAACACGACCGAAATATTAGTAGTGCTTGTAGATACTAATAAGGATCAAATTAATTCCCTAAATAATAATTCATTCCAAATGAAATGTTGAAATGTTAAAATAAGAATATTTATTACGTTAAATACTATCATAGTTACTATTTGTAGTAATAATTAATAATAATAATTTACTTACAATAAAAAATACCATATAGTAACTAATAAAATAATAGCTATGTACATAATAATAATAATATCTCTAACGTAAAGCGCACTCTAAAAAAACTCGTTAAACAAATTTGGGAATACAAATTTGGCTTTGCCATTGAAAGAATCATTAAACCATTACGAATAAAAAGTATTGGATCATAAAGTGATATATAATTTATTTATATTTTTATAGCCGTTGGAAGGTATGCAGCGCCTGCATCGTGTCGCCTGGTTTGTAGCGGCAACCCGGTGAACACATGCTCGGTTTTGTAATGTAGGTAGTAGAGACGTTCTTCCGTAACGCCTTTACTGACAGGTAAATGTGGAACCGAGTGTAGATACAGCTAACCATATATTTTAAGTTGTAAAATTAAAACCTCAATGAAAGATCTTAATGTCAATAATATTTTAGTACCTATTTTTATTACCTATTTTTATTAGCCAGTGTTGTTTAGATGGCTATCAATGATTGTCCTAGCTAAGAGATGTAGTTGGGGCCGCACGCTATATCAAGGGTGTCAATGTTCACTGTGTAACTTTCTATTTGTTAAAAAATAAAACGAATCGATTTTTTTGTCATTATTTAACATCATTAAACATATGATGTTGGTAATAAACAGCTGATTGAAATAACATTTTTATGATATCATATATTAGATTTTAAAGAACATTATACCCCCTGGCTACTCGAACATACTAGTAGTTCCATCAGTTAAATAATTATTGAATTCCTTGGTAAATGTTTGGTTATGCGGTCTTGCGCAGTTTCTTATATTAACTAGCGGTCTGCTAGTTTACTTTATTCAGGAAGGCAATGAACGAATGAATATATTGCACATTTCATTGGAAGTAGTTACAAACATTTTCCTGGTTAAGTTACGTTCCGTTAGTTTAGATAGGTTTTAACTCTATTTTTAGGTTATGTAAGTTATAGTTCGAATAAAATAACTTTGGTACTGGCGGAACGGCCACGCGCCACTGGTCTAAAATAACAAAACTTGAGTTTTAATTTGCTGTCAAATTTAAAATAACTAAGCAATAATTTTGAAACCAATTGTATAGTGTCCACCATGTTAATTCTTGAAGAAAAAATTGTGTTGAAGATTTTGCTTCAACTAATTTGCTTTTTATAGTGATATTTGTGTTTAAGAACACGTTTTTATGAGTGAAATTGCGCGTAAGTCATCTACCTATCACTGTAGCGAGAATGATTATAATAAAATAATTTCTTGTGGATTGATGACAGTTTGATTCATTGGTATTAGTTTGGTATAAGATTCATTTAATATTTCAAACAAGTTAATGAGAAATTAATATTTTGTAAATCCTTGCAAACTCGGTATGACAAACGCTAGACAACATTTATTTAAACCTAACTTAATTTTGTTATTTAAGTGACATAAAATCATACTCTCGTATTATGTAAATTTTTCTTGATTTAAGAAGAAAGTTTCAGTATTTTTTAAAACTACATTGTCAACAAGGTGGCGGTGATAAAACGTACATTGTAGTCACTGGCTCAGCTCTTCTCTCTTACATTGCAAACACAAGGCCTTCTTGTCAATTAATATTAGAATATTAACTAAAATTTGAAAGGGCCTAAATATTAGAATTGCACTAAACGCTTATAATTATATATACACATAATCCTATAACATTATTGTCATATCTAATTGAAATAACTTGTAATATCACTAAAACTAAATTACTGTAATAAAAGTACACTGGTGGATAAACTATACTAACCACTGTTAAATCGATTAAGAACTGAAACGAACACACCTCAAAGTCAAAAAACTCACTTTGTTTTATACTGGAGAAACATTTACTATCTGGAAATATCGTCGATTTATTATTGTTAAGATTATTTTACGCTTGGGCTGAATATTCTTGGTCTGGAAAACGCTTGGTCTAAACTTTCACTTGAGCAGACGCAGAGTATACCTTACGCGTCCAACACAGCCTCGGTGTAAACGAATTATGAGTTACTTCATCAACTCTTCGTTATTTTTCTGCGTGTTTTATTAGTGCCACAGTATTATTTTAGTAATACATAAATAACACAGGTAATGTTTTCATAAAGAAATGTTGTCTAGCTTTTGTCGTTCCGAGTTTGCAAGGGTTTACAAAAAAGTTAATTTCACATTAACTTGTTTTAATTATTAAATGAGTCTTATACCAAACTAATCACAATTCATCAAACTGTCATCCAACTATAAGAAATTATTTTATCAGTATTATTCTCGCTACAGTAACAGGTTAAAGACGACTCACGCGTAATTCTACTCATAAAAACGTGTTCTTAAACACAAATATCACAGTAAAAAAACAAATTAGTTTAATAAAAATGTCCAGCATAATATTTTCTTAAAGAATATAAAATGGTGGACACAATAGAATTTGTTTGAAAAACTTATTACTTAGTTGCTTTAAGTTTGACAGCAAATTAAAACTAAGAGTTTTGTCATTTTTACTAGTGGCGCGTGGCCGTTCCGTCAGTACCGAAGTTATTTTATTCGGACTATAGGTTAGTCTCCTTAGGTCAGGTAGGCTAGGTTAACTATGTTTAACCCATCTTTTCAATAAAAAAAATTTCTTATTGTACTTTGTCCCTGTATACAATTGTTAAAAATAACACAATTTAAACCAAGTACCTGTAGTACAATCGCTAAGAAACAACTGAAAATATCCGATTTCTTTCTCTGAATTTCAGATAAACAATATAATGATAATATAATCATGAGAATAATGTTGACAACTGATTATCAAGATACTTTTAGTAACAACATACCTCTCATTAAAACTACATAGGCTTATAGCTAACATCTAATAATCATTAAATGTTATTTTACACCATAGCTTGTAAATAAGAGCAAGTTTGTGATTTATTTACGTTGTTGGAGAAAGGGGAGTGCCACTGATACAAAGGTGGTCCTATTCTAGTGCCAATGCCGTGAGGTAAGCTGGGATCTAAGTGAGCATATAGTTCTTACCCAACCTAAGTGGTAACAGGTGTTGGGGGTGAAGAGGGGTACCAATCTCTGAAGCTCTCTCAAACGAACCTGCAACAATACAAGGCTCTCAGTTATATAAAGTATTCATACATTTATTCAATAAAACATGAATATTCCTGTATCTGTTAAACATAACTCAGATTTAAATATGTAAAAGAAATTCTCAGTTACGGCTCGTTGAAAAATATACATTCAGAAAATGTTTCCTTAGTATTACTTTTTTTAAAAAAGTTATGTTGAATAATATACCAAACCTTTAAGTGCCATGGAGAAAGAAGAAACAGAGGTCGCATTCTTATCATAGCAGCGAACGCCCCAGTGGCATTTTGTACTACTATATTTTTTTAAATCTGTAGTAATTATTACTAAGTTTAACCTTGAGGATCTAGAGAGGAATAAAGACACGACTGACAATGGTGCTGACTCTTTTGCTGACCAAACTGGAGAAATAACTACTCGACAACCATTTAGCGCACTATTGGGTGTGACCTCTGCTTCTTTCTTCTCTGTTGAAGTACTCAAACTTAATAAATATTTAATGTCAACAAAAACAACTCGAAAACAGGCGATCAAAAGACAAATGTGTGAATAGAAAGCTGGTAAGCCATAAAGTCAACTGACCTGCCATCTTTGACTGGCTGATCACAGTTTCTCAAAAGGTATACCACCTTGTTTATGAGTGAAACAGTCAACTTTTGTGAACTGTCCTGGAGGTTTTAGACCGATAGCTTCAATTCAAGTATACACATGATGGGTGTAGGACGCCGGGAAACGCCTCAACATTTAGTGTCAGTCAGTCAGTGAGCGAGTCATTACAACAAGCTTGTAGTATAGTACACAAATAAACTAGGGGACACCCCTGTACACTTCATGTGCCAACCCCTTCACTCTCCACGCTCATGAGGGAAAGCTCGGCCTGCGGCCTCGCCTGAGAAATCTGCCTTTGTGGAACTCGGCCTGCGGCTTGGTGGGAAATCTCTCCTACAGGCTCCTTTGTGGTAACAGCCTGTGGTGTGTGACTGAAGTACTGTGTAAAGCCTTCATCATCATTAGATTCTTTGTATATCGTAAGGTTTGTTGTCAGCTACCATTTATTAATTGTAAAAAAAGCTGTGAAAGATCAATTTATATACTATATTTGAATGATTCAAAAGTCATGTTGAGTAGTAATAAAAATAACAATTTAAACTGATCTTCTGTTACAAAGCTAATTCTAATCCATCGAGCCATTTCATGCCTGCCTCACTAATTCTATTTATTCTTGCTAAAATAGTGCAGGGTGCACTCTGTAACTATTGTTCCACTGTTAGGAATGACTCCCTACAATCATATGTCTGATCTAGAGTCAATCCCCATTTATACTTCCAGTAGAACATACGCTAACGCCAGATCGGAACCGATTCAACAGTGTCCACTCCCTACGAAGGAGATTCATCCCACATGCAGGTGTTGGCAGATCTTATTTCGTCTATAAAAACTGTTCCACGCTACGGCCCAGCTGGTATTGGGCGAGAAATTTGATCTGCTCAACTGGAAAGCAATACGTAGACGTGGGTTTCGAGATTGCGACCGTTCTGACGTGGGAGATTCTGGGCAATGGGGAGATGCGGGGCGTATTGCACAGTACTGGGAGCAGAGGAAGAGAAGTTTCCATGAGAGTGGCACTAATTGCTCTCATGGCTCTATTAAGTTGGACATCAATCGCTTTAGTGTGTGGACTATTAGCCATACGAGAGCATTGTATTCAGCAGCTGAATAAACCAGTGACAAAGCATGTAAGCGGGACGTGAGCGTTGACTCCCCAAGTTATTCTAGCTATATAATGTAATACATTTGCCCTGGTTTTGATTTTAGCTGCTCTTTTTTGAAGTTGGTTTTTGAACGTCAGCGATCGTTCTAACGCTACTCGGATGATCATTATGATGGAGTTTTACACCATTTAGAAAGATGTTCAATTTTCGATTATCCCGTCTATTACTTAGGTGAAAGCAGGCTACTTCGGTTTTTGATGGATTAGGATTTAACTTCCAAATTATATATTACGGCAGCTTCCACACATCTTAACTAAACCATGCTTTAAACCTATCACATCACCAACTGCTTGATAGTAAATAAATATTACTACATGGCTGCCAGTACTTCCGTTGACGTAATCTGTTCTGTGAGAGTAAACAAATAATTAGTATCGATGACAATGGTATAATATAATTATTTATATACACAAACTGGAGATAAGATTACATGAAATGCCATGTATACTGAAACCATATAATTTTTACAGGGTGTTTCTTTTAAAACGCAACCCATGAATTTTAATACATGTGACAAACAAAACATATATCTATAACACACTTTATTATTATTAACATTTATTACAGCTATTTACATGATTTCAATGACAGTTTTGTTTGGATTAGGTGTTTAAATAAACCAAAATTAGCATTTATACAACGCTCTGCCCTCTTTAGTAATTGCTGAACACATTTTTCAAAGTTTGATCAAAACCATGTTTCTAACCTCAACTTAATGACATTGCATGAAACCCAAATAAAGTGAGCAACAATGCTATAATGTAAATCAGCTGATAGCCAAGGAAGAAGAAGAACCAGGGCTACCATCCTTTTTTAACTTGTAATTATCTTAAACCTTCATTTTCTGTTCTTTAGGGTTGCGTTTTAAAAGAAACACTCTGTATCTACTTCGCTTTTTGAAAAATAGGTTTACATGTGAGTGGAGATGGTCCAGTAGAGATTCTGGAAATGGAGAGGCCCAAACAAAAGATAGTGAGCACACTACACGTAGCTGGAACAATGTGGAGGTAATCTCTGTGATTTTCAAATCAATTCCAGTGGAGAGACCACGTAATTGCGCCCTACTTGAGCTGTCTAATGGCCTCATCCGAGAGAGCCATCCATGGTAGCTATGCACAAATCGCTCCGACCAATCCAACTCAATTGACTTATCAGAGATTTATGCGATAAATCGGCCCAAGTCAGAGCTTTCATTTAAAATGGCGGTTCCTTATTTTATCCTCTAGTTTTACATTACTTTAAATATAGTATTTTGTCACTAGAATCTAATCGATTTCTTCAATTTACTTAACCTAGACCTTGTGATTTTTCCACTGATATGAGAAAGCTATCTACAATTTTCGTTTGAGAATGTAATCTTTTTCTAACGTTTATATTTTATCTAGAGTAGCCTACTAAGGTATTTTCATATAAAATATTAAGAGTCTGCAGAGGCTGTCAGAGGATGTTGGCCATGTTGGTTTTAATCCTATAAGAACAATGTTATTTTCGGCCCGGACATAAGATCACGCGTATCTAAACTAAAAAGTTATTTTATTTTCAAACGGATTTTTGTCCAAACAAATTGCATTTGATCAAGAATGAAATCGCACGTTTGAATTGCTTAGGAAACTACTTATTAGTTTAATAGAAAAAATACAACAAATATTTAGTTTGAAGCTTTTATTTTCATATATTTTTTTTAATTAGGTGTATGTTTTCAAAATATGAAAAGCAAACCCAACGCACAATATGATAACGTTTAAAATGTAACCTCATACACAATTGTTGGTCAAAAAATAACGAAAAAATATAGATTCGTAGATAAAATTGTTCTTATGGGAATAAAACTAACATGGCCGACAGCCTTTGCAGACTCTTAATGATCAACGGTACCGGTATACTAAATGATTCAGCCTCTTCCCCTAAAAGATATCTGGTTCTAGTTTATAGATATCTAGATAAAGATCTGATATTGTCTTATTCGATGTATCTTTTATTTTACATTTTTAATTTAATATGGCTTTGTTTCTCAAATAAACATGTAATACATTTTAATAAACACGATAGTTTTAAATCATTCTATTAAAATATTTGGCGTTTCCCCAAGGAATACTTAGTTTGAGTAGCCAGATATTGCCTCAACAACTCATTTTGCTATTTTATTGGCAATGGTCTTATAATTACCACCACAGAGAAAAAGAACCAGAGGTCGTTTTTTTATGGCTACAGCGAACGCTTGAAATTTGATTACAGCTAATGAACATCTATAAATCTGTAGGTACTGATAATTAATACGTTTATCCTTCTTGGTTCAAGGGACTGACAACGGTGCTGGCCCTGCCGTCTTCATGGTGAACTGGGGAACTGGCTACATGACGACCTGGTTGCCAACGTTTGTTATATATTCACCAGATGCGTACAATGTTATACCGTTACATGAGTCTGTCTCAGCTTTTTACACACGGTTATCACACTGCCAAACAGCTGAAGTTGAGCAGTTTAATCACCTTCTGCATTAAAACAAGAAAGTGTTTCAAGAGTTAGTGGGTTAGTGTTGACTCATGTCATGAAAAAAAACAAGAAAGTGAATGATTTTGTTATTGTAAATTAGTCTTAAACGTAGAGAACTCTAGTTTGCATCATCGGATTTCTTTTTTATTCTCTTTAATATGCGAGGTCACATGATAGGGGTTAACATTTGGAAATGTTTAGTTGCCCCCCTTTTCTAAAAGGGGGGCAAAAGTTTTATCAACTTAAAAAATAAAATAATATGTTATTATAGGTAAAGTCAAGGTGTCACATTGATATCTCAGCCCTTTTTAATTATATCCAGGTGTGCCAGGCATAAAACTCACTCTGTAAGTAGTAGCTATACAGGGTTGGGGAAAAGTCTGATATATATTTATTAATTTTAAAACTATTAAAATAAAAGTAATGAAACTTTGTAGGTATGTGCTTATTCCTATACCAAACTATTGGACATATTTTACTTGTTTGTTGCATATCCAGGGGATGGCCCATGAAAGAAATCTCAAACATTTTAAATGTAAGCCTACCTCGTTATACCTCATTTTAAAGGTATTTGTTTCTAAAATACAAAAGTGTAAATCTGAGGTCAAAAGGATGACCCATTAACAAAATACAACGATTCAAAGAATTTAATTTCATATTACTGATTCTTCTCAGTTATAAGGCTATTTATTTTAACAGTTTCAGGTCCCTGTTGCTGATTATGTTGTTTTATTGTTTACAACCGTAACAAACGACTGCGTTATAAAAATAGCTATGTGTTTTAATATAAAATAAGAAAAAAATTATTAAACCCCTATTGATAGTAGGTTTATCTAAAATAGTTTAAGAATATTATTATAATAATTTGTTACTTTTTTGGGAAATTTGATTTCTCATAGTTGTATAAATTACAGCTCTACGCAGCAATAGATAATAACCATCTCACCTTTGTCTTAAGCAGTGTTAGTTAAATGACATTTAAATCCTTTGAGAGGCTATATTTTCTGCCTGGGTCATCCTTTTGACTTCAGGTTTGCACTCTTGTGTTTTACAAACAAAGACCTTTAAAATGAGGTACAACTCGAGGTAGGCTTACATTTAAAATTGTTAAAACTTCCTTCATGGGCCATCACCTGGCTATGCGAAAAACAAGTAAAATATGTCTAAATGTTTGGTATAGGAACATGTATATAACTGCAAAGTGTCATTACATTTCTTTCGATGCTTTTGAAATTAATAAATATATTCCAGACTTTTGCCCAACCCTGTATATTATTTATTTTTATTATTATTATTATTTTATCTAAGTCTGCTCTACAATTTAAATTTTACTTATTTAATGGCGAATATAATACAATTGGGAAATTGTCATGCTACACAGTAAAAATGTAGATTTTGATTGTTTATTGTATTTTTATTTATTGTATTATTTATTTGTAATATTAATACGGCATATGGAACATAAAATATATGTTTATATGAACTAGGACAGATGAAAAACCTCTTTAAAAACTACCCTCTAAATTAAAACTGCCCCAAACTCTGTATACAAACATTAAATTGTTTAAATTTTAATGGGTGAACGGTAAAAACTCGGTAAGTGATTCCAGAATGCTCCTGTCCCTCCCGGCTACACTCTGCATTATAAGTTTCAAAAGGTTTAAAGGGGAAGGGTGGATCAGCTGAGATTGGAACGTAACAATCAGCCGAAAGAAACTGTTTGTTTGCCTTTGGCCCGATTTTGGGCTGTTCTTAATCAGGTTGGAGTTTGATTCCTCGGCTAGCCAATCTGGCCCCGCATTGTAGCGAGTTCCTTGTATACACGGCCCTCTAATAGTCTGCGATGCGTCTCATTCCTTCTCCTCTAAAATTATTCCCTTTGCGCCCTCAACCTGGATATTCAGGATCCTTTTCTATCTTGTATGGTAACGATACATAGGAAATATCGATAAATACGTTTCGAAATATCGATATATATATATATATTTCGATAATATCGGCCATATCGATATTTTGGTCCGATATATCATATCACTAAATATTGACGTTATTCTCTCTACCCAAAATCATCACGACTCGAAAAAACACACTTAAATGGAGAGCAACAATATATCGATATATCGGAAACATCGATATATCGGAAACATCGATATATTATTATCGATATTTCATTTCGATAATTTCGGTCATATCGATATTTTGGTCCGGTATATTACATCACAAGAACAGTTTTCTCTGATAAAAAAACTAATAGTATTTGAATCATTGCCTTATAATTGAATGGTGATTTCCGCTGACGTTAAGAGTCTGCAGAGGCTGTCGGCCATGTTGGTTTGAATCCCATAAGAACAATAATTTTACTTTCGAACCAAGCGCGTATCACACGTATCCAAATCAATAAGTTATTTTTATTGCATTTGATCAAGAATGGAATCGCGCGTTAGAATTGCTTTGCGAATTCCTAATTAGTCTTATAGAAAACATAAAAAATATTTAGTTTGAAGGTTTTATTTTGACTTCTTTTTCAAAACTAGGCGTATGTGTTAAAAATATCAAAAGTAAACCCAACGCGCAATTCGGTAACGTTTAAAATGACACCTCATACACAAATTTTTGTCAATAAATAACGAAAAATATGGATGCGCAAATAACATTGCTCTTATGGGATTAAAACCAACATGGCCGACAGCAGACTCTTAAAAGGCACTTACACAAAATGGACCGACTACTGCAGGCGCAGAAATTGTATGTACCCAAGTTTGAGGGTTGTTTACTGCGAAACTAAGAAGCATATAAAAACTCAAATCGTCCCATTGTTTTCTTTGTTTAATTGTATGTTATGACATATGAATTTAAAGTTTTAGTAATTTTTATCCTAGTTGTGAAAAAAAGTACCGGAATTTTAACTAGTTTTGACTATATATCAAATTTACGCTGTTATTACTAAAAAAGGCGTTAATGTATCACATTTATATTTTAATAAGTGGTTTATATGAATGTTTTCTATAAGTTTTATAAATTCTAGAATTTTATCTTTTTAAGAAAAACACTTTTTACCGATTACGTGAAACATTGTTTTCTTGGCTTCTAGAGGTCGTAAAATTAATTACTTAATCTTGTTGTAATCCTTATGACATTTATAGTTACAATAAATTATTTTCATAAGTCTAAATAAGTGCAGTGATTTTAACACGATTCAAATAACTTTACTTACGTATATGAAAATACTTTAACGTAACTATAAATGTCATAAGGATTAAAATAAGACCAAGTAATTAAATTTACGACCTCTAGAAGCCAAGAAAACACTGTTTCGGGTAATTGGTATAACTTTTTTCTTGAAAAAATACAATTCTAACATTTATAAAACTTGTAGGAAACATTCCTATGAACGATGTATTAAAATATAAATGTGATTAGATTCACGCGTTTTTTTAGTAATAACGGTGTACATTTGAAGTATAGTCAAATCTAGTTGAAATTCCGATACTTTTTTCCAACTAGGATAAAAACTATTAAAACTTATATTAGTTTTAAAATTCATATGTCATAAAGTACAATTAAATGAGGAAAACAATTGGATGATTGGAATCTTAATTTTGTAGAAAACAACCCTCACACTAGAGTGCAAATAATTTCTGCACCGACAGTAGTTATCACTGTTCATCAACCTTACACTTTTATTACTCAAAAAACGATATATTGATTTATTGCATTTATATTTTAATAAGTGGTTGACGAGAGGTTTTTACAGCACAAGTAAACTTCACACAACACAAATTTATTACAATATAAGCACAAAATGCACAAATATATTGCAATACAAATACAAAATGCACAAATATTATGGTGATCGATTTCGGTGAACCACGTTCAGCTTCCTCAGACCAAAGGGATTCAGACCAGAATTTGATTCTTTTGTGAATCCTTCTGGTCTGAGGAAGGTGGTTCACTGAAACCGATCAACTTAATATTTGTGCATTTTGTACTTGTATTGTAATATATTTGTGCATTTTGTACTTGTACTGTAATATATTTGTGTTGTGTGACGTTTACTTGTATTGTATATGTACCAACACGTATTATGCTAATTAAAAAACTACAAGAAGTTTTTTTCTATGAGTTTGTAAATTTAAGAATTTTAACTTTTCAAGAAAAAAATGTTCTTATCAATTTCCAGAAACAACTTTTTCTTTGCCTCTAGGTCATAAAATTAATGATTTATTCACGTTGTAATCCTTATGAAACTTACTTTCATATGCGTAAGTAAATTCAGTGATTTAAAATTGATTGAACTAAATATAAAATCACTCTTAATTGATCTATTCTATTTTATTTATATGAATACAAAAATCACCGATTTTTTTAAGCATATCAAAATAGTGTATCGTAAGTGTAACACGTCCATGTTTCAGAACGCAATGCCCTGCATAAAGTCTAGCTCTTAAATATTTGTAGATGTCGTGGCAATAGACTTTACAGACACTATTGATGTACGCGTTTGTTCTCATCCCCATGAATTTATTAAGCAAATAATTTGTCCTCTTTAAATCTATTTTTGGCTATTTTATTTTTATTAATAAAAAGGTTATACATTCAGTTGTTGGATGAATGTAACAAGGAGATAGGAATTAGAGAATAAAATAAGGAAAGGTGATTTAAAATACAAAGAGCATTTAGGTATTGCCACGATAGTTCCGATGACGGACATGATAGCTCCGGGGACTGACAAGGTGGTTCCGGTATCGCACACGGTAGCTCTGGTGACTGACTAGTAGCTCTAGTGACTGACACATTAACTCCGGTGACAGACACGATAGCTCCGGAGACTGACAAGGTGGTTCTGGTGTCGCACACGGTAGCTACGGTGACATACACGGTAGCACCAGAGATTGACACGGTAGCTCCGGAGACTGACGAGGTGGTTGCGGCGTCGCCCACGGTAGCTCCGGTGACTGACGAAGTAGCTCTAGTGACTGACAAGGTAGCTCCTGGGGTTGACAAGGTATCTCCAAACGACGGAATTATAGCTTATTCTATCATTTTTTGTGTATGGCAATCTTTACTATCGTTTTATTTGGATTTATTTGGTTTGCTAGCCCACTTCGTCATCATTTCTACTGAGTTTGATTATCAATTCTTCATGATTTAAAAGGCCGTATAACAAGTTATTAAAAATCGTATTTATGTTTTTTAAACGTTTAACATATCACGGAAGCAATACTGATCCAATTGTTATTGTTTATATTATAATTGTATTTCTCAAACCACAGTGAAACTGATATTCTGCTTATAACAAAACCTAACAAGTTTCATTTAGGAAAAATAACACTTCCTGTGCATGGATTGTTTTGCCATCGATGATAAAACTAAAGAGTTTATTTGGTACCTTTAAGGATGACAGACCTACAGAAAAAAATATTTCAATTTTATCTCGAAGAAAAAGAATGTTTTGAATTTATTATTACTTCGTTCGATTTTTAGCTCTTCAGTAAGGTGATGTTAAAATATTTATTGTATGGTCAATGTCCACTTATATCAAGATACATTTAACAAATGTCTTTACACTCACGACAACTATGGCTGCCAAGTGATGTGCACCATACTAAGTGAGGCAGATACGGAGTTGGTTGGCATCTCCGACGCTGCCTTTTGCTAAATGACGTATGAATTTGATAACGCCCTTCCTCAACTCAATTGCCTCCAATGTTAACGAAATCACTTTTTTATAACCCAAAATGTATTTGTATAGGTGACTTCTCCTAAAAAAACCCTTTTAAAAATTATTAATTTAGTTAAAAGCAGAGGTACAACAATTATCGAAAAATGTTTTTATCGTGGATTTTTTAGTTTAATTCATCTCACTCTACTTGACTATCCTGAACATAACCCAACGAAACAAATAAATAAATAAAATAAATAACGTCTTATTTCATTGTCTTTCATATATTTTTTCAATTGTTTCTGGTCGTTGAACAATCAAATTATAACTCATAACATTTTTGGAAATTAAAAAAGTAATTAGTAAACCAAAAAGTTATTGTCTAGGAATGCATATCGATCTTTATTCATTTGATATGCTCATCTAATAATCTAACTTCATTAAAAAAAAACTATACTATCCAATTAATTCTGTCAAACCTAATGCACTAATATCACTATTTGAAAGCTATTTGATGGCTTTGGATTGTTCGTGATAATTGAAAATTTTTTGATAAATTGAATTTCCAGTTAATTAACAATCATCACCTATGTTGTCTTGATATTAATAGAAAATACATTACGTATTAATTTTATATATGAGGTTACAATGATATTAGTCAATTTTGTATTTTAAAGAGTAATTAAATAGTGCTCGAACACAAGTAGTAAATACACTTTAACTGACGACTTAGTGATTACCATTAGAATATTGCACGTCAACATACTTGATTTAACAGATCCGATATCCAGAGTTCAATACTCAACTAAATGATTCAACATTTAACGTTTTACTATTGCAATATATTCAAGACTTTTAAAAAATGACATGGCTATACATTTATGGACTTTCTTGAATGGGAGTAGATAGGATTGGCACTATATAATGGAATAAAAGAGGAGCAAGAACAGAGCCTTGTGGCAGTCCATCGTTGAGGTGCTTAAAAGAGCTTCCTTCGATCTAAGCAATTTTTAATTAATTTGTTGATACCCATTCGCGAGCAGCGACTGTTAGCACCATAGAACTATTTTGGTTACTGTATCATTAGTGAGTTTACATGTATCCGCACTTTTTTCACCGTTTACCACCTTGCTAAACCTCTTGAGTTGGACAGCTCGTTTTTTTTACATTCGCCATATGTTAACATCATCGTGAAATTTTTGTTCGACTTATATATTGTTAAATAAAAGAGTTATTAGGCTAAATAATTCTAGTTTTCTTCATTGATTCTATGTAAATTCGCTCGTCGTTTTATCCCATTCCAATAAATAATACCATACCATCCATTCGTTCTCATGACTGTAAATGCCTCATGACTAACAATGTAAACACTTGCGCATGCAGTGTACTGAAAGTAGTCTCAGAAACACGTTATTTGGGTATAATAATAGACAACAAACTAAGATGGGAGTGCCACATAAATTATATAGTTAACAAACTAAAACCTATTTCAGCTAAATTGTTCTATTTAAGGAAAAGTTTTCCACTCAATGCCCTAAAGATTATTTATAAAAGTATGTTCGAGTCCATTATACGCTATGGAGTAGAAATTTGGGGTGTACCATCGAAAACCTTATCGCAACGCTTAGAATCTCTGCAATGTAGAACCCTAAAAACTATATTTAGAAAGCAGTACAATAACGATTTAGACGATTTAGTATTTTTGTTGGCGCAGTGTAATACCCTATATCCGAAAGAATTTAGAAAGTACAAGTTGTTGCAAAAATTTTATATAGAAAAGAAATTTCAAATTCCCAACATTACAACCCAATACAATTTTCGTAACTTAGAACGATATAAACTACCTCGTTTTTGTAATACATATGGAAAAAATTCTCTTAGTTATGTAATTCCGTCACTTTTTAATGATCTGCCAGATAATCTGGAAAATTTTACAAAATTCGAACATGTGAGACAATTCATATATCTCTGGCTTGTGCAAATGTCTGAAGGTTGTAATTTAAGTTGTTGATTACATTTGATTTTTGTATTCCCTTATATTTATGTTAAAAAACGAGTTATAAGCATAGTGGTCTATATAGCTAGGTAAGTTAGGAATAAGTTTTTGTTCATTTGGTAGTAGAAAAAAAATAAAAAATAAAAATGTAATAAATTTTGTTATGTTAACTGATAAATACCCTTGAAAAATATGCTGTAAGTCGTTGATATGTCTTGTTTTATTTTTATCTCTTCTGTTAGTTTATAAATTAATTATGGACTTAGTAATCTGCATTATTTCTTATTATGTTTAGGTTATTGATAATATAAAAATATATTTGGAAACTTTTTCGCAGTGATAACAATATGCTCACAATATTGTTGTTGAGAAATCATATCGTTCTTTTAATTTTATTCTATTAATATATTATAATTATTAGTTATAATTTTACAATATTGTTAATATTTATTTTTATTCTAGTGGATTGAAAATAGACACTGAAGCACCGTCGTCATGAGCGCATATAATTTATTATGTACATATATATATGTAGTTTTTTGTATGTATATAAGAGCACCCAACGACAAATCTTTTGATTTGTTGGGACTCGTACTGTAAATACTTTGAGAAATAAACTTCTTGTATCTTGTAATAAGGAAACCCTTATTTATTGATAAATTTATATTTCATAATTTTTGCGTGTTCAGTTAACATCTGTTTGGCAGGCTGAAATGGACAGCCATCTTGCATCTGTTCTCCAGAGAACTACATGAAACTGTTAGGCCAGTACTTTACGTATTTTATCCATAAATAAGTAATTTTGTAACTGTTGTAATCGAGAATGTAGATTGCCTAGCCAATTTTATTAATATTTTTGTTTGTTTTTTATACATGTACTTGAAATTTTTTTAATAAACAAAATTAATTTAAATGAAAATATTTACAAATTTGGAAAACTTACAAAATAATCAACATTGAGCATTTATTCAAGAATTTAAAAAGTTTTTAATCGTTACAATTAGTTTTTAATTTGACGTAATGAACGAACGCTTCAAAAACTAATAGTGAAGTTTTTTTTCTTTGCTTTAGTCTAATTAGGCCTGTGGAATTTTTAAAATTTATTCTACAAACGTGGTTAAGGGCCAACGGTCCAAACCCATGAAGCGAATTTTTAGTGGATCCCTCTGATTTAAATCCGCGATCCTTTGCATATGAAGCAGAAGAGATAACACCTAAGCTAGAAAGAGACCTTTATTTGAGAAAATTTTAAATTTTTCTTATAGAGAATTAATTCGTGCTGGCCGGATATCAGGCCGGAAGTTACCAGAATTGTTATCAACGCAACCCCCTTAACAAACATAGGCACATAAAATACAATTAAAATATTAGGCTTAAAATTTGGAATGGTTTTGATTTGATTTAACATATTTATTTTTTAAGAACGCAGAATATAAAACGTAAAGCATTTTCAAGGGAAATTGCGCAATCAGAATTAAATGTTTTATACAGGGCGTTTCTTTTAAAACACAACCCTATTTACAAGTACAGAAATTTAAGGTTTAAGATAATTACAAATCCATAAGTTGGTAACCCTGGTTTTCCTTCTTCCTTGGCTTTCAGCTGATTTACATTGTGGCATCGTTGTTCACTTTATTTGGGTTTCGTTCAATGTCATTAAGTTGAGGTTAGAAATATGGTTTTGAGCAAACTTTGAAAAAGGAGTCCAGAAATTTACTAAAGAGGGCAGAACGTTGTATAAATGCTAATGGTGGTTTATTTGATCACCAAACCTTAACAAAAATGTCATTAAAATCATGTAAATAGTAGTAATAATTGTTTATAATAGTAAAATGTGTTATAGATGTATGTTTTGTTGGTCATTTTTATTTCAAATCATGGGTTGCGTTTTAAAATAAACACCCTGTATCAGTATATTTTCACTTCCCCATAAAAAGAACATATTTTGTATATAACTGGGGTAAACTATTACGAAGATTGATTAAATTTTTTATCCTATTAAAATAGAGGAACAGATGAATTGAGCCACGTGGACAAAGGAATTTGGACAATGGGGTGACGTGGTGGCAAGCACCGATGTCTCTATGGCGACCTGTCCATAAACACAGGGTATTGATCCGACCTTACCACGTGCTCACGACCCTGCTTCCTCACTGTCTACCATCAACAGCTGACTAAATATTTACTCACAATTACGATCGATTAACAATATTGTTTATTGTTACACTTGAAATTAACTTACTTTTATAAAGGTCCCTAAAGTTAAACACTTCAGCAATTGGAAAAAAGAAGATTAGTCAATATGTTTTAAGATATTTGAAACATAGGCTACAGGGTGGAAAAAATATAGAAACACTTTCACAACAACGTTCTTTTTTCCATAGATAATTTTATAATTTAATTCTTTTTATAATTGGGTTCCATAAAGTATAATTTCTTATCAGAATAACTTACTTAAAACCGTTAAATAGCGGAGAAATAACATTGTTCAAATTAGTTACTTTGAAATTCAAATGACCACGATTCTGGAAAAGATGAACCTTTCAAAGTCCGGTTTGTGGCAACTAATTTCTCTTGCATATACCTTTCTTTTGATACCAAACTCGACCTAGCCTTACGTTGAAGATGTTCGTTCAACTCCTCGAGAGCCACCCCCTGAAAAGATGAAATGTCACTAATGACGTCAAAAAATATTTTCTTTGTAACCATGATCATGTGCAAGATTTCACTTTTACAAATGAAGTCATACAAAAATTGTAAAAGTGTTTCCATATTTTTTCCACCCTGTAGATGTTAAAAACACTTTCATTAGTTATTTGTATTTAAAAACGTTGAAATACAGCTTGAGCCACTCCACCAACCCACCCACCTATGTATTTACAGTGACCTTCCTTGCCCATACACATCCGGTGGTACTGACCCACTCTCCCATCCACTCACCTACTCCGTGTCATCACCTGTTTACACGTTTAGAAGGGTAATAGGGTCACCACTCTACGTGTAGTAGTGGGTGGTTGGGTCATCAACACCGAACATGTAAGGGTGGGTGGGTAACATTTTAAGAGTACAGTTATATTCTCATACATTCCATTTAATTCTAGACATGTATAGAAGTGTTCAATAAACGAATTTGGTGAAAATTTAAATTTAATTTAAAATTGCGTTCAGTTGTACTAATCCGGTAAGCCATAGTTTGAAATTAAACTTTTAATATAAAATCATCAGTTTATTTTCTTGTTATCGAAGTTAAAAAACCAATAGTAGCCTATGGTAAGAATCGTATTTAAAAGTTAATTTTTGAGGCTGAATTGTTCGTCATTGTTAATTTGTACAGTTAAAAAACAAAGACGTTTCGACAGGTATCCTTCCTACCTTCTTCAGGTGTAACTGAATTAAACCATATCAGAATAAAACCCTTAGACAAGCTACACGCTCAATTAAAATCAACTCTTTTAAAAATTCGTGTTTTCTTACAAACGATTAAAAACGCTACAAATTTTTCAAACAATACAATAAAATAATATACACAAATAAAAACCTTTTATGAAATGATATTAATCAAAATTTACGTACACAACTATTTATGATAAAAAGAATTTAAACCAGTTCAACTTGTATGTACCTGTCAAAACGCAGTATTCATTTGTTGAACACTGAAAGCGTTGAAAAATCAGCAGTCATATAATGGTGGGTAGCCTACATTAATTAAAAATTGGAGCTGAAATACTGAAACAGAGGACTTTCTAGAACATTCTAGAATGTTACTTTAACTGTTTTAGAATCACTGACAGTGAATGCGTATAAAGCACGTATATGTAAAGCATATACAGGGTTGGGCAAAAGTCTGGAACACATTTATTAATTTTAAAACTGTTAAAAGTAACTTAATTAAATTTTGGAGTTATGTACATGTCCTTATACCAAACATCTAGATATATTTGACTTGTATTTCGCATAGTTAGGTGATGGCCCATGAAGGAAGTCTTAAAATGTTTAAATGTAAGCCTATCTCGAGTTATACCTCAATTTAAAGGTCTTTGTTTGTTAAACACAAGACTGCAAATCTGACGTCAAAAGGATAACCCAGTTAGAAAATACAGCCACTCAAAAAATTTAAGTTCAGGGTTGGGCAAAAGTCTGGAATGTATTTATTTATTTTAAAACTGTTTAAATAATGTAGCGAACTTTTGTAATTATGTACGTGTCCTCATACCAAACATTTCGAAATATTTCACTTGTTTTTTGTAATTATGTACGTGTCCCCATACCAAGCATTTCGAAATATTTCACTTGTTTTTTGTAATTATGTACGTGTCCCCATACCAAGCATTTCGAAATATTTCACTTGTTTTTTGTAATTATGTACGTGTCCCCATACCAAGCATTTCGAAATATTTCACTTGTTTTTAGTAATTATGTACGTGTCCCCATACCAAGCATTTCGAAATATTTCACTTGTTTTTTGTAATTATGTACGTGTCCCCATACCAAGCATTTCGAAATATTTCACTTGTTTTTAGTAATTATGTACGTGTCCCCATACCAAGCATTTCGAAATATTTCACTTGTTTTTTGTAATTATGTACGTGTCCCCATACCAAGCATTTCGAAATATTTCACTTGTTTTTTGTAATTATGTACGTGTCCCCATACCAAGCATTTCGAAATATTTCACTTGTTTTTTGCATATTCAAGGAATGGTCCATTTAAGAAATCTTAAACATTTTAAATGTAAGCCAGCTCGAGTTGTACCTCATTTTAAAGGTATTTGTTTCTAATATACAAAAGTGCAAATCTGAGGTCAAAAGGATGTCCCATTCACAAAATACAACGATTCAAAGAATTTAATTTCATATTACTGATTCTTCTCAGTTATAAGGCTATTTATTTTAACAGTTTCAAGTCCCTGTTGGTGATTATGTTGTTTTATTGTTTATAAAAGCCTAACTCGAGTTACACCTCATTTTAAAGGTCTTCTTTCATGGGTCACCCCGTGTCTATTCGAAAAACAAGTAAAATATATCTAAATGTAAAGTATAGGGACATGTATATAACTCCAAAGTTTCATTACATATCTTTCAATAGTTTTAAAATTAATAAATATATTCCAGACTGTTTTCCAACCCTGTATGTAAAATATATTCCTCAGAATTATATTTAACACCCTAACTAAATACCGCGGTCCATTAGATCGATTGATACATTACCGTTCCGCAACCTCTGCATGTTAAGGTGTCAAAACGCCTGAACATCGTCGATGCCAAATATGTTGATAAATGAGAGCCATTAGCTAACCCCACTTCCCATGATTGATCTCACATGATCTGCCCCCCCCCCCCCCATCAACCCACTCAAAAAGGGTTATATTTGTCAGAAATTTGTGTAAACAAACGAAACGTCTTATTTAAGTATAAAAAATATATGTAAAACCTCTTTAATCCAAACTTCTATAGTCCGAACGTTCGCTAATCCGAATACCACCACGAGAAAGGAAAAAAAATGTGCAAGTACATATCTTCATTGATTCAGAAAATGTTTAATTTTTTTCAATAATTTATGTAATTACTGTAGTATGTAATGATTATTTTCAAGTTTTTATATACACATTTACCAGGTTCAGTTTCTTATTGCTATCATTATCAGATATATATGATAAGCAGTATAATTTTTATTAACTTCTTCTGAACAAGCACAGAAAAATATGTTTTTGTACTTCAACAACGTAAATTGATGAAATTACTCGCTAATAAACGGACAAGTTTTCCTGTATACTTTTCCTTGACAAACAAGATAGATTGCACCATCTTTTACCTATATTTATAACGTTTCTCCTATTGAATAAGGATATGACATTCTAAATACTTATTTTAACGTTTGTGGAGGACGAATCAAAGTATAAAAAATTTTTTTTTTTTTTCTTTCAAAAACAAAGTAGTTAGATTAGCCTGGATTTGAAGGGGAAGTGTTTAAAAAATAAAGTCCCTTATCTATTTGAAAACATTCAAAATAAAGTTATACCTACCAGATATATTTGATCGGCAAAGAAAATAATTAATTCCTCTCACGAAAGTATATATAACTACAAAAATTAATAATACCTTCCTATTATTTGAATGCATCAAATATTTATAATGAAACAAAAGCTTTGTTTTATTCACGAAACAGGAAAAGTTGTTATCATTTATTTTAAGAATGCTTCTTAGAGAGTAGAAAAATATATTTTTTTAATTCATTTTATTTTGAAGATTAAGAAAAAATTAGTCCAAAGTTAGGAAAAAATAAATAACTATAGTCGCTAACAAAATTGTAATGTAGAAATATTTTTGTGCCGTGTTTTACTATATTGCTTATGTAACATAGCCAAACATAATAGCCTTGTGCTACTTATATATTATAATATTCTAATAATTTGGTTTCAATATTTATAAATATTCTAAACATAGTATAGCTAAACTAAGTATCTAATTGGTCCTCCAATATCTTATGTTCAATCAAATTTTTCATCGCCCTGAAAGGTTGTTAGCAGTGTGTATGGTTTAACGTTGTATAAATGGATTTTATAATTATGTTCTGGAAAATGCCTTGAAAAATATAGTTACTTGCATTCATAACTATACAAGATATTATCAATAGTAAATACATCTAATTGTTCATCCACTTTTTTACTTTAATTGTAACGAACTTCCAGACAAGTTTTAAACTTTTAATTTGACATAATAATAATAATAATAACCTTTTTTATTGCGTCAGACAAAGTACATTGTATTGCAATAGTCATAAATTTTAATAAATGTTTAATAAATTAAATAGTCTAAAATTTTCCATTCATTCATTCCATCAAAGTCACTTTCAAACATACAATTTTGCATTCAGAGGTCATCCATTCGAATTCATCGAATTCACATTTAGTTGGTGCTTTTGGTTTAATAGTCTGCACAGGAAGTCGCCATATTGAATTTGATATTTAGATGGTATTTTTGATCAATAGTCTGCACAGAAAGTCGCCGTATTGAATTTGATATTTAGATGGTATTTTTGATCAATAGTCTGCACAGGAAGTCGCCATATTGAATTTGATATTTAGATGGTATTTTTGATCAATAGTCTGCACAGGAAGTCGCCATATTGAATTTGATATTTAGATGGTATTTTTGATCAATAGTCTGCACAGGAAGTCGCCATATTGAATTTGATATTTAGATGGTATTTTTGATCAATAGTCTGCACAGGAAGTCACCATATTGAATTTGATATTTAGATGGTATTTTTGACCAATAGTCTGCACAGGAAGTCGCCATATTGAATTTGATATTTAGATGGTATTTTTGATCAATAGTCTGCACAGGAAGTCGCCATATTGAATTTGATATTTAGATGGTATTTTTGATCAATAGTCTGCACAGGAAGTCGCCATATTGAATTTGATATTTAGATGGTATTTTTGATCAATAGTCTGCACAGGAAGTCGCCATATTGAATTTGATATTTAGATGGTATTTTTTATCAATAGGCTGCAGAGAAAGTTGCCATATTTAATTTGATGTCATAAGACTAATCTTGAATTGGGGAAGTTTACGACTTTAAAGATTTGTTGGAAAATTATGATTTTAATGGAAAATAAAATAAAGAATCAACATTTTTAAAAGCGGATTTTCTAGTAACGTTTACGCTCTTTCAAACGATGTAAAAATTATAGTTTTCCAACATATCGTTAGGTCACAGTGCTGTACCACAGTTAACAATGCTCGTATAGGAATAAATCCAATATGTCGACGACTACGTCTGCAGACCATTAAACCGTTAAGATATCTCAAATAATAATCACTTTTTGTTTTTATGGATTTTCTTACTTACAAAAAGAGAAAAGGGGAATTTAATAACTTTAACAATGTTTGTTAACCTATAAAAATACAAGAGACTTCATGAAGTCTATATATTCATAAACACTTCATGTTTCATATTCAGCTTTGAAAATAAAAACGTTATACATAGATTAAAAACACGATTGTCCTCAAACTATGTTTTACTTTCTCCCATATCCATTAGCATAGAGAAAGTATTGTGATCGTCAAAAAATGTCTTTTACAAGTTGGTCCAAAAATCCATTTTTGGGTCCCCTGAACCCAAAGTATTTTCGAAAAAAACTTTGTTGTCTGTCCGTATGTGTATCTCTCTGTGTGTATGTGCAGTTCGCTGGAGACCAAACGGATGGATCAATTCTTATGAAATTTGGTATGTAGGTGTATTTAGCCAATAACTTCAGACCATTTTTTAACTTTTTTGAAACTATTGTTTTTTTTTTTTTTTTTAAACATACAAAAATAGAATTTTATGAAAATTTGCTCCACGATTTTGATAAAATTATCAGGAAAGATGTGAGTTACAATTTAAAATATTTTAGTTAAAACCGCATGTCTCTTAACTTGACTAGTTTTTAGTTATGGCAAAAAACATGTTTGGGAATCAAACTGATAATTTTCAAAGTTTTGATTTTTTTTAGTGTTTAATATGGGGGAACGTTTGTTCCAATTCTTTGGAACTATTTTTTATTTATGTAATACAAGTGAGGATTTAGGTAACAAGTAGTGCTGTCGAAAATACTGTGAAATGGAAGAAAGATACCGCTACTCTTCTAAATTACTCATGCTGGCTGCTTGAAGCAGACCTGGAAGAAGTCTTAAAAAATGGTGACTATTGAATGAATCAGAGAAGCAACGTAGACAGAATGTTATGGGTTTCGAAGTGTGCATTCAATTACAAAAGATACCCTTTACGGCTGAACGCTAACGTCAAATCAATGTAAACACCACCCTTCAACTGAAATATTGGTACTGTTTTTGAATAATTTAAATTAAATAGGCAAGGTTTTTTGAATAAATATGTGCTTTGAATTTAATTATGTTTTGAGTAAAAAGATTGTTGGTAACTCCAAAACATTAGCTTTAACCCTAGAAGTTGCAGTTAAAATTTCTGTAGTGGCGGGCCATTTTTCACTGTGTCCCGAACGTATTTTGAAATGTTATTAAAAATCTATCAAATATTCAAATACTATAAATTTATACATAATTTTTATCAGTAATTAGCACAAAATACTATACAAATATGTTTAACCTTGAAAAAATTTATGTTTGTTGTATGTAAAATAATTTAAAAAATGTAATTAAATGATTTGTAAAAAAAAGGGGGACGATACCTAGGAAATAAATAAAATATTAACACATTATACTCCAATATAGCCAAAAGTTACTAAATTTTATCTACTTTTACAAAATATAAAGGGTTAAATAGATTTTTATAAAATTAATTGTTATATTATTAATTACAAAAAAGCGTACAGGCATTAGCGTATGAGCGTAGTACATTAGCGCCTACATCAATAATCACGTCTGCAAAACAAAGAGGATAAAAAAAAAGTGAGCTGTTCAGAAAGATAAACGTGTCCTCTTTACAATGGTACCTAGATATCTTCGCTACCTTAGACCGAACAGACTATATAACGTGAAATACGATGAGCGTGCGCGTCGTTCAAAAATGAACGACTGCCATTTCAGACGCATACTGTGTCGTTACAAAATTAACGACTGCCATTTTAAGGGTTAAAATATTTTAGAATCTCAAAATGTCCGTGACACAACATGATTTAATCAATGTTTAATTAAATCTCATGCTTCTTGAAGCATGTTTATGTAGTAGGTTATTCTATTTGCTTTTTATTGTTGTCCGCTTGTATTGTAGACGAGACGACAACGGTTTACTGACTTTGCAGTCTGTATTACTTCAGATTTTAGGAGATAAAACATACCTTTGTTAGTTAGATAGATACATACAACTGAAACGTAATTGGCCAATATAATCAGTAAATAACAATTACAATCTCCCAAAAGTAGTAGTAATAATATTCTTCTGACATGTAATAGTCCTACATTTCTTCTTAGTGTACCAATATCTCTTCTTAGTGTTTATTATAAATTGTTAGAAAGGTTGTTACACAATATAATATCACCCATTCTTCATTCTAATGTTTCAGTTGAGCTGGCTGGTTTTCGCCCTGGTCGAAGTTGTAGCGACCAGATCCTAGCTCTGAGAATAAGTTTGAAAATAAGTTGAAAATATCTACAGCTTTTGTTGATCTTACAGCAGCTTATGACACAGTATTTTGTTCAACATGTTTACTGCTAACATCCCAATCACAAAGTCTAGAAACTTTATATATGCAGATTTTACTGCTTTAGCTTACCAACATAAGTACTTCACAACTACTGAAGAAACACTCACAAACGATCTTGCAGCTCTCGAAGAATATTTTAGAACCTGAAAGCTAAATAATTCCTAACCCATCAAAAACCGAAGTAACCTGATTCCACCTAAGTAATAGAATGTCTAATCGAAAACTGATTATCTTTCTAAATGGAGTAAAACTCCATCATAATGATCACCCACAGTACCTGGAAGTAACGTTAGATTGATCGCTGACGGTTAAAAGCAATCTTCAAAAACAGCAGGTAAAATCAAAATCAAGTCAAATGTATTACATCATATTGCCGGAACAACTTGGGGAGCCAACGCACACGTCCTGCGTACTACTGCTTTATCACTAGTCTATTCAGCTACTGAATACAGTGATCCCGTATGGCTAAATAGTGAAGACTCTGAAGCGATTCATTTCCAACTTAATAGAGTCCTGAGAGCTATTAGTGGCACTCTCATGTCAACTCCACTTCCTTGGTTCCCGGTGCTGTGCAATATAGCTCCTCCAGAGATGAGATGTCAGGAGACACTACTTAAAGAATTCAATATGATCTTGAATGTCCTACACCTCCCCATTATACGTCAGAACAGTAGCTTAAAATCTCTGAACCCACGTCTACGTACTACTTTCCAGTTGAGCAAATCAAATTTCTCGACCAATACTAGCTGGGCCTTAGAGTGTAACAGTTTTTATAGAAGAAATAAGTTCTCTATTAACGATCCGTCAATATCTGTTGGTGGGATGAACCTATCTCGTAGGGAGTGGACACTGTTGAATCGATTTCGAACTGGTGGTGTTGGCAGATGCAATTACTGGAATTATAAATGGGGATTGACACTAGATCAGTCATGTGATTGCGGGGAGTCTATCCAAACAATGGATCACATATTTACAGAGGCCCCCCTGCGTACTTTTACTGAGAGATTAATCATCATAAACAGAATCAGTGAGGCAGGTCTTAAATTGCTTGATGGATTTGACTTTGTTTTTGTCATCGTGTTTAAACTCGCGCATTCTCACAAATAGGGGATATGTTAGAACACTGGCTGCAATAGCTCATTTTTGGTTAGGCTAGGTTAGTTTACATTATTTTAGGTAAGGTAGGTAAGGTTACATTTTGTTAAGTTAGATAAATTAGGTGATAAGAATAGGATAGGTTATAGTAAGATAGGGAAGGTGACAAGAGATTACCTTGATAGAGGATGATTGATAAGAGGGAAGATGAAGTGATGATCTTGCCCAAGGTCATTTATCAGAGGATGAGTGATAAGAGGGAAGACTATAAGAGATGACCTTGCTAACGTTAGGTTAGCCATAGTTAACGTAGCGTTTCAATAAATACCATTTTTTTCCACCAGTACACAAAGTTCCAAGACAGCTGACATGTAACGAAAAGATCTATAAATGTTAAGTACAATAACCTATATACAATGGGTGTTGCTGGTGGGCTGTGTACCTAGCCTATTTATTATTTATTAAATGAAGCTGGCAATGTTTATTCTTGTCTGAGGGTGGGATCGGATCGAAGAATTCAACAAGTTATGAAACTGTTTGTTATTTACACTAACAACGGAACTATCATAAAAAAATGTTATAATACCAATAAATAAACAGTTTATTGTAAAAGTGAGATAAATTTTATAATATTATCGTGTTTGTGGGCGCATATATAGATATTTGATTTTATCGTGTATATGATGTCATATATAGGTATTTGATCGTATCGTGTATCTGATGTCATATATAGGTATTTGATCGTATCGTGTATCTGATGTCATATATAGATATTTGATCGTATCGTGTATCTGATGTCATATATAGGTATTTGATCGTATCGTGTATCTGATGTCATATATAGGTATTTGATCGTATCGTGTATCTGATGTCATATATAGGTACTTGATCGTATCGTGTATCTGATGTCATATATAGGTATTTGATCGTATCGTGTATCTGACGTCATATATAGGTATTTGATCGTATCGTGTATCTGATGTCATATAGGTATTTGATCGTATCGTGTATCTGATGTCATATATAGGTATTTGATCGTATCGTGTATCTGATGTCATATATAGGTAAAATACAGGCTGATACTCTCTGTGTTATTGCGTGGTACTATATAACAATTTGGAATCACTGTGCGAGGCTCCCAATTAAAAGAAAAGCGCAACACAGCTCAACTTTGTGTCAATGTAACATCTATTTTTGTATTCAAGAAATACCATTAAACTTTATTTGAACCTTTTGCACTTACAAAAAAAACACACACACACAATCAAACCACGATTACCAAGTACTACTTCAGTCGTAAAAACTACAATTTACCACTTATTTGCTATCCGACTTTTTAAATTTTTATACAAATTTTTTACCAAAGAAAGTTTAAGAAACAGAAGAATTTGTTTCTTCTAGAGTCGTCCTAAAATTTACCGTTTTTAAAAGGTTTAGCTTCGAAAAATAAAAGTACCCGCTATTTTTAAATGATTAAGAACTAGCCATTTTTTAAATGGTCGGCTATGACCCTCTAGTTTGATACATACCAAAATAGAGTGCAAGTTATAAAAAGTTTTAAATCAATATTTTCAAATGTTTTAAACATATAGTTAATGTTATAAATTCACGCAAACTGGCAGACTGACGATAAATTGAGCTGAATTCTAAAAAAATAATGATACTCTAAATTTTTTGCATATTTTGGGAACAGAAAACGAAAATATAAAATAAAAATAGCCGGTGTACATTATTTGTAAAACGCTGTTCAGTATATTACAAGAGAAACTAGATAAATCTCCAACAGATATAAAATAATGAAATTAAATGTTTAAACAATCAAAAGTTTGCCAGTTTGAACGGTATTCTGTGTTATAAGACATCTGAGTGTGCTCCGATTAATGTTTGATTAATTGTGGCTTATGCTACAATGGTGGGCGGGGGGGGGGAGTTACCTATTGTTGAAGTGTCTATAATGGCCGTGTACGAGCAAGCGCCGTTGCCATGCTACCACCCACAACAATCCTCGTTACCATATTGACGCGTCGAGTCTCAAAAACCTAAGAAATTCAAAAAAATCCTTGATTGAGTACATTGCTTACTCCTTATGTGTTTTTATTCATAGCACAGTTCATTTATATTTTTCATTTATATGTTTATTCATAAAGGGTGAGATTTTAATTTAGGCTACGTTAATTTTGTACAAAAACTAACTACTGCAGGTTAGACAGTCAGGTTGTTGTGTCAGATATATATTTACACAGCTATGTGATGTATGGAGGGCGCAGGCCACCGACAAACTACTGCATGTGCATGAGGTTAGATGGTCAGGTTGTTAGGTCAGCTTATGTTACGTCATGTTTAAGTTGCGTTAATTAAGGTAATATATGTTTAAACAGCTAATCAATTTGTGGAGGACGCAGGCTTCCGACAAACTACTGCACGTGCATGAGATAATTGGCAAGGTTGTTAGGTCAGCTTATGTTACCTCATGGCTTAGTTAGATTAAGTAAGGTAATATATGTTTACATGGCTATGTGATATGTGGACGGTGCAGGCCACCGACAAACTACTGCACGTGCATGAGGTTAGATGGTCAGGTTGTTAGGTTAGCTTATGTTACGTCATGTTTAAGTTGCGTTAATTAAGGTAACATATGTTTAAACAGCTAATCAATTTGTGGAGGACGCAGGCTCCCGACAAACTACTGCACGTGCATGAGATAATTGGCAAGGTTGTTAGGTCAGCTTATGTTACGTCATGTTTTAGTTAGGTTAAGTAAGGTAATATATGTTTACATGGCTATGTGATATGTGGACGGTGCAGGCCCCCGACAAACTACTGCACGTGCATGAGGTTAGATGGTCAGGTTGTTAGGTTAGCTTATGTTACGTCATGTTTAAGTTAGGTTAAGTAAGGAAATCTATGTTTACATGGTTGATGATGTGTTGAGGGCGCAGACCCTCGACAAAACTACTGCACGTGCTTGAGATTAGATAGTCAGACATCATATTTAGGATGTCTTCAATCATGTCTTACTAAAGAGACGAAGTAAATACTCTGTCATATTTAGTAAGGCCTTAATACTGCTGACAAACTTAGGATAAAGTAGATTCTTTATTTAATAATTACGTAAGTCCAAATAAGGATTTTCTTTTAGTGAATTATCAGCTGCTTAAAAAGTTAAAAGACCTTTTGAGGTAACAAAACGACAATATTGACAACAATACGACAAAATTCTTTATGTTAAAATTTTATACAATGAATATTAATAGAAATTTACCTTTTTTTTAATAGAAAAGAAATTATTTGTCACTAAGATTCGTGTCCTTCACAAACGTTAAAAATATATTTAGAATTTCATATCCTTATTCAATACGATAAATGTTGTAAAAATAGGTCAAAGATGGTGTAATCTATCTTGTTTGTCAAGGAAAAGTATACAGGAAAACTTGTCCGTTTATTGGCGAGTGATTTCATCAATTTACGTAGTCTTAGAGTAAAAACATATTTTTCTGTGCTCTTCAGGATATTTAAGTACGTAGTTTTGTATACTTAAATAAGACATTTCATTTGTTTACACAAATTTCTGACAAATATAACCCTGTTTGAGTGGGTTGAGGGGGGGGGGCAGATCATGTGAGATCAATCATGGGAAGTGGGGTTAGCTAATGGCTCTCATTTATCAACATATTTGGCATCGACGATGTTCAGGCGTTTTGACACCTTAACATGCAGAGGTTGCGGAACGGTAATGTATCGATCGATCTAATGGACCGCGGTATTTAGTTATTTAGGTTACTGCCGGGAGTATGGATGGCAACGATATATCGATATATCATAAATATATATCGATATATTTGTATCGATATTTTCTTTCGATAATGTCGGACATATCGATATATTGGTCCGATATATAGAATCACTAAATACTGACGTTATTCTCTCTACTCAAAATCCTCATGTCTCCAAAAAAATATTTTTAAATGGCCTATAATGCATACAAAACGTACATTGATATAATAAAGTTACTTTTTTGTTTTTTCCAAGAGATAAACGCACTAAAAAGTAGTTTATTGTAGACCAGTGGGTGGAACGGGTAAATGAAGTTGTGTGCGAGTTGCCAACGCTGCTCGATGCCTAGCTTGTCGTCCTACAGATCATTATTACATTATTCTTTTATAATAATTAATGTTATAACAATTATTATTATTATTTTGAATTTTTCATTCAACGCCACAGACAACAACTTGTTTCATGTAGATAATGTAGTTAATTTTAACATTCAGTAGGCTATTGTATATAGAGACATCAAAACATGAGAATATTTTTTTCGTGACATAAGAGTTAGTGCATAATTTTAAACAGATAAATCATTTACAATTCGATATTTCGGTTACCAGAAATCTCAATAGTTTTCTTTCGATATTATCGTTAGATCGATATTTGGTTTGCGATATATCGATGTGTTGAAAATATTTTGCTATCCCTGGCCGGGAGCGCCGTGCAACAATGTGAAACGCAATTCAGGTACAGGTCTCGTAACTCGGTGTATACGCAACTGAACGTACACTTGCAAGAGTTACAAATAAAATTAAAATAAATTTCTGTAGTTAATTATTACAGTCAAACCAGTTATGAGGCTTTTGATAATAATGACATCATCATCATCATACTATTTACAAATATTTCACACAACATTTAAATTAAAAAATTATTTTAAATTTATTTAAACATATGTTTGTTTTTTTTTTTTTTTTTTAATTTTAACTTACGTGGATGGATACATTTTTATTCTTCTGAATGTTGATTTCATATGATTTGGAAAGTATTATAATTTGAATTTAAATTAATTTTATTTGTATTTTTATAGCAAAATATATTTGAAATTGGCCCACACTATTGGTTTATTAAGTTTACGGAATGTGCTTTATGAAGGTGGTGCAATCGGTTTTTGGTGAGTTGATTATTTTCCAATTTTACAATCAAAATTAGTTAATTTACCTTCCCTTGAGACAGGAAAAACTCAAAAAGGTGTTTTTTAACCACTACATTGTTTTAGCCTTACGAATTGGTAAATTTACCTTATGTTTAAATCAAGCATGAGACAAAACCATTTTATTTTCTTATAACTACGTTTATTGTACATAACTGAAGGGATTAGCATGTTTTTAATTTTTTGAAAATGTAAAAATATTTATAATTTTAAAGGTAAATGAATACATCTTTTTTATTTTTTAAATTATAAATATTTTTACATTTTTTTATGAAAAACCTCTGTATCCCTTCAGTTATGTGTAAAAAACGTAGTGATAAAAAATTAAACTCGTACTTTTAAAGTTTTGTCTTATGCTTGATTTAAGCACCAGATAAATTTACCACTTCAAAAGGCCACAAGTTCTAATGCAGTGGTTAAAAAACACTTTTTTGAGTTTTTCCTCTCTCAAGGGAAGATACATTAACTAATTTTGATTATAAAATTGAAAAATAATCAACTCACCGAAAACCGATTGCTATGCCTTATGTTCTATGATTTGCTAGCAAATAAATAACGCGGTACTATCTAATGTTTATAATTTAAAATTTTATGTTGAAATTTAATGCAGTAGTTGGCAATTGTTGCAATTTGTTTTCACGATTCAATATATACTTACTGTTATAGTAATGGCATGCTATTCTAGACTTATTTTCATCTCTCTCAGTATCTTATGGATTTTTTCATTCTTACTCAAGCTGTTTTTTTTTTTTTTTTTTTTTTTACTAAATTTATTATTGCTTTAAAATTGTGCTTGATGTGACAATACTATTCATAGATCCATCTTCAACTTAGTATATTATTGTTACTGAATATTAACAGGTTGTGAAATTCAAAATGTCCAATTATTATCATTGCTTTAAATACTAACACATAAAGATAAAGGATAAATAATATTGCTTATTATCCAAAGTCTCCCCTTTCACCTAATCAACAATATCCCTTGCCATAACTTTAATTTGTGAAAAATTCATATAGTGGGACTCAGCTCTTCCAACTTGATATCGGGAACAGCAAAATCTAAAAAAATCCATGATTAAATTCGATAAATGTATACTATAAGTTTCAAAATGCAATGAACTCGAGTTTCAACTTTATACATATAACAATTATTCAATTTCTAAAAGCAATACACCGTTTTATAGATCATTTAATTATACGTCTCGCCAAATGAGTTACAGGTTTTATTTTAGTCATAAATATTTTAATTGTGGTTTGAAGATAAAACACACTAATTTTTAGTACTTTTAAAACTAGGTTCCAGTTTAAAATGTTGTACAAAAGAAACTATTTTGCTTAGGACGTTTAAATTTTGACTACGTTTCAAGAAGATAGTTTTTTATTAGGCCTTTAATAACTGTACACTGTTCACTATAACCCATTACAATAATAATCACGAACCGTACAGTTGAAATAGAAAATTTCAACATGACGGGAAAACAGGGTGGCCCGACCCGGCTGGCCACAGGCATCAGTTACGCTTCAACGCACATCGATGCCTGTTTATCAAGTGATATAGAATCACAGGATATTATAATGAAGGCCAAACTTTAAATTCGTATCTCATTTTTCAATCCACTATTTATAAGCCATATTAGAAGAACTACAAGAACATTTTTTATCAAATTAAATTTTCAGGATTTGCGCATACTATAGAAAGCTATCTTCTTGTGACGTAATTAAGACTTTAACGTTCTAAGCTTAATTATTTTTCTTGTATAAAATGTTAAAGTGGAACTTTGTTTCAAAAGTACTAAAAATTCGTGTTTTTTCCCTTCTAACCACAGTAAATTTTATTTATTATTGGAATAAATATTTGCAACCTATATGGAAAGTCGCAGAATTACATGAGCTAAAAATTGATGTATCACTTGTAAAAACTGTTTTCATATTACATTTATACCAAAATTTCAAACACAAGAACACTGCATTTTGAAACCGACAGTAGTTAGGTTACTGTCGGCGCAGAAATGATGTGCACCCGAGTTTGAACGTTGTTTCCTACAAAACTAAGAGGCCTACGAAAACTCCAATTATACCATTGTTTTCCTTCTTTAATTTTGCGTTATGAAAAATAACTTTCAAAATTTTTTATAAGTTCTAGTAATTGTTATCTTAGTTTGAACAAAAAAGGTACCGGAATTTTAACTAGTTTTCACTTTACATCAAATTTAAACCATTATTACTCATTTTTTATTAATCCTCATGTAGAATCAGAAATCCATTCATGTAGCGTTTTCATATTTGTATACGTGATTGGTAGAAATGTTTTCTATAAATTTTAGAATTTTATATTTTCAAGAAAAAGAGTTCTAATCAATTACATAAAACATTGCTTTCTTGGCTTCTAGGGATCATAAAATTAATTATTTTGTCTTGTTGTAATCCTTATTACATTTAGTTACGATACATCATATTAACATGTGTAAATTAATACAGTTATCTTAAATCGATTTAAATCAATTTGAGATAACTTTAAATTGATAAATTTAAATCAATATACGATGACCGCATTTATTTAAACATATGAAAATGACGTGTCGTAACTACATATGTAATAAGGATTACAACAAGACCAAATAATTAATTAATTCTACGACCTCTAGAAGCCAAGAAAACAATGTTTCAAATAGTTGATAAGAACATTTTTGCTTGAAATTATAAAATTCTAAAATTTATAAAACCTATAGGAAACATTCCTATCAACCACGTATAAAAATATAAAAGCACTACATGAATGGGCTTTTTAGGTATAATGGTCTACATTTGATGTACAGTTAAAACTAGTTAAAATTCCGGTACTTTTTTGTTCCAACTAGGACAACAATTACTAAAACTGACAATACAATTTAAAAATTCATAGGTTATAACGCAAAATTAAACCGAAAAACTATGGTCTGGTTCGAGTTTTCATATGCCTCTTGGTTTCTTAGTAAACAACCTTCAAACTCTGGCACACTTAACTTCTGCGCCGACAGTAGTGCCGGGAGCGCCGTGCAACAATGTGAAACGCAATTCAGATACAGGTCTCGTAACTCGGTGTATATGCAACTGAACGTACACTTGCAAGAGTTACAAATATAATAAAAATAAATGTGTGTAGTTAATTATTACAGTTAACATTTTACTATCAAAGTAAATATTCCAGGAATGACGCATACTAAAAAGTCTGATCTTGAAACGTACTCCAAATTTCAACGTTAGCTTAACAGTTTCAGTTGAATAAAGTTTTTATAAGGAACCTTCTTTCAAAAGTGCTAACAATTAGTTTTTCATCTTTGAGCCACAGTAAAATTATTGATAGCTAAAATAAAAACTTGTAGTTTATATATTAAGACGCAGAATTAAATGAGCCAAAAATTGGCATATAACTTTTATAAATTGAATGAATATTATGTTTATACCAGAGGTTCAAACTCGAGTTCATTGCATTTTGAAACCAATAGTAAAACCACTAACGGTGTGAACTTCTTATTACCTGCCCGGGAGTTACCGGCTAAATCTATTAGACTGAGTTTTCTGAAACACCTAAAATAACTGGATCTAATCCTAATTTTGTAAATATACATATTAAGCCTATTTTCTGCGGTATATTCTTTATCGAATTGATTAGGTTGTAAATAGAAAGTCATTTTTTAGTAAAATTCCACAAATTTAATTTTCATTAAGAGCGCTTTCGCCAGTTTAGGTATCTTCAGTTGTAAAAGATGTATATTAAGCCTAATCATTTTGTTATAAATACTTTAAGGAATAAGGTTTCTTTAAAAACTACTCGGCAGTTTTTTTATTCTCATTATGATATTGTGTCTTTTTCAGAATGTCCACGCATATGGTAAAAATTTTCTAGCAAGTCTATAATCCGAATAAAATAACTTTGCTACCAGTGGAACGGCCACGCACCACTGGTCTGAAATAACAAAACTCTGAGTTTTAATTTGCTAAACTTAAAATAATCAAGCAATAATTTTCAAACTAATTGTATAGTGTCCACCATGTTATATTCTTTAGGAAAAAATTATGCTCGAGATTTTGCTTAAACTAATTTGCTTTTTTATTGTGATATTTGTGTTTAAGAACAGTTTTTATGAGTGAAATTGAGCGTGAGTCGTCTTTAACCTGTCACTGTAGCGAGAGTAATAACAATAAAATATTTTCTTGTGGATATCCATTCATTGTGTTAGTTCGGTATAAATGTCATTTAATAATTCAAACAAGTTAATGAGAAATTAATGTTTTTGTAAACCCTTGCAAATTCAGCAACGACAAAAGCTAGACAACACTTCTTTAAACCTAAATTAATTCTGTTATTTAAGTGACTCTAGAATCATACTCTCTTATTAGATAAACTTTTCTTGAACTAGGAAGAATCTTTCAGTAGTTTTTAAAACTATATTGTCAACAAGGCGGTTGTGCTACCACACGCGCATTGTTTAGTCACTGGCTCAGCTCTGCCTTCTTCCATTGCAAACCAAGGCCAACTTGTCAATTAATTAAATTAACATACATGTAAACTTTCTACTTCATTTGACGACTAATCATTTGACGCTAAATTAATGCAAGGACATTCCGAAAAAGACCCTGATATTACTTTGATCATAACTAGCTTAAAGAGTTTGGCAAGGTATATGAACAACCGTCGTTAATTAACAGACGATGCCCGTAAAGACTACAACTTGTTTCATTCAGTTTTTTAGATAGTACATATACAGGGTGTCCCGTAAGTAACCAGCCAAACTTCTGGAGGTCATTCCTTGGGTTAAAACAAACAAAAAATATCATATGTACAAATCGTCTATCTCACTCCATTATCCGGCTATCTGTCTGTATGTGTTTTTTACTAAAAACTTAATAACTCAAAAGTTATTTAAGATAAAACCATACAAATCGTTATGAATGTTGATCTTTACAGTGTCCATGTACTATTTAAATTTCATATTTTTACAACAATCTTTTTCAAAATGGCGGCCATTTTAAATTTTTAAAGCCAAATATCTTAATAACCTTAAATTTTACTAAAAAATTGTAAGTTACAAAAAAGTTTAAGAATTTATTTTTATAAATAATTATATAAAAAAGTTTAAGATTGAACAACTATTAACTGAGAAATTACAATTTTTATCAAATAAAAATATGCTTGATATTAATAAAATTGAAAACTTAAGTTTTCAATTTTGATAAAAATTGTAATTTCTCAGTTAATAGTTATTCAATCTTAAAACTTTTTATATAATTATTTATAGAAATAAATTCTTAAACTTTTTTGTAACTTACAAGTTTTTAGTAAAATTTAAGGTTATTAAGATATTTGGCTTTAAAAAATTAAAATGGCCGCCATTTTGAAAAAGATTGTTGTAAAAATGAAATTTAAATAGTACATGGATATTGTAAAGATCAACATTCATACCAATTTTCATGGTTTTATCTTAAATAACTTTTGAGATATTAAGTTTTTAGTAAAAAACACATACAGACAGATAGCCGGATAATGGAGCGAGATAGACGATTTGTACACATGAAATTTTTTGTTTGTTTTAACCCAAGGAATGACCTCCAGAAGTTTGGTTGGTTACTTACGGGACACCCTGTATAAACTTAATCTGTATTTTACTGAAAATTCATATTTATATTTGTAAAAAGCAGAAAGAAATATTGAGTTTCATAAAATATATGTTTATATGACTCATATTACTTTATATATACTATAAAAACAAGATGATAAAAATACAATTCATTTGGTTTTCTGCGATTCCAATTTTACTCTGGTGAATTAATATAATAAAACTTAATTGATTATAATGCTAGTTGGATTGTGAAACTGTTCAATCTTGTTAAATAATGTTTAACATTCAACATGTTTAAGCTCTGTTCGATTAATTTAACTATGCAAATCTTACCGACATTAAGTAAAAAGGAATGCTAAAACATAGCAAATAGATTTAATCTAACATCATGTTACACAACTACGCATTTTTATCTACAAATCTGAAATATTCATGTCAAATGCTATACTAAAATTACAAACATGTATTTTAAATAAATTCTAAATAGTAGGCATGTACATTTTTCAATAATCTGGATTTTTTCTTAAACAATGTACATAAGTAAAGATTTATGAGTCATAATTCTGCTTATTAATTTATTGTTTTCATAATTATTTGTGCTAACAACAGTCAACAATATGTTTAACTAATGTAAAAAATTTAAGAATTTTATGTTGGTCTTAAGACATTTAACTCAAGAAGTCGTAGTTTTTATAAATACACATTATAAATACAACTATAAAGTAGTTCTTAACGTACTAATTATATTTTGTATTTTTTATTTTATGAAATAATATATACTTGTTATTTTACTGAAAGAACTTATCATTAAATTAATATGCATTCAAACGTTATTTAAAAATTGTAACAACAAGCTATTGTACATCTACCGGTTGTCTTGGACACGCCTATGCGTGGTAATGTTTGAGCCAAGACATCGGTTATGCGTGGTAATGTTTGAGACAAGACATCGGCTATGCATGGTAATGTTTGAGCCAAGACATCGGTTATGCGTGGTAATGTTTGAGCCAAGACATCGGTTATGCGTGGTAATGTTTGAGCCAAGACATCGGTTATGCGTGGTAATGTTTGAGCTAAGACATGGGTTATGCGTGGTAATGTTTGAGCCAAGACATCGGTTATGCGTGGTAATGTTTGAGCCAAGACATCGGTTATGCGTGGTAATGTTTGAGCCAAGACATCGGTTATGCGTGGTAATGTTTGAGCTAAGACATGGGTTATGCGTGGTAATGTTTGAGCCAAGACATCGGTTATGCGTGGTAATGTTTGAGCCAAGGCATCGGTTATGCGTGGTAATGTTTGAGCCAAGACATCGGTTATGCGTGGTAATGTTTGAGCCAAGACATCGGTTATGCGTGATAATGTTTGAGCTAAGACATCGGTTATGCGTATTTTGTGGCCGGTGGGCGTCGACCACTGTGGAAACCCGACCAGTGCCTAATACTTTAATGCCACTCACGAGCTTGCTTTCTTGCATCAGCTGTCGTATTTTTCTAGCTAAAAAACATGTTGACACCGCTAGCATAACTTGGCAATGTTTTATATACAACCTCCGATCCTCTTAAAGAGTCTTCTTAGGTAATTAAAAGCAGAATCAACCATATTTTGAAGGTCTCTGTGCGTTTTTACTTTCTCCCATATGCGTTAGAATAGAGAAAGTATTGTGATCGTAAACAAAATTGGTCTAAAAATACATTTTAGGGTCCCCTGAACCCAAACATGTTTTTTCGAGAAAAAAAACTTTTTTGTCTGTCCGTATGTGTGTCTGTGTGTGTATGTGCAGTTCCCTAGAGACCAAACGGATTAATAGATATTTATGCAATTTGGTATGTAGATTTAGTTAGCCAATATCTCAAGATTATTTTTTCACTTTTTTGAAATTTTAGTTTTTTTAATTGTTATGGGCAAACAAATACAAAAATGAAATTTTCTCATTCCTACTGACAGCGCGCCGCCGAGCGTCTTCCAAAACAACACCAAATCAACGTAGTTTCCAATAAGATGGTGTGCACCTCCGTTGCTTACAACTGCGACAGCAAATCTGTTAAGAATTGTGGTATTTAATTTTATCGGTAAATACCTATTATACGTTTTTTTTTTTAATTTGTATACAGTGACACTTATATTGAAGGAATATCTTTATTGCTGGAACTTCTTTGACTTTTTCATTTTAAGAAATATCTTTTTAAATTAGACATAAACTATGAAAATTGATTTTAAGAACAATCTTGCATCTTACAGTATTTTAGTAATGAATGTTAAGTTTTTTTAACTAATGTTGGTTAGATAATGTTATATTTAATTGAAGTAGAACACTATAATAGTTTACAATTTCTTCCAGGTTTCCCCGAGACGTAAAATGAAAGGGAAGATGGATTGCAGGGTCGAAAGGGAAAATGTTTAAACATCTGAAGGTTCAAGGGTGTGCAGCAAACATATATCCCCAGATTATTTACAAATCAGGCCAAATGCAAATTTTCCACTATTTAATAGCAATGCACTTCAATCGATTTTTTTTAATTTCCAGACAATATTCGTCCTCCATTTCAAAAGCGGAGAAGCACCATAACAAAGTACCAGGTAAGAAATGAATGACCATAATAGCAATAAAAGTAATACTGAATATTAAATATAACAATACTTTATTTAACTTTTCGCTTTCCTTATTTGCTTATTTGTTTGGCATCTTGCATTCCCTATTGTCGTAGTTACATTGTAACTCGTGATGCCCAATAACACGCTCGCTGTGGGCCACTATAATTGTTCTATCCACGTGATTTACTTTAAATATAGCAGAACCATACACCAGTGAAACTTCTATCAATTATAGTACTGTGGCTGAAGGATGTACTTTTTTATATAATACAAAACAACCAACATTTTAAGACATTTTGTGGTTAAAACACCCGGACACTTGAATGGCCTCTGAAGGGGGTCAAACGTGCGGAAACGTTGAAACTAAGGACCAGCAAAGACAACTGACAAAAGCAAGCAAGATTCTAAGGAAAGGGCGGGCAGAACTGTAAACCGGTTCCGTGTCGTAAGGTTCAAGAGGGGGGGGGGACACCAAAAAGAGCCTTTGACCCTCCAATATCGTAGTTTTTGAAGCCAATATAGAGAATAGTTTATGAGCATCTGTACAAGGAAAGACTATTTAGAAATATATCAATATTAGATGACCCGACATCTCACCTTCACATTAATGTTCCTTGAACAAATTCGCGGTATCTCTTGCTTTTCTCTCCCCGCTTCTCTTGAACAACTCTTGGTTCACTCGCGCCAGTTATAATAATATATCAAAATGATATGATAATGTATTTCCTGATCTAGATATTTTTTGTAACTCTCCAACTTTGTTTTGGAGGTTAGTTTTAAATATTATACACAATTAGGAATTCTGTAACGACAGCGTAATTTTTCACAGATCTATGTCATTATTGTTATTATTAATAATATTGTTCATTACTATTTTATTATTATTGATTGTTATTATTAGTTTATATAATTTCTATAGTATGTTAGTAATCATATATACTTCATATATTTGTTTATGTTTGAATGTATTTATATAATATTTATTCTGTTGTTAATATTATTGTCGCTACTCTTATTATTATTGTCATCGTTAGGTGTCACTGCATGGTGTCATATTATTTTTTTTATAGCTTATATTGTTGTGTTTTGCATGTTGTTATATTAATTTATTTATGTTTGTCTGTTGAACAATATTATGATATAGTACGTGCAATTTACAGTTTTTAAGACTGATAGATTATTACCACTATTGTGCATGAACTGAATTGAACCTCAATTATTATTGTTAATTTAATTAACGCTGCATTCTAAGTGGATGTTCAAAATAAATAAAATAAAATTAGTATTTATTTATCATTCAATCGTAAAGATAAGAGCGAATGATAATAATAACTTTATTGTACAATAACAGTTACTGTACAAAGGACGAACATAAGACCATAGAAAATATATTACAACAAACATGTGCACACGAAATAAAATCGAATTCTGCAGTAGTATCACGCCGAGGAATACTGATGATTGTTAACTGTATTTATAATCTCCATAATGCCCTCAATCTTAGGTTACAGATAATAGATTTTCAAGATGTTCTACTATAGAAACAAAGGTTCCAGATAATTTAAAACTCTGTTACGTATAAACTAAATTAAATCAGCCAAACATAAGTCATTAAATAGAGAAACTTTAGACTTCGGCAATGTTAACTTGATTATAACATCAACAAATTTGTATCAACCATCACTCAGATAATGTTAATCAACCAAAATTTAAAATAGTACAAATAAAAACCACTAGAAATCCCAAATTCTTCTCATGCTCTTTGACGTGTGACAATGAAAAACATAATATCGGTCTAAATTACTCAGGTTCAAAATATTCTTCAATGCTGAAGGCCCGTGAATTTTTTTACCTGAGTTTTATTTTTGGTAAGTCTAAAGACAATACAATGATTGTTAAATTCATAACATTTGATGGTTACAGTAACCGCTATTCAATAAATTGGAACAAGTTGTTGCGATAACCACCCTCGGTATGGATGGATTGATCGATCCCAAATGGACTTTGGAAAACAATCGGAATATAAATGGAAGATGTAACAAAAGAATCAGTTCACTATTCGGAGAACATCCAAACATTGTCACTGTACAAGTGCCCGATTTATTTGCGAAATAGACATATCAATAGACGAATCAAACAGTTATTTTTCGATGCAATGGACTAGCTTGAACAGGAATCACTTTAAAACTTTTATCATGAATGACTGATAATCGATGACTTTGGAATTATCTCAAATTTACATGCAGCTTTATAATAACAAATGTACGATTAAACAATAATAAAATATAAGAATTAAAAAAATATATTAAATGATATCTTAAAATATTATATTGGCTTTAGAGGATTGTTATTTCATTCACAGAACACAATGTGAGTCAAATAATGAAATGCATCACAACTACCTGGACCAATCAAAAACTCATTTGGACTGAAGAATATTACTGGAGTATAAGAATATGTTGATATTATATCAAATAAATCTGTCAAAAGTAAGGATATGTAGCAATATTTAAATGTATATTTTGGCTATTAAAAAGTACGATAACAATAGTTTTAATATTATTCAAACTTTTTTCAAAGAACTCTTAAAATAATATTGTATCAAGATTAGGGAATTATGAAAATATAAAACATTTAACAAATCATACAGTATTCCGGCTAAAAAATAACTTTCGACCATTTCGTTATTTATAATCAAAGCACATCGTGTTTTATATCACTTTTCTTAGTTTTGTTAGTACTTTACAAATATTCTATTAAAATTGAGATATTATGAGAAAGTAAAAAAAGTTAATAATTCTATTAGAGGGGCTAGTTGGTGACTCATTATGGAAACAGCCGCGAGCGCCGGGGGAGGAAAGGACAGACACAGGTAGCTGGCGGGTCCGTGCGCCACCCTACCGTATACAGACTGTAAAAGGTCCTCTCTTACAATTGACCCGTGGATATTATAGTCTGGACAATATGCGTTGCGAATGAATGTATATTAATTAACGAATGCAGTCTTTGCTACTCTTAATTAGTCAACTGATAAAAGGGCCAATTATTAATAACACAATAACCAGGGCAACCAAGGGATATACTGTGGAATCCGAACCACTCAGTATTCATCTGATGTTAGTTAACTAACTAATTAACTAAACCTGATAGTAAATATTTACTCCAACAAACCTGGACACCACCGAAATAGGAGATCCCAGACTTCTGCAGTAGTATCCACGCCGATGGCAACCATTGAGCTGATGTCATGTCGGTATTACTGTATTACAAAGTCTCCCAACCTAAAGCCCTCAAGTAGCTAGGTTACAGATAGAGAAGGATTTGTCAGTATATTTCTACCATAACGCTGACGAAGCCTATAAAAGTTTCCACGCCTATATTACATTAACATCTAGTTACCGGTAGTTAAAACTAAAATTAAATCAGCTAAAGCTGAAAGTCCACTTTAATAAGAAACTTTTAGACTTGCGGGCAATGTTAACCTGCACTGTTACATCACGAAAGTTTGCCTTCAACCATCGTCTCAGATATAAAGTAAAAATGCAACAAAATTTAAAATAATACAATAAAAGCCACTAAGAAATCAACTTCTTCTCATGCTCTTAGACTGTTACTTAAGTGGAAGAATGCTAATTCGGTTTTTGATGGGTTAGGATTTAGCTTCCAGGTTCTAAAATATTCTTCGAGTGCTGCAAGGTCACTTGTGAATGTTTCTTCGGTAGCTGGGAAGTTCTTATGTTGGTAAGCTAAAGCAATATCATCCGCATATGTAAATTTCTAGACTTTTTGATTGGGATGTCAGTGGTATACAGATTAAATAAAATTGGAACAAGTATGTGGGATGAACCTCCCTCGTATGGAGTGGACACTCTTGAATCGGATCCCAACTGACGTTGGCAGATGTAACAACTGGAAGTATAAATGGGGATTAACACTAGATCAGTCACGTGATTGCGGGGAATCTATCCAAACAATGTATCACATAGTTACAGAGTGACACCTGCACTTTTTTATTTAGGGATTAGCCAGCATAATCAATGAGCACAGAATCAATGAGGCAGGTTTTAGATGGCTCGATGCATTGGACTTAGCTTTGTGACACAGGAGATCACTTTAAAATTTTAATCAATGAATGTACTGTATAATCATGACTTTTGGATATTTATCCAAATATACATCGCAGCTTTATAATTAACAAATGGTAGCTGACAATACACCATACGATATATATATATATATATATATATATATATATATATATATATATATATATATATATATATATATATGCTCTTAGAAGGATTGATAGTTCTTCTAATAAGCAATGTGGAGTCTAAATAATGACAGCATGCCATCAAAACAACCGTGACCTTGCAGTCCAATCAAAAGAGCTTCATTTGGAGATGAGCCAATCTTCACTGGATTACGGACTAGTTGAACTGATTATTATCAAGCACCTACGTCGTTCAAAAGTACAAGCGATATGATACAATTTTTGAAAGGTTATATAATTGAAAAAAGTACGAAATCAATGTTTTTATTTTGATTAGAAACATCTAAGACATAGGTCAGTGAGATTGTAGCGTTAAAATTCAAGCACTCAGTAGGTGTGACAGTGTGTCCTGCCACCTACTACTTCCCTACTACTACTCTCACCTACTATTAAGTCCCCCCTACGCCACAATGCTTAGTTGAAACTAGTTTTCAAGTGCTGGGCCGCGCGATTTGCTTAAACATGACCACACATCTATGTATCTTAAATTATGATGTGATTTAAAATCGCAAGATTTTTTTATCACACTTTCCGTCTTATATTCTTACTTTATTTTTCAATCCGGTATTTAAGAACCGTTTTGGAAGTTTGTAAGATCATCCATTTTAAGATTGCAAGCGTTTACAAAAATTATAACAGAACATTTTTTAAATGAGCAAACATTTTATAATTTGAATATACTACAAGCAACACTCTTATTCACGTGTGTTAAAGTTTCGTTGACTTATCTTCAGTAGTTTTTATTTTTAGAAATTTTATAATTTGAGCTTTACTCCAAACGTGCTAAAATTTCCAGTTTTTTTGTATTCTACGCGCTAATAAATTCTTAAAGTATTTTAAAAATGTAAGTTATATGTTATTACGTATAATTAAATAAGCTAAAGTTAGGAGTACAACACAACGAAATCGGACGAATATTTATTTTGTAGCAGAGGTTCAAACTCGAGTACATTGCTTTTTGAGTCCAACAGTATGTCTTACATACGATCTGATGTTATCACACATCTGCCACATTATCAAACTCTCCTTACATACGATCTGATGTTATCGCCCATCTGCCACATTATCAAACTCTCCTTACATACGATCTGATGTTATCACACATCTGCCACATTATCAAACTCTCCTTACATACGATCTGATGTTATCGCACATCTGCCACATTATCAAACTCTCCTTACATACGATCTGATGTTATCACACATCTGCCACATTATCAAACTCTCCTTACATACGATCTGATGTTATCGCACATCTGCCACATTATCAAACTCTCCTTACATACGATCTGATGTTATCACACATCTGCCACATTATCAAACTCTCCTTACATACGATCTGATGTTATCACACATCTGCCACATTATCAAACTCTCCTTACATACGATCTGATGTTATCACACATCTGCCACATTATCAAACTCTCCTTACATACGATCTGATGTTATCGCCCATCTGCCACATTATCAAACTCTCCTTACATACGATCTGATGTTATCGCACATCTGCCACATTATCAAACTCTCCTTAATCGAATAGTTCTTTCTCTCCAAATCAATATAGGTTGAGTAAACATAAATCTAATTTAATGCCGTAAATTTGGAAATTTTTTATCTTATTTTTGATTTACATGCTTTATAACATATATTTTCTTGTGACAATGAAGCAATTAAATTTATTATCTATGAATAAACCTCGAGTCTGTTGAAACCAAATACTTCAGAGCCTAATAAAAATAAATATGACGACTAACATACCTGCGACAATGTTTAAGATCTTGACTATGTCAAGTCAGGGTGTCTCTAATTTATATTTAATAATATTTAAAGAAATATATTATTTAAATAAAATAATTTATTTTATTAATATTATAAAATTATATTTTTAAACCTAGCCATGCCTAAACATCGGGCCCTGCCGAGGGTGGGAGATAATACACGAACTGAGGTAGGAAAAGTAAAAATCTAGATACGCGGAAAAATGTTGTTTATTGCAAAATTTAAATTTGAGAAAAAAATATATATTAGTGAACAAGAGTTACACCAAAAATGAATGGTTCCAAAGAAGTGGTACAAACTGTCCTCCATATTAAACACTAAAAATTCAAAACTTTGAAAATTACTAGTTTGATTTCAAAATATGTTTTTTGCCATAACTCAAAATTAGTTAATTTAGAGACATGCAGTTTTTACTCAAATATTTTAAACTGTCACATATTTCCTGAAACTTTTATCAGGAAATATGTGACAATTTTCTCAAAAATCGTAAGAGGCCTTTTTGAGAAAATTCTATTTTTGTATGTTTTTGCCCATAAAAATAAAAAAAAATTAATTTAAAAATGGTGGAAAATATTTTGTAGATATTGGCTAAATACACCTACATACCAAATTTAATAAACATTAATCAACTCGTTTGGTCTCCAGTGAACTGCACATACACACAGACAGACACACATACGGACAGCACCAAATTTTTTTCGAAAAAAAAACAGTTTTTGGGTTCAGGGTACCCTAAAATGGATTTTTAGACCAAATTGTAAAAAAAATTGTCTGTACGATCATAATACTTTCTCTATGTATGAACGAGAAAGTAAAAAGAAAAAAACGGAGACGCGTAACCTGTATTGACTAGTTTAATAAAATCTTCAATTTTCCTGGAGGCATAAAGAAACGACAAAAATAAAAACATAACTCGGCCTAGTCATAATTTCACAGAAATTGTGGTATACTAAATAATTAAAAGAAATGAAAACAGTATATATAATAATAAATAACAATAACTAATATTTAAATAAATAAAACGTAACAGAATATTAATATAAGTTATTTATATTCAAAATAAGTGACATTGGATAACCTGAAAGTTACACATGACAATACAGAAAAATAAATCCTTTAACACAACTACAACTAAACAAAAGACAATTAATAATCAACCAAAAACATGAATATCTAAAAAACGATCAAAATTAAACTTAACAAAATAATGAATACAAGATAATATAAACCCGTAGCTATATAAGTGGATCCTCGGAGTTAAAATTTTGGTCAGCTAATTTTAAGAGAAATAAAACGAAATAAAAACAAAAAGTTATTTATAAATTCACCGAATCCTGCTGGCAGGGCAGGGCGGCTCGAATCATTCGAGTTCGCTCATATTTCCAACATTAGAGATTTGATAGTACAAAATATTAAGTACGTTTAAATTGTAATTAATTTTGTATTCAGGAGTTATGCTTAGTCAACGTTTTTATTCAGTGTCCTTTTGGTGTTAATAAATCGTATATAAACGTCGATCGGGCCAACCTGTCAAACAAGCCCCTCCCCTCTTCAACGTTCCATGACACATAAACGTCACCAGCACAAAGACGACAGAAGAGGGGGTAGATACAATAAACTAGCGTTGGTAGCGTGTGTCTGAGCGGTAGCGGTATGCAGTGTACCGGCCCAGCGAGTCACTCTGGAATGTCAGTCGATAGTTGGCAAAAACCGAGTGCTGAGCTACCCCAGGTGCTCAGGAATGTAACTTGTTACATGTGTGTGTACGTTCGCATTCCTTCTTAATCACAATGCCAAAGCGGTTGGTTATATAGTTGATCTAACTTTGTACCTTTGTATTAAAGGCCCTCACCGCCAGCCTGTCATTGCTTTATCCACACCACAGGCGGGATTGATTCCACAAGCTTTGCTCGACCCGAAATTGGATGAAGCGCATTCTTCTTTCACCGTAAAGCGAATACCGTGCATATTTATGCGAGTTAGGAATTGAGAGAAAAAGTTATATTAAAACTGGCCGTCCGGAAGGCAGGTATTCGAACCCTTCGACACCGATCGCTGGCGATTAATTACACGTTATTAAACGCTTCACCTGAGTATCCACAACCCAATGTTATCTTTGTTTTGTCTCAATTTATCTTCTTTATATTAAATTCTTCCCAGTAAAACGCCCTCCCTTCAGCGGATTCTTTGTACGTTACACGCGTTTTATTTAATAAATATAACCTTTGAACTCTTACTTTCTTTTGAACGATATTTACCTCCAGCAATATTCCTCGCATACGTTATTCGTGTGCTGAATCAAAGTGTTCCAAACATGGGCATTCTGTATTTTTTTATTTATTTTTTTTTTTATTTTTTTTCATATCCTCTTTGGACTTACAGCTTTACTTTCAACGATTTTTTAAGGTTACTGAGACCTTAATAGATTTTTCAAAAATTTTAAAACCACCCAAAAACCTGTTAGGTAAATTATGTTATTTAGTTCTTTAAATCTAGAGCTGATGTATTTGCTTGCCCTACCACGGAGATCAGCAATCTCACCTTACAAATTTGAGCACACGTGCTAAAATGTTATAGAGATGAATTTTAGTCATTTCTACCTGATTCAAACATTTCACAGGAGTTTTAAAGTCGTTTAAAAATATTTATTAGACTATACGTAATTATTTGCTAATATTTCCATTCAAAGTTCTATAGTTTTTCCATCACTCGACGTTGCGCAACTGAACACTCTCAAGTTAGTTACCCACAGCCGACTTTGTGAGTATTACAGTCACTAAGATGCTCTTAAATTTTAATGCTTTACGGGTTTGATTTTCGGTAAAAACTATTTTGTCATTTTAGATGCTATATTTTTTGGATATGGAAAATTCTATTCTAAATTTGGTGGAATATGTTAGGTTCATCATGGTTATGAAATATCCATTATTTTATAGCCATGTTGATATGCTTTAGCAAAATTGTTCTTTTACTGAATTTTCTCTGATTCAGTCCTTCATATAAATTGGGGTGGAGGTTTTTACAGACCAAATAAAATAACTTTGGTACTGACGGAACGGCCACTCGCCACTGGTCTGAAATCACTAAACTCTGAGTTTTACATTGATGTCAAACTTAAAATAAGTAAGCATTTTATTTAAGTTTTATTTAAAAATTATATTCTTTAAGAAACAATTACGCTGGAGATATGCGTAAACTAATTTGCTTTTTACTGTGATATTTGTGTTTAAGAACACGTTTTGTGAGTGAAATTGCGCGTGAGTCGTGTTCAGCCTGTCACTATAGCGAGAATGATAATAATCTCTTATGGATGGATGACAGTTTGATTAGTTGTGATAGTTTGGTATAAGTCTCATAAAATAATTCAAACAAGTTAATGAGAAATTCATTTTCTTTCTCAAATTAATTTTGAGAAATTATGTTTTTTCTCAAATTAATGTATAATTTTGAGGTGTGTTTGTGTTCAGTTCTTTACGATTTAACAGTGCTTGGTATAGTGTAGCCACCAGTTTATTTGTATTACAATAATTTAGTTTTAGTGCTATTACAAGTTTTTTTTTTTTAGATGTGACAATAGTGTTATAGGATTCAGTGTGTATATAATTATTAGTGTTTTGTGCAATTCTAATATTGAGGCACTTTAAAATTTTAGTTAGTATTCTATTAGTAATTGACAAGAAAGCCTTGTGTTTGCAATGGAAGATGACAGAACTGAGCCAGTGACTGTACAACACTCGTGTGGTATCACCGCCGCCTTGTTGACAATATAGTTTTGAAAAGTACTTAAACTTTCTTCTTAGTTCATGAAAAATTTATTTAATACGAGAGCACGATTTCAGTGTCACTTAAATAACACAATTAATTTACATTTAAAGAAATATTGTCTACCATTTGTCGTTTCCGAGTTTGCAAGGGTTTACAAAAATATTAATTTCTCATTAACTTGTTTGAATTATTATATGAGACTTATGCCAAACTAATCACAATTAATTAAACTGTCATCCATCCATAACGTATTATTTTATTTAAATTATTCTCGCTACAGTGACAGGTTAAAGACGACTCACGCTCAATTTCACTCACAAAAACGTGTTCTTAAACACAAATATCACAATAAAAAAGCAAATTAGTTTAAGTAAAATCTTCAGCATAAGTTCTTCTAAAAGAATATAACATGGCGGACAGTATACATTTAATTGGAAAAGTAATGCTTACTTATTTTAAGTTTGACAGCAAATTAAAATTCAGAGTTTTGTCATTTCAGACCAGCGGCGCGTGGCCGTTCCGCTAGTATCAAAGTTATTTTATTCGGACTATAGAGTTATATACGAAGGTATCGGGGCTATTTATGTGAAGTGTGTCTTGAAATATAGGAACAACCTTTCAGCTGTATGTTTAGTTAAAGGTATGATCTTCGACGACATACTTAAGAAAGTGTCAAATCCTTTTCATAATAATTGATGATGATTATTATATTTCTACTTGGACCGACAGTGAGTTGTAATGTACTTTCATCCCTCGCCCTCAGACTACTTGCTTGGACCTCATTTTATACCATTAAAATTAGTAGATTTTTTAACCCTTGAAGTTACATATATGAAAGTAGGTTTATAAAAAATATTGTATTGGAATGGACCTGCTTCGGATTTATGAATCATATGGTTCCATGCTATTAACGGCTCGCCCACTAGATAGGCATTCAATTTAGAATAGAATTGAATATTAGACCACAAATTATTGTTAATTTTATGATATTAAGAATCAGCCGTACTCAAATAGGACAACAGAATAAAGGTTTACGTGTCTAGAATATAGCATTGTTGCCAATATATTATGAGCTAAACCACTGAAAGTTGTAATAAGTTTATCCCACAACAAAGCACGGTAAACGGCTTGTAACATAAATAACTATATAACACAAACCACTAACTAACTCAATGCTTCAATTCTTGTCAACTCTTAATCTTTCTGTGGGATTTGAGGCTATTATTACAAGTAATTCCTGTCAATATAATACGTATATTTGGATATGTTTGTTTATATTTGAAAATACATAATACAAATTTTTTGAAAAAGGAATATTTGAAAAAGCAAAAATTAAATAAGTTTCGAACCATAGAAGATAATCATAATTATCATGGTAAATATAAAAAAAAAAACAAATTTTTTTAAAGTCAATTTTTTTACGTTACAGAGGCACACTAAGAGATTTTTGCTAACTATAACCAAAACTAAATACATAAATCTGACATTTTCTAGTTTCAATTTATAGTTAGTTAACACGATAACTCAGAAAAATTAAGTCTGGGCCGCAAGTGGAAGTCTGTCCGTCTTCCACCTGATCCCAAAGTCATAAATTAACCAATAATTAGGGGGTTAATTAGGGAGCTGGCTGCAAATAGTCGCATAAAACTACTTTTTGCCTCGATTGCAATAAACATGAATTCAATTGCATCTTCGGACATTTTTAATTAAAATCTAAAACACTAGGAACTTTATTATATTTATCAAATATGGTTGTTATTATTGGGAATGTTTCAGAATTCATTGTCACATTAGAAAATTGGTTTCTAAAGCAAGTTTTCGTTTTACTCATGCCACCTAATCACCAGTGTTGGTAGTGTATTGGATGCAGGACAGATGCCACAATACTTGTCATATTTAATATTTCACGTAATTGATTGCTTCAATCCGATAATTCGTTGGACAGTTGATAATTCAACCCTGAACTACTATCCTTGGATCATTTTTGATACCAGAGTGTTATTATTTTCTATCTTTTGTACTTGTACTTACAGGATTGTCCTCTTTCTTTATCTAATCTCTTTTCAGCCAATGAGACACACGGTGCATGTGGTGGTTTCTTGTTCGGTCACTCCATATCTGGCTAGGAAGCTTCTAGGGATATGTAAATCTTTGTTGTTTTTTTCTCCTACTATGATTAAGCCATCCCTAGGTTAACTGTGAATTTTAAATTATGAAAAGAAACCCTGTGTTGGAAAAAACTGTTGTCTTGTTTGCTTTTCATGTATATGCAAATGTAGTTGTATTATAGTTTTTCTTTTTTATTTTAGGTGGGAACACCCTTATCCACGCACAGGCCACACATGGCCCATGTGGGGAGGTATTATTTCATTTATTATTATCAAACGTAATATTTTACGTACATTTAATGAAATAAACAGATTTTTCATTCATTTTCATTTCATTTTTCATTTCATAGGGTAAGTATTTAATCCACGATAGTAGTTACGTTAGACTTTTCTCTTTTTTTTAATTTCTTCTAATTTGAAATTTTAACTCTAAAGAAGAAGATGTGAATTATGTCCTAGAGGAAATGGCAGAAAACATTAAACTGTGTACTTTATGTGCAAAAAGGCAGTTTGTAGAGCCCATAGCAAAGTGAGTAGTATAGGTGAAGAGTACCAATAGGACAAAGTGGACACTAAGAAGTCGCAAGCTTTAGAAGAGGTCTTGTTTTTACTTTAGCAGTTATTGGGCCAAGTAATATAATTCCTTATAATATAGGTGAAGAGTACCAATAGGACAAAGTGGACACTAAGAAGTCGCAAGCTTTAGAAGAGGTCTTGTTTTTACTTTAGCAGTTATTGGGCCAAGTAATATAATTCCTTATAATATAGGTGAAGAGTACCAATAGGACAAAGTGGACACTAAGAAGTCGCAAGCTTTAGAAGAGGTCTTGTTTTTACTTTAGCAGTTATTGGGCCAAGTAATATAATTCCTTATAATATAGGTGAAGAGTACCAATAGGACAAAGTGGACACTAAGAAGTCGCAAGCTTTAGAAGAGGTCTTGTTTTTACTTTAGCAGTTATTGGGCCAAGTAATATAATTCCTTATAATATAGGTCGTTTTAAAAGAGGATATATAGTTTTGATTTTTATAACATCACAAAAAAAAAATTTTTTTTGTAAAATGTGTTTTTCATGAAAACTGATTTGTAACATTAAAAACTATTTTATTTATAAAATGATACCCAAAAACAGTTATATTTACAAGAAGACAAGATAGAGAAAAGGTTATTATCATTTAAGCTATTAAAATAATATTTTTGAGATTTTTAATGTTTTTTTTTTTTTTTTAATTGGTGTCGGTTTTGACCCCACGATAGTACTTACGTTAGTAAAAATAAACAGAGTAGTTAAGGGTTAAAACTACAAACACCTCTCCCCCCTCCTTGTGAAGTTAACTGTATATTAACAACTAATAATGCATCAACTGTTTTGACCCCACGATAGTACTTACGTTAGTAAAAATAAACAGAGTAGTTAAGGGTTAAAACTACAAACACCTCTCCCCCCTCCTTGTGAAGTTAACTGTATATTAACAACTAATAATGCATCAACTGTTTTGACCCCACGATAGTACTTACGTTAGTAAAAATAAACAGAGTAGTTAAGGGTTAAAACTACAAACACCTCTCCCCCCTCCTTGTGAAGTTAACTGTATATTAACAACTAATAATGCATCAACTGTTTTGACCCCACGATAGTACTTACGTTAGTAAAAATAAACAGAGTAGTTAAGGGTTAAAACTACAAACACCTCTCCCCCCTCCTTGTGAAGTTAACTGTATATTAACAACTAATAATGCATCAACTGTTTTGACCCCACGATAGTACTTACGTTAGTAAAAATAAACAGAGTAGTTAAGGGTTAAAACTACAAACACCTCTCCCCCTCCTTGTGAAGTTAACTGTATATTAATAACTAATAATGCATCAACTGTTTTGACCCCACGATAGTACTTACGTTAGTAAAAATAAACAGAGTAGTTAAGGGTTAAAACTACAAACACCTCTCCCCCCTCCTTGTGAAGTTAACTGTATATTAACAACTAATAATGCATCAACTGTTTTGACCCCACGATATTACTTACGTTAGTAAAAATAAACAGAGTAGTTAAGGGTTAAAACTACAAACACCTCTCCCCCCTCCTTGTGAAGTTAACTGTATATTAACAACTAATAATGCATCAACTGTTTTGACCCCACGATAGTACTTACGTTAGTAAAAATAAACAGAGTAGTTAAGGGTTAAAACTACAAACACCTCTCCCCCCTCCTTGTGAAGTTAACTGTATATTAACAACTAATAATGCATCAACTGTTTTGACCCCACGATAGTACTTACGTTAGTAAAAATAAACAGAGTAGTTAAGGGTTAAAACTACAAACACCTCTCCCCCCTCCTTGTGAAGTTAACTGTATATTAACAACTAATAATGCATCAACTGTTTTGACCCCACGATAGTACTTACGTTAGTAAAAATAAACAGAGTAGTTAAGGGTTAAAACTACAAACACCTCTCCCCCCTCCTTGTGAAGTTAACTGTATATTAACAACTAATAATGCATCAACTGTTTTGACCCCACGATAGTACTTACGTTAGTAAAAATAAACAGAGTAGTTAAGGGTTAAAACTACAAACACCTCTCCCCCTTCCTTGTGAAGTTAACTGTATAATGCATCAACTGTTTCGGAATTACAACGAGATTATTACTGCAGGAATATGTGTGTGGAATAAAATCAGACAAAAACTAATCCCAAACAATATTTAATTGGCCATAATCGATTATATGCCCACAAAATCTAAACTTTTTCTATAAACTTGTGGCGTTCTAAAATAATGATATTTTGTTAGAAGACAGTATGAGAGGTAACCAACAGTGATTTAGTGACAATACGGCCGGTGTAGGTTGGGTAGCATACGAGATGAGCTTGAGTTAGGTTAAGTTAGGTTAGGATAGAATGTTTCTCGATTCAGCTCTAAAACAGTCTTGTTAAGAAAAAAAACTCTTTGTGGGCATATAACCGACTTTGACTTCTTTAAATAAGTCAAAATCGACCATCTTGATGGAAAACCCCAAAGAACTCCTTTAATTGTTATACTTTTAGCATTTTACGAAAAAACACACAGCACAAAATTATTTACCAGCTATTCAATTATTTAATCCGCCCGACTGGCTTAGCGTATGTTGCGGAAGTAACGGAAAAGCTTGTGCGTGCGTTTGTCTGCAGGGTGACGCGCGTGCCTAGTGGGACCGGCCGGAAGTAAGGGACCAGCTGGGTTTCACACCTGCGGTAGACTTCCGGACCTGGCTCCCCTGCCAGGCTACTCGATCTCATCATATACGGGTTCCGCCGGCCCACGAGAGAGCCGCTGACTCACCAATCGATTTTATCTCCCACCAATTTACTGCTCTGGACATTAAGTATAATTAGATTTATTAAATGTAATCAATAATTATTTTTACATTAATAATAAATACAATATAAAACAATAAGAAGTCATGTTCATTATGACACGAGTCTGTGTGGCTGGCATGAAAAGGGCTCATGCACAGTTTCTTAGCCTCAGGACGCTGCAGCAGTCCTTCGGGAGAAAAGAGCAGAGATCTCTAGGGAATATCTAGGTTATCCAACTTTAAACTAGTCGAAAAGTACAATGTTATTGAAGGTGTACAATTCCAAACGCGTTTCCAACTGAACAATTTATTGTGATTTCCAACAAGTTTATTATTCCGTAATAACTTGTGCAGTTTTTTTAGATTTCCCTCAAGTTTTTATATTGTTTTTATACTAATATAGGTTAATGTTTCAACAAATTAATGAATTTACCAGCTCCATCTTTATGTTCAATCTTGTTGGAAACCTTATAAAAATGAGCCAATGTTTTTCAAAGAATTAAATATCAATTCAAACTATAAAAAGATACATAGAAAGTCTATCAAAATATAGCATCCGTCCACTTTTAATTAAAATAATTTCTAAACATATAATTCCGGTTTTAGTAAGTATTTTCATTGAATCACTTTTTGAAGATGAATTTCCAAAATCTTTATAGATAGCCCACGTTGTTCCGATTTTCAAAAAGTGATCAAAATACTTATTAACAAGTTATAGAATATTTATTTATTTTTTGTTTTTCTAAACTATTGGAGAACATAATGACGTCCCCACCTACAACAAAACCCCCTCACAATAGCCTCACCACTTTCAACAACCTTCCCTCACAATAGGCTCAACACTTACAACAACCTTTCCTAACAATGGCCTCCACACCCACAACAACCTACCCTCACTATAGTCTCCCCACCAAAAGCCTTCCCTCACAATGGCCTCCACACCCACAACAACCTACCCTCACTATAGCCTCCCCACCAAAAGCCTTCCCTCACAATGGCCTCCACACCCACAACAACCTACCCTCACTATAGTCTCCCCACCAAAAGCCTTCCCTCACAATGGCCTCCACACCCACAACAACCTACCCTCACTATAGTCTCCCCACCAAAAACCTCCCCTCACAATGGCCTCCACACGTACAACAACCTTCCCTCACAATACCCTCCCCACCCACAACAACCTTCCCTGACAATAGCCTCCCCACCTGAAATCTTCCCTCACAATTACCTTCCGACCTACAACAACCTTCCCTCACAATGGCCTCCTCACCTACAACAACCTTCCCTCACAATGGCCTCCCCACTAACAACAACCTGCCCTCACAATAGCCTCCCCACTAACAACAACCTGCCCTCACAATGGCCTCCCCACCTACAACAATCGTCATTCACAATAGCCTTCTACCCACATTAACCTTCCCTCACAATGGCCTCCACACGTACAACAACCTTCCCTCACAATACCCTCCCCACCCACAACAACCTTCCCTGACAATAGCCTCCCCACCTGAAATCTTTCCTCACAATTACCTTCCGACCTACAACAACCTTCCCTCACAATGGCCTCCTCACCTACAACAACCTTCTCTCACAATGGCCTCCCCACTAACAACAACCTGCCCTCACAATGGCCTCCCCACTAACAACAACCTGCCCTCACAATGGCCTCCCCACCTACAACAATCGTCATTCACAATAGCCTTCTACCCACATTAACCTTCCCTCACAATGGCCTCCGAACCGACAACAACCTTCCTTTACAATAGCCTCCCCACCCACAATAATCTTCGTTCACAATAGCCTTCTACCCACATCAACCTTCCCTCACAATGGCCTCCGAACCGACAACAACCTTCCTTTACAATGGCCTCCCCACCTACAACAACATTTCCTCACAATGGCCTCCCCACTAACAACAACCTTCCCTCACAATAGCCTCTCCACCTAAAACAACCTCCCCCAAAATAACTTACCCTCACAATTACCTATCCATAATAACCTTCCTCCCATCAAATTCTTTCTTCAAAAGAATGAAGGCATTGCTTCTCACGAGTGTTCTCCTTAAGGTTTTTTAGAGCAACCCAGTTTCTAGCCATCGCCAATCCAATAGCCTTGGATTCGAGTTACGCAGTTATTGCCATTCGACTATGTTTTTGCGCACCCTCCACTTTAGGTACTTGAGTAATAAACAAACTTTTTTTATACTTTATTTATAAGGCAACTAACTATACTCTATTTTTCATCCATGGTTATTCTATAGCAAGTTTTCGTGATGGATTTGTTTGTTTAAAACGACTGTGTTATAATGAATTTTTAAGTGAGTGAGTTATGGAGAAATTCTTTAGGTTAAGCACCAACAAGTGCAGGAGGGTATTGTTTGGTGTCTCCATGCCTCCCACCACCCCTTTCGAGAAAGAGAGGGGGGGGAATAATCTCGTGTTTTGGAGAGTCTTACTCCCCACCCACCACCCACTGGGCGAATATCGATTTTTAAACTAGCCCGACTCAACTCTTTGTATGCCCATGCTAAATCAACGTCCCATTTCACTACCGCACTCGCCATTCATCGAGAAATCAACTCGCATAACGCATTTTTAGTTTCTCTTGATGTTCTTGTATTGTATGATTACACATCACATGTCGTTACTAATGAACCTACAACCATCCGTATTGTCGTTTCTACCTACTGTTTCAGAACTTTCCAAAATATTGTAGAGGTTCATACTATAATACTGTAGATTACATTTTCACTTAGAATATTGCAGTTTTTATATTATGTAACACTGTAATTAGATTATGAGAGGTTATTTGTAAATTAAACATTCTTTAATTGTAGGCCTAAATCCTCTTAATTTCCCCTTCTCTTTGTTGTATTACAATGTCAAAGTAAATCAGCTTTGAGAGGCATTATTCAAGTTTTTATTGTATCAGCTTAGGGAAAATAATCCAAGTAGTATATCATGAATTACCGTAACGAACTTACGAATTATTCTGGTTTTCGTAGCATTTAGTATGTATTAGTATTGCTGAGGTCAGAGCAAAACCTCAAATGCTAGATTATTGGACTTGAATGAACCGTTTTTGTTGCGATTTTAATTGTATTTTCAGTCATCCGCAGTCCCATGACGACTCTAGAATGGAAACTACTGTCCTGTGATCGACATGTAATATACAATAATAAGCTTGCTTGATTGTGATATCGATGAAGAAATAATGCGACCACAGTTTTTTATCTTACCATCGTCAAAAAACTATGTACACTACACGGGTTCGGTAATCGTTTCCATTTGTGACAGTTGCAGTGTCCATGAGAATTTAAACTTAACTACTCACCACTGTAACTGAATGGATGGGTAGGGTGGGTAGGTGCGTCATCACCATTGTACGTGCATGGGTGCGAGGATGGGTCAATACCACTGTACATGTATGGTCAATAACACTGTGCGTATATGGGTGCATGGAAAGGTTTAATTTTGTTTTGATACCCAATAATAATCTAAATTCATTTTGCTACCACATTCTGTACAGGAAAAAGTCTGTAAAAGTACCTTTACAGGTAAATTCTATTAAGAGGGTATTACTAACAATACAAAGTTTAAAGTGCTCAGCTTTTTCAAATAAAACAACAAACTGTTAAAGAACGAATTCCAAACAAAAACTTATACTTTAATATAAATTCATTGTTAAAGCCTCCTGAGCTGATATATATAACAAATAATAAGGTTAACGTACCTTCGTCGTCTTCAGCTACAAAATCCTATTTATTAGACTACCGGTTTCAGAACAATAACATACCAACCGGTAGTGTTATCATGTGTTTTATTTTTATTTTTGTAAATATGTAATTTTTGTATAATGTTTATAATGTGACTGTGTTGACAACGTACAATGGATGTGACCATGGAGTTCTTGCTCCGAAACCGGTAATCCAATAAATATGATTTTGTAGCTGAAGAAGACAGAGGTACGTTAACCTTATTATTTGTTTAATATAAATCTTGATATCATTCAATTTAAAGAAGTCTTTTAGTATATGAGTACTTTTCCTAAGTATTAAACTGTAATCAGAGGAGCTTGCAAAGTGTTCGATGGCTACTCTCGGCGAGGCAGGAATACTCCTGTGACATACTGTATATATGCCTAACTGCCCATTGCAGGCGCTGTCTGCCGTGTGTGTGCAGCACCGCGTTAGGTAAGATACTCAATGCTTATTATTTTTATGTTTTTAAATTTGTATCATAAAATTTGGAAATTGAAAAATGTAAATTTGTATCATAAAATTAATATTTTACATTTAAATTAATGTAGCCAAGATATTATTTTTAAAGTATCATCTTGTCAGATACAGTGATATTGCCTAGACTCAAAGTCACACACATCACAAATCCCAATAATTTACGTCCATTTGAAATTTAACAAACTAAACACACAATATAACATAAATATGTTTTCCCTTCATGATAAAATTGGTTTATAATTGAAGTTATTTTAAACAATTTTTGTTTTAAATTAAATAGTAATTTCCTTTTCATTTTACATTGTATATTAAACTTGAATTAATTATTAAATACAAAATCTACATGAATATGTTTCAAACAAAGAAATCGCTTATAAAAAATACAGCACAGGGAAATGAATGTCTTCAAGAATTCGTGATACTACATGAATACATAGCTGCACTGCAGAATGGGCCAGAGGACATCTCCTGCCTCGCCAAGTATACTTCTGAAAGTCATTTTCTTAACATTTTAAAATTACCCAAATTATTCAAACATTTTATGTATTCGGGTCATAACGAATTGTTGATACTATAAAATTAAAGAACTCATCTATATCTTTTATAGACTGAAAATCAGTATTAAAATGTAATTATTAAAGAATAATTGATATTTAAAAAATGATGTACTGTTAAAAGACATGTTCTGATATTAAAATTTCTAGTAGTAAATTAAACATGTCAGTAACATCATTTTTCCACTTACCAACGCATTGACTACCGCCTAGATATTTTTATGTGATAAATTGATGGATTTAAATTTTCAAACTGTCAAAACTCGTAATGAATTATGTTGGAGCCCCCAAGACCACACGTGAACTACTGATAAGCTATGTTGGAGCCCACCAAGACCACACGTGAACTACTGATAAGCTATGTTGGAGCCCACCAAGACCACACGTGAACTACTGATAAGCTATGTTGGAGCCCCCAAGACCACACGTTAACTACTGATAAGCTATGTTGGAGCCCTCACCAAGACCACACGTGAACTACTGATAAGCTATGTTGGAGACCCCAAGACCACACGTTAACTACTGATAAGCTATGTTGGAGCCCTCACCAAGACCACACGTGAACTACTGATAAGCTATGTTGGAGCCCCCAAGACCACACGTGAACTACTGATAAGCTATGTTGGAGCCCTCACCAAGACCACACGTGAACTACTGATAAGCTATGTTGGAGCCCACCAAGACCACACGTGAACTACTGATAAGCTATGTTGGAGCCCCCAAGACCACACGTGAACTACTGATAAGCTATGTTGGAACCCCCAAGACCACACGTGAACTACTGATAAGCTATGTTGGAGCCCACCAAGACCACACGTGAACTACTGATAAGCTATGCAGGGTGAGTTTTAAGTCAGTTAACCCCTAACTTTATTCCACAATTTATAAAATATTTGATTTTTTAATATGCCATTAAATTAATATTAACCCACACTACAATTAGAGTGTGTCATTGTTATTAGAGACCACTTCCGGTCCAAGATCTAGGAGTCAACTTCAAAATTTAAAATGGGGACGTGGTCATGTGAAATTTTATTTATCACCACCATATCAAGTTAAAATGAACAGTGTAATTAGAATTTAAAAAGGAAGTGTCATTATTTCGTTATTAATTATTTTGTTATTTTTTTAATTGGTCATCACCTGTATATTTTCCTCATTAAAACTGTTTTTTTTTTTTTTTCATTGATGAAGTTACTCAGATACTAAGAACTTCTTTCAGTTGATTAATATCAACATTTTGTTTAGAATTCGTCTTTTAACAGTTTGCTAATTTTATTTAAATAAAAGCTGATCACTTTACATTTTGCATTGTCAGTATAGTAATTGATCCCTTCTTAACAGAATTTACCTGTAAAGGTCTTTTTTTGATTTTCCAGTAGTTCAAAATAATGATAAGGAAAAGTAATTTATTAAAATAAAAATAGAGGGTTTATACTAATTTAATGGAACGATCAAATTAAACTGCGGAAACGTGTTAGGAGGTAACTGACGTAACAATCGCGCTGTATATGTTCCAAATAGATAAACTAAATAGAAAACCGTAAAACTGTTTCTAAAATTAAATCCACATGCAAAAAAAATCACTCTGCAGGACAAAAACTATTTAAACTCAATATCAACAAATCATTGTTGCCTTTTAATTAAAATTGATAAATGACATTAAAATGCTGATTGCTTATTATCCATTGTATGAATGAAACAAATTAGTGCAATGAAATCTTAAGAAGGTTTATATTTTATAGTTATAGTGGACTTAGGTTTTTTAAATATTAAACAAGTTTTTTGTATTGTAAATAATTTTTTTAATTCACATATATTCCAACAAAATGATTTATTTCTGTGAGGCCTTTTGCCTACAATGCAGGCATCTTCAGACATCAACAACATTCTAATTTTAAAACATTTGTTTATAAATATAATAATGTAACTATTTTAAACACATGGTAGATTTAAAAAATAATCGAATATTAAGTGTACTTAAAATTATATAAACTATTATGTTTATATATATAATGTTAAAATATATATAAACATAAATTATTATAAATTATACTATATAAACGGAGAATTTTGAACGGGAGGAGATTCATTATTTAGAATTAGTGTATTAAATTTGTTCATGTAGAATGTTTCTGACGCATGTAAATATTGATTTTTGTTAACTTGTTTTAGAACTTCAAATTTTGAAAATTGATGTCCTTTTTCTAGTGCATGTTTGGCCATTGCTGATTTTTCACATTGTCCATACTTAAAATTTGCTCTCTGTTCTTTGACTCTTGTTTTAATTTTTCTTTTTGTCTGGCCAATATATTTAAAGAAGAAATTAAGTTTTTTGTATTTTAATAACTTTAATTTATAACAAAAATTAATTATAGTAACAATATCGTTCTACTACAAAGCCAGGACACATTTAATTAAAAAGGATATTGTAATTTACCCGCCTGTGTAGCAATAGTATATATTTATTCCAGTGCTACTTGAAATTCCATCCTATAAAATTCAAATCCTATAGCAAACTAAGCTAACATTTTAAAATGTAATAACTATTAATGGTGTACAAATTGTTCTATCTCTACAAATTATAAAAATTATAGTTTAAATGTTGCATTTACATAAGTTATAATAATTTTATTCATTTAATCAATATGCACTGCAATTGCTATTACGTTGTTAAATCTATATAAATGAAATAAGTATTTTTGTAAATTACATATAAAAATGTAAATAACACCGATTTGTCGGTCAGATTCCTTTATATGCCCTCTAAATAGAAACTATATGTTATACAGCTGTAATCAAGTAACGCAACCTAACCTAACCTACCTACCCACTCTAACCTAACCTACCTACACACTAACCTAACCTAACCTACCTACCCACTCTAACCTAACCTAACCTACCCACTCTAACCTAACCTGGCTTCGAAATGAGCATTATCTCCATTCCCATTTATATGTTTATGTCCATCAGTAAACGCTTATTTTCTTTCTTTTTCACGAGAAAACAAGATTACCGTACTTCATGAAACTTTTTGTCCTTTTATTTTTGCACCTGAACATTTTCAAAAACTCAAATAAAGGTATTTTATTCTGTTATTACTATATCAGTACTTTTATCCCGCACTGTATTCAGCTAGTATTTATTTTTTGATTTTTAACCCTAGAAGTAGCGGTTAAAATTTTTGTAGTGGCTGGCCATTTTTCACTGTGTCGCTATAATATTTTGAAAATTTTATTAAAACTCTGTAAAATATCAAATAATTTAAATGTATATACATCATGTTTATCATAAAATAGCACATAATACTATGAAAATACGATTAACCTTTTAAAAATGTATATGTTTGTCATATGTAAAATAATAAAATTAAAACATTTGTAAAAACGGGGAGGGGCCATACTTAGGAAATAAACAAAATATTACAAATTTTATATTCCATGATAGCCAAAAGCTGCTAAATGTTGTTTAATTTTAGAAAATATGAAGGGTTGAATAGTTTTTTTAATAAAATATATTTTTATATTTGTAAATACCAAAAAGCGTACCAGCATTAGTTTATTACATCAACAATCACGTCTGCAAAACAAAGATGATCAAAATAAAAGTGAGCTGTTCAGAAAGATAAACTTGTCCTCTTTCCAATGGTTTCTAGATATCTTCGCTACGTTAGACTGATCATACTATATGACGTGAAATACGATGAGCGTGCTCGTCGTTCGAAAATGAACGACTGCCATTTTAAGGGTTAAGAGAGTATAAACGATAATACGTTACATGGCCTACTTCCAAAGCGATAGTTGAAAGAAAACACCATACAACTAGTTCCTAGGGCTGCCGGCAACTGATCTCAAATATACCTGTGGACCTGTCGACAAAAAAACCTGCCGAAACAAAACGGCCCTTCTACATTGTCACCTTGAAATGGAGTTTATTCACTAAGGGCTCCCAGCCTGTAGTTGGTTTCATTTTGCCGACAGGACCAAAATATGATGCTGTAAGAATATTTCTTCTCGTTTCCAACTACTGACTGCTGTCACTCTGGTGCATGTCTCATTTTGCAGACAGGACCAAAATATGAGGCTGTAAGAATATTTCTTCTGGTTTCCAACTACTGACTGCTGTCACTCTGGTACATGTCTCATTTTGCAGACAGGACCAAAATATGAGGCTGTAAGAATATTCCTTCTAGTTTCCAACTACTGACTGCTGTCACTCTGGTGCACCGTCTCATTTTCAATTAAAATATAAAAACATTTTAAGGATACGGATTTGTTCAATAGTATATTTTGATAGGAAACGTTCTTGTGGGTGATTACATATAAAACATGCTAGAACTGAGAGTCAAATAAATCCTTTACGCCATGTAATTGGTTAAAAATAAAACATGTACATGCTCGAAACAGGCCTAGCCTATAGGCCACCAGTGAGAAGGCTAGCTTATAAAATACTGCAAAAGAAAACAGTTTATTTAATTTAATTATAAATTATACAAATCAACAAACAAGTGTATTCCCATTTAATATTTAATAAATGATGATGATATAAAAATATGTCAGTATACGTTTCCTTAGCATGTTGTTACTTTGATTTTAGAGAAAAGTATGTCATATACCAGCTTTTTGGCAAATTAAATCTTTATGGATATAACCTTCCTAGAACGATATTTTGACTATTTATCATAGTATAAATTTTGATTAAAATGTCTCTATTAGTAACAACTTATTCAGTATGTCTTATGCTTTACACTAATATTTTTTTATTTTCATATTGGCTCACCTGTATTCTTCTTTCGGCTCGTCTGCTTTAATTAATAAAAATTGGATATTTTTGTGTTTTCTAACACGTTTTGCTTTTTTCAGAATAGCCCTACGGTTATTGTACATGGTTTGACTCATATTTCCTGTGATCACTTCATCACATAGTAAATATCTATAAAAATGTTTAAATCTAGGGGAACAAATCTTCCGTAGCGATTGGTATCATTAAAATCGCGCTATCTTGATTATAAAAATATGTTTTACATTTAATAATACCGGTCAATAACCGAATCATAACAAATCTTCAGCGCCCCAGAGGGGGAGGGGGTCACTGATGACGTCTCTCAGAGTGAAGACAACATTAAATTTCATGTGTTTTTAACCAAAATAATGCTGAACATACCTTACATATTTGTATATACCATACCTACATAAAACGTTATAAGTACCACATGTAATAAAATGTGTTTATGAGCGGTATTAAGTATCACATGTAATAAAACGTGTTTATGAGCGGTTTTAAGTACCACATGTAATAAAACGTGTTTATGAGCGGTTTTACGTACCACATGTAATAAAACGTGTTTATGAGCGGTGTTACGTACCACTGTTTATGAGCGGTTTTAAGTACCACATGTAATAAAACGTGTTTATGAGCGGTGTTACGTACCACATGTAATAAAACGTGTTTATCAGCGGTTTTAAGTATCACATGTAATAAAACGTGTTTATGAGCGGTTTTACGTACCACATGTAATAAAACGTGTTTATGAGCGGTTTTACGTACCACATGTAATAAAACGTGTTTATGAGCGGTTTTAAGTACCACATGTAATAAAATGTGTTTATGAGCGGTTTTACGTACCACATGTAATAAAACGTGTTTATGAGCGGTGTTACGTATCACATGTAATAAAACGTGTTTATGAGCGGTTTTAAGTACCACATGTAATAAAACGTGTTTATGAGCGGTTTTAAGTACCACATGTAATAAAACGTGTTTATGAGCGGTTTTACGTACCACATGTAATAAAACGTGTTTATGAGCGGTTTTAAGTACCACATGTAATAACACGTGTTTATGAGCGGTTTTACGTACCACATGTAATAAAACGTGTTTATGAGCGGTTTTACGTACCACATGTAATAAAACGTGTTTATGAGCGGTTTTACGTACCACATGTAATAAAACGTGTTTATGAACGGTTTTAATTACATGTATTAAAACGTGTTTATGAGCGGTTTTAAGTACCATATGTAATAAAACGTATTTATGAGCGGTTTTATATATCACATGTAATAAAACGTGTTTATGAGCGGTTTTACGTATCACATGTAATAAAACGTGTTTATGAGCGGTTTTACGTACCACATGTAATAAAACATGTTTATGAGCGGTTTTACGTAAGTTATCAAATGTAATAAAACGTGTTTATGAGCGGTTTTACGTAAGTTATCACATGTAATAAAACGTGTTTATGAGCGGTTTTACGTATCACATATAATAAAACGTGTTTATGAGCGGTTTTACGTATCACATGTAATAAAACGTGTTTATGAGCAGTTTTACGTATAACGTAATAAAACGTGTTTATGAGCGGTTTTACGTATCACATGTAATAAAACGTGTTTATGAGCGGTTTTACGTATAACATGTAATAAAACGTGTTTATGAGCGGTTTTACGTATCACATGTAATAAAACGTGTTTATGAGCGGTTTTACGTATCACATGTAATAAAACGTGTTTATGAGCGGTTTTACGTATCACATGTAATAAAACGTGTTTATGAGCGGTTTTACGTATCACATGTAATAAAACGTGTTTATGAGCGGTTTTACGTATCACATGTAATAAAAACATGTTATGATCGGTTTTAAGTACCACATGTAATAAAATGTTTTTATGAGCGGTGTTACGTACCACATGTAATAAAAACATGTTATGATCGGTTTTAAGTACCACATGTAATAAAACGTTTTTATGAGCGGTGTTACGTACCACATGTAATAAAAACATGTTATGAGCGGTTTTAAGTACCACATGTAATAAAACGTGTTTATGAGCGGTTTTACGTACCACATGTAATAAAACGTGTTTATGAGCGGTTTTAAGTACCACATGTAATAAAACGTGTTTATGAGCGGTGTTACGTACCACATGTAATACAAACATGTTATGAGCGGTTTTAAGTACCACATGTAATAAAACGTGTTTATGAGCGGATTTAAGTAGTGATAATTTTATTTAATATCACTTTACTTGGATTTTGGGTAAATAAAGCCTTCCCGAACTAATTTTATTGGATTCTCCCTACGCCCAGCCCAAATGCGTCATGGATGGAGCAGAGGTGGACGAGGTTCATGCAACAAAGTTTCTCGGGGTTATCATCTACCGGGGATAATCTTGGACCAATCATATTGATATGGCTTGCTCCAAGTTATCATCCGGGATATCCGTCCTAAGAACCCTGTCCGAGATATGCCCCAATCAAGTCATGCTTGCGGCGTCTTTTGGTCTCTTATATCCTCACTTGTCGTATGGAGTTGTTCTTTGGGGTGGCTGTTCCTCAGTTCACTTAATGAGACTCTTTAGACTGCAAAAAAAGCAGTGAGGATAGTGTCCAAACTGAAGTCTAGAGAGTCTTGTAAACCCGTGTTTAATATTTAAAGTTTTTGACATTGCCTTGAATTTATATTTTAGAAAATGCATTTTATTGTAAGTCCAAGTGTGTGCTCACCAAATGCAGTGAAATACCTAATTATCCAACCAGACAGAGATAGTTACAGAATCGCACATCATAGGACAGTAACTTACAAGCACCTTCCCTCACAAGCAGGTGCTCGTTTGTGAATAGTCCGATAGATTTCAAAAGCAATATTGAGCCAAGGCTTTTAAGGCACGGTTAAAATGATTTCTCATTTCCGAGGCCGTTTACTCTGTTGGTGATTTCTTATCCCACAACTGGGAGACCAATAATTCGGCTGTTTAACACTGGAAGATGGAGTATCTAACTAATGGTGAAAAATGTATGAGCCAATGAAAATATGAATGTAGAATTATGTAAAAAAGGCTACTTAAATTTAAAAAAAAAACAATAATTTAATTCTAGTCTGACGATTGTCATACATTTACTGTAAACGTCCATGCAATAAAAAAAATTCTTTTCTATATTCACCATATATTAAAATATTTCAAAGCTGGGAGATAAGGGGGCAGAATTTTTTTTTATTTTTTTTTTTTACTTGTCTACCCTCATAGTCAAAGTAGCACAAAATTTGCAATTCATTTATTTGCACATGGTGAGAAAAACTCATCTATTTTCATATCTTTGCACCATGTCAGATGAGAGTGATATTTATTGTTTGCAGGGACAGTCACTTAAGTCTCGTCTTCTGCTAAATTGTTTGAAAACATAAAGGAATCTCACTCACGATGCGATGGTCAAGGCTATTGACACTTGTGACTCAAATCTTTGGAATGCCGCCGCACTACCCTCTTCGCTTTGTTTCGTACAGCCGGGATAGGTTGTAAATCTGTTAAAGTCTGTCACCTCACGTTGCTGCAATACCAGGGTTCACACTGTTTATGTTATAAAAAGGAGAGCGAACACCACCATAAACAATTCTCACACCCATACAAACATACGATTATTAATTATTAATTGTAACTTCCCTAGCACCACAGATATTTTAGTCTGATTATTAATTTCAAATGTTAATTTTTAAGAATAAGATTCTCAAATGCAATTACAACCTAGCCTGACACAAACAACTGTAATGTATGTCAGCCTCGTACATTACAAGTAGCAAATTAAGTAAATAACTTTTAACACTATGTGTTTTTTACTATATTTTGTTTAAAACTAATATTATAATAATATAAATAATGTATAGTAATAATAAAATAATAACCATAATAATAATGATTGTACTACTTTCAATATTAGAAACTATATATGTCAAATGTATAATTATTAAATTTATATTACTAAAAAAGGCAATAATTTAGAGAATTCGTCTTTACTTTTTCTCGATATTACACAATAATCTTTCCTTACACTCAATAAATGTATTTATTAATTAGTAGGTATAAAACATTTTAGTTTATTAGTTTCGTTTTCTTTTTTCCTCAAATTGGTCGGTAGCGTAGTTGGTTCAATCCCAGCTTCATGTGCTAAAGGTTGTCAGTTCGATCCCAATCAGAGTCAATACATTTTGAGAAGGATCAGCTGATAATCACCGGCTGTTCATTTGTCATTGGGCTATTAATTATGACACTTTCTAAGGAATAGTCGGCCTTAGTTTGTAACAATGACTACATTCGCTCATCTACACTCATCACACTCAATCGAAATCCATATTCGCCCATATCTTGACGATCGGCGTCTTATGAATAAATAAATAAATAAATATATATGTTACTGTTCTTAAAAATTAATTTTTATTTATAAGATTAAATATTTATTAGCAAATAATTAGACTAAAGTATTATGTTTTTAGTTTCTAAGTTTATTATTTTACAAAACAAAACGAAGTCTATTACAATATTGGAATGGCCAACGAATGATTTGGTAAACTATTAAAGTAAAAACATAATTTATATACCACAAATTATGGCTGTAATTCCACATAATATTCACACGCGTAAGTTTAGAATATATATACGACAGTCTGACATCTCGGATGGGATAGACAAGGCTGCACACTACAAACTAAGTACAGCCCTCTGTGAGGATTTTTCTGAACGTCTACATGCAAGCGATTTATAGAAGTGTCTAAAGAAACAGCAAACATTTTTTTAAGAATCTAAGTATACCTGTAAAAAAAGATCAAGAATTCTAATAGTACAAACATTATATTTTTATCGCAGTTAATAACTCTGAATAGTCGTTTCAAATTGATCAATAAAAGGTAGGTTTAAATTGAAAACATCTTAAAATTCGATTTGTAGCACATATAAATAATTATCACATAATTTACTTCCCTCAAATTATAGTTAATAACTTGTATATTCGGGCTACTCCTGTGTGTTTTCAAATAACCGTCTGTTAGGCGGTAATCAAGAAAACAAATAGGTATTACTGCCATGTTACACGGACTGGAGTCAGAGCGCGCCGGCTGGCCTCTTCTGGCCCCCTCTGGGCCGAAGAGATAAAAATCAGAATTAAAGTCTCTCAAATTACGTGCCCATTATTTTCTAGAAATATTTCATCCAGTATTACGTTACAGGAAAATGTATTTCTATTGGTTTTTGTCTTCTCTACTCCTTTGATATTCTTCATATCTCTTTAGAAGTTATCAAGTGAATAAAGTTTTTCAATTATAATGCATTAAGCCTAATCGGGGAGTAAAATAGTGCCATGCCTCTTTTTTACCTGTTATCATGGTTAGAGTATTTAATTTCTTGCCTAAATGTATTACTATCATTCACTTTGGAATGTCAGTGTTGGCCACATTAATACAAGTCCATGGGTTGGTTCATACACTTGACCATCCATATCTATCTGCTGATGTGTTGATTGATAGAAATATATTTTGCAGGGTTAAATATGAAGTGTAATCCATTTTAAAATCGATTTTTTCATTGGTTTAGTTAGGTATAAAAGTTGTAAAATTCGGTTTTTTATTTAGAAACATTGAAAATTAATTTCCACATTTATTTCTATTTATAGCTGTAAAAGGATTAAAAGTTAATGTTTTAAGAAAAATATCTTGTTATTCAAATTAGTATAAAATATGCTTTACAATAATTGAACGTAAATCTAATTTTTTACAATTTAAAATAAAATGAAAATATTGATTCAAAAATATTTATTTTTATAAACGTAATGCATGCTTGTGCATGTGTTAGGTTCCAGCTGAGTATAAAATAGATAATTACAATTTACACGAACTAAATGATAAGTACCGACACAGTAATGTACTGCATGCTTGTACATGTTTTAGGTTCCGGCTGAGTATAAACTATATAATTACAATTTACACGAACTAGATGATAAGTACCGACTCAGTAGCGTAGTGCAAGCTTGTACATGTGTTAGGTTCCGACTGAGTATAAACTAGATACTTACAATTTACACGAACTAGATGATGAGTACCGACACAGTAACGTACTGCATGCTTGTACATGTTTTAGGTTCCGGCTGAGTATAAACTAGATAATTACAATTTACACGAACTAGATGATAAGTACCGACACAGTAGCGTAGTGCAAGCTTGTACATGTGTTAGGTTCCGAATGAGTATAAACTAGATAATTACAATTTACAGGAACTAGATGATAAGTACCGACACAGTAGCGTAGTGCATGCTTGTACATTTTTTAGATTCCGGCTGAGTAAAAACTAGATAGTTACAATTTACACGAACTAGATGATACGTACCGACACAGTAACGTACTGCATACTTGTACATATGTTAGGTTCCAGCTGAGTATAAACTAGATAGTTACAATTTACACGAACTAGATGATAAGTACCGACACAGTAACGTACTGCATGCTTGTACATGTGTTAGGTTCCGGCTGAGTATCAACTAGATAATTACAATTTACACGAACTAGATGATAAGTACCGACACAGTAACGTACTGCATGCTTGTACATGTGTTAGGTTCCGACTGAGTATCAACTAGATAATTACAATTTACACGAACTAGATGATAAGTACCGACACAGTAACGTACTGCATGCTTGTACATGTGTTAGGTTCCGACTGAGTATCAACTAGATAATTACAATTTACACGAACTAGATGATAAGTACCGACTCAGTAACGTACTGCATGCTTGTAAATGTGTTAGGTTCCGGCTTAGTATCAACTAGATAATTACAATTTACACGAACTAGATGATAAGTACCGACACAGTAACGTACTGCATGCTTGTACATGTGTTAGGTTCCGGCTGAGTATCAACTAGATAATTACAATTTACACGAACTAGATGATAAGTACCGACACAGTAACGTACTGCATGCTTGTACATGTGTTAGGTTCCGGCTCAGTATCAACTAGATAATTACAATTCACACGAACTAGATGATAAGTACCGACACAGTAACGTACTGCATGCTTGTACATGTGTTAGGTTCCGGCTGAGTATCAACTAGATAATTACAATTTACAGGAACTAGATGATAAGTACCGACACAGTAGCGTAGTGCAAGCTTGTACATGTGTTAGGTTCCGAATGAGTATAAACTAGATAATTACAATTTACAGGAACTAGATGATAAGTACCGACACAGTAGCGTAGTGCATGCTTGTACATGTTTTAGATTCCGGCTGAGTAAAAACTAGATAATTACAATTTACACGAACTAGATGATAAGTACCGACACAGTAACGTACTGCATGCTTGTACATGTGTTAGGTTCCGGCTGAGTATCAACTAGATAATTAAAATTTACACGAACTAGATGATAAGTACCGACTCAGTAACGTACTGCATGCTTGTAAATGTGTTAGGTTCCGGCTTAGTATCAACTAGATAATTACAATTTACACGAACTAGATGATAAGTACCGACACAGTAACGTACTGCACGCTTGTACATGTGTTAGGTTCCGGCTGAGTATCAACTAGATAATTACAATTTACACGAACTAGATGATAAGTACCGACACAGTAACGTACTGCATGCTTGTACATGTGTTAGGTTCCGACTGAGTATCAACTAGATAATTACAATTTACACGAACTAGATGATAAGTACCGACACAGTAACGTACTGCATGCTTGTACATGTGATAGGTTCCGACTGAGTATCAACTAGATAATTACAATTTACACGAACTAGATGATAAGTACCGACACAGTAACGTACTGCATGTTTGTACATGTGTTAGGTTCCGACTGAGTATCAACTAGATAATTACAATTTACAAAAACTAGATGATAAGTACCGACACAGTAACGTACTGCATGCTTGTACATGTTTTAGGTTCCGACTGAGTATCAACTAGATAATTACAATTTACACGAACTAGATGGTAAGTACCGAAACAGTAACGTAAAGCATGCTTGTACATGTTTTAGGTTCCGACTAAGTATCAACTAGATAGTTACAATTTACACGAACTAGATGATAAGTACCGACACAGTAACGTACTGCATGCTTGTACATGTGTTAGGTTCCGACTGAGTATCAACTAGATAATTACAATTTACAGGAACTAGATGATAAGTACCGACACAGTAACGTACTGCATGCTTGTACATGTTTTAGGTTCCGACTGAGTATCAACTAGATAATTACAATTTACACGAACTAGATGATAAGTACCGACACAGTAACGTAGTGCATGCTTGAACATGTGTTAGGTTCCGACTGAGTATCAACTAGATAATTACAATTTACACGAACTAGATGATAAGTACCGACACAGTAACGTACTGCATGCTTGTACATGTTTTAGGTTCCGACTGAGTATCAACTAGATAATTACAATTTACACGAACTAGATGATAAGTACCGACACAGTAACGTACTGCATGCTTGTACATGCATGGTCCATGTGGTTGGCTCCTGTGGTGGAGGAGGAGGTGGCTGGAATGTTCAGGGACTTGAAGCCAAAGCATTCGACGGATACGTACGGTGTGTCTGCATGGCTCCTTAAACAGTGTTTTCATAATCTACTGAACCCATTAACCAAACTAGTTAACCTGTCATTTGAATCTGGTTATTTTCCAAGCCTGATGAAAAAAGCTAAGGTTATCCCTATTTTTAAAAAAGGGGAAACAAATTCTGTAAATAATTATAGACCCGTATCAATTCTCCCAATTTTTAGTAAGGTTTTTGAAAAATTGTTCCTACATAGACTTCTTTCATTTATTGATCAATTTAAAATCCTCAATAATGAACAATTTGGTTTTAGAAAAGGGAAAAGCACGATTGAGGCTTTAACTAAACTAGTTGATACGGTCATGGAAGCACTGGACAGAAGAGAATCTAGTCTTAGTGTTTTCTTGGACTTGTCCAAAGCCTTCGACTGTGTAAATCACAAAATTCTAATTTCAAAATTACACAATAGTGGCATACGGGGAATTCCACTTTCATGGCTGAAATCATATCTTCACAACCGCTCACAACAAGTGGAAATAAACACATTTCTTTCAAAAAGTATGACTGTTGAGCATGGTGTCCCACAGGGATCTATCATTGGCCCAATCCTTTTCTTATTGTATGTAAATCATCTAACGTCCTCATTGACCGAAGGTCAGATGGTACAATTCGCTCATGATACAAATATAACATTCCATGGAAATTGTAAAGAAACATTGGAAAAACAAAGTTTTATTAATTTGAACGTTTGTATTCAATCTTTATTAGACATTAATTTACAAACAAACGAGTCAAAATCCAATTACATACTTTTTTCTGGACGTAGAGCACTCCAAGAATGCGGTCCATCAGTAATACTCAATGATACTGAAATTGAAGAAGTAAATGAGACCAAATTTCTAGGAATACACCTTGACAGAGGACTCACGTGGAATGCACACATAGATGCTATATGTGATAAAATATCCTCTGGCATTTATGCACTTAGACATTTGGCACATTTTTGTAACACCCAATTATTGAAAATGGCCTATTACGGTCTTATATATCCACACCTGTCGTATGGAATTACGTTGTGGGGGGGTTGTGCAAGATTTAATTTTTTGAGATGTTTTATTTTACAAAAAAAGGCTGTGAGAATTATTGCAAAATTGGGATTTAGAGATTCTTGCAGAAATAGTTTTAAAAGGTTAAACATGGTAACACTTCCGTCCCTTTATATGTTTGAAACAGTTCGATACTGTAAAAATAAATATACACTAACAAGGGGAAGGGACGTGCATGATCACAACACCAGGGGGAGGAACATGCTCAGAACCGGACAGCATAGGCTCCAGGCTTACGAAGCACTGCCGTCCGAAGTAGGGGCCAAGCTGATCAACGCGTTACCGGAAGATATAAGAGGCGAATCCAACGGAACACTGTTTGAGGGGAAATTGCGGCGTTTCTTCGTCAATGCAGCTTTCTATAGCGTATCGGAGTTTTTGGAGATGACTGCGCACTAAAAATCAAACATTTCAACGACTCCTGTGTAGGCTATTACATATATATATATATATATATATATATATATATATATATATATATATATATATATATATATATATGTTTTAATCTATTTATTTGTTTAACTTTACTTAATTGTGACGCATGCTATACAACAATGTATTGTGTTTATGGCAATAAAGAATATTATTATATTATTATTATTATTATTACATGTGTTAGGTTCCGGCTGAGTATCAACTAGATAATTACAATTTACACGAACTAGATGATAAGTACCGACACAGTAACGTACTGCATGCTTGTACATGTGATAGGTTCCGACTGAGTATCAACTAGATAATTACAATTTACACGAACTAGATGATAAGTACCGACACAGTAACGTAGTGCATGCTTGAACATGTGATAAGTTCCAACTAAGTATAAATTTGTCGTTTTTCCGGAAAGATAAAACATTGGGAGTAACCCTTCTACCTGGAAAGGTGAGTGACCCACCTTTTGTTTCGGCCACCTACCATTCCAACCTGTCTTTGAAAACGACTTTAGCCAGAACTGTTTCTCCTGGAGTTGAAAACCAGTTGTAGTCTTCACACTAATGCCTAGGTATTGTTAGTAAGGCCGTGCAAGAATAAATACAGTAAATAAGAGGGCAAAATAGTTCACTGCAAAACTAAGTACGGATTATAGTCCAGTACTGGCTGAACGGCCTCGCGCCGCTGGTCTGAATTTACAAAACTATGAGTTTTAATTTGCTGCCAAACTTAAAATTATTGTTTGTGCAAATTTGATATGTTAAATCTTATTTATTTTATAGTTGTTGAATTTATTGTTATAATCTGCTAATTTCTGTTGTTTGTTCTGATAATGTTTGTTGTAAATTGTCTTGGAGATAGGTTTGGTATTTGTCATCTTAGCCAGTTATATCATGTTTTGTTAATTTTCATAGATTATTTCACCGTTGTCATGATTAATTATTCATGGTTATTAGCGATTTTATTGTTTATTGATTAATTTGTTATATATCTGTTAATATTCTGTTGTTTTGTTCCTATCCTGTTATTATTTGTTTTCTGATAACGAAATGAGACAATTATTAGTTATTTGTTACTATTATCGTCCACTGAATGTTACTTGAAATGGTGTATTGCCGTACAAATAAATAAATTAAATTAAATAAACGAAGTATTTCCGGAACTCTTCTGAAGTTTGTGTGAGAACCTCTGTACAGTGGGCAGTTATGCACCATCCAAAGAGATACATTACGTGTTGGAACCAACCGTACGTCTCCAATAGTTGTTATTTAGGATAGAAATTTAAATTGTTAAAAAGAAAATTATTTTAGTAAAGATGTTTCTTGAGCGAAGGAATTTAAATCGGATGGTAATAACCACCTAAATTAGTTAAAGCAGTTAAAAAACAAATTTGAACGGTTTAGGTGTTGCCGATATGCGTAAGAAACGTTGTCGAAGTGTATCGTTTATTTGCAGGAACCCCCTGACAGGCGGTGTGGACGCTGGTACAGTCTGGTCTCACCCTGTACAGTCCGGCAAGAAGGGTCCGACCCTCCACACCGCACCCTCTATATTATTTACCATCACCCCCCAACACCACCCCTTCAGCGCACATATGTACGAGGCTCACATCATCATAATTCCACCTAGTTTCAAAATTTAAATGTCCTTCATTAATTGTTTACATATTCTATTTAATTAAAAAGTTCATGTTCAATAAATATTATTTGATTTTAAAAATCACAATAAGTGGAAAAATAAATTTATATTACTTTGACAAATTTCGTTATCTTTTTTAATAAATAAGTATTTATAATATATTTTTATAAATAGATCCAACGAATTGAATATTTCAAGACTGACAAACTTGAGTTGGTTACACTTAGCCATGATTAAAGGTATTCAAATGTAAATTAGCATAAACAACATAAAAATTAATTAAAGATATATTATTTATTATAAATTGTGATTTTTCATAAATAGCATTTACATAATTGTTTGTTTTCTCATCTCCATAAAAATACCCGCACACATGATAGTTCCCTATTGCTTTAATTAAATCTAGGAACTAGGTCATCCTGAAGTATAACACTGGGGTCCGTTGGACTCCACTCAATTTTTTAATACATATATTTTGGATTAAATTTTTTTTTATTAATACTAATCACCCATGTAAACTTAGTTTAATATTTTACTAACATTTTGCAATGGTTCATTTATTTTTAAATAAACTGTATTTTTTATTTATCAAGTTATAGTGGGGTCCTGTGAACCCCATTGTTATACTTACTTGTGCCTTTTTTCATTATTGCATCTTTATTTATTATTGTATCATGCTGAGATTTGTGAAAACGATCTTTTGGGATCATTCAAACAAGGCTATAAAGGAAAATTATTTTCGTTGTCAACTTTTCCTTCAAGTTTTATAACATATTATTTCCAATTTTTGTTAGGTATAGTAAGAAAATATGTGTATGTTTCCAATTTTCACCGTAATTATCTTATAGTACATTTATTCCTGATTTCAAATACAGGGTTGGACAAAAGTCTGGAATATATTTATGACTTCTTTCAATGGCAAAACCATTGAAAGAAATGTAATGAAACTATACAGTTATTTACATGTCCCTATAGAAAACATTTAGACATATTTTACTTGTTTTTTGCATAGCTAGGGGATGGCCCATGTAGGAAGTCTTAAAAATTTTAAATGTAAGCCTACCTCGAATTATACCTCATTTTAAAGGTTGTTGTTTGTAAAACACAAGAGTGCAAACCTGAGGTCAAAAGGGTGACTCAGTCAGAGAATATAGCCTGATTATATTAGTCATATTCGAACAAATTAATGGGAGATGAATTATAATAGTTATATGAGATACGTATGACGGGAACGGTTTGTCACAGTTTTGTGGAAGGGAGTGTACTTCACGAATGTTAGATGTGTAGGCGATGTATCTGACGGAAAAGGACCTGACACAGTCATGTACACAGGAAATATGAAGTAGAAAGTAGGAAGCAATGTTGAAAGGAGTTAGGCTGACACAGTCATATACATAGGATAGATATAGTGCAAAATGGAAAGGAATAACATATAACGAAAGATACATGGGGAAGATCTGGATCTCAAAGTTGAGGACAAAGGGAAGACGTAGGTAGGATGACACAGTCATCTACACAGGAAATGTGGAGGATAAAGTAGGAAGCAAAGGGCAAAGGGGGAAAGGAAGTAGGCTGTCACAGTCATGTACATAGGATAGATATAGTGCAAAATGGAAAGGAATAACATGTAACGGGAGATACATGGGAAGATCTGGATCTCAAAGTTGAGGAGAAAGGAAGACGTAGGTAGGATGACACAGTCATGTATATAGGATAGATATAGTGCAAAATGGAAAGGAATAACATGTAACGGGAGATACATGGGAAGATCTGGATCTCAAAGTTGAGGACAAAGGGAAGACGTAGGTAGGATGACACAGTCATGTATATAGGATAGATATAGTGCAAAATGGAAAGGAATAACATGTAACGGGAGATACATGGGAAGATCTGGATCTCAAAGTTGAGGAGAAAGGGAAGATGGAGGTAGGATGACACAGTCATGTATAATAGATGTAGTGCAAAATGGAAAGGAATAACATGTAACGGGAGATACATGGGAAGATCTGGATCTCAAAGTTGAGGACAAAGGGAAGACGTAGGTAGGATGACACAGTCATGTATATAGGATATATATAGTGCAAAATGGAAAGGAATAACATGTAACGGGAGATACATGGGAAGATCTGGATCTCAAAGTTGAGGAGAAAGGGAAGATGAAGGTAGGATGACACAGTCATGTACACAGGAAATGTGAAGGAGGAAGTAGGAAAGGGCAAAGAGGGAAAGGAGGCAGGCTGATACAGTCATGTACATAGGAAATTTAAAGGAGAAAGAAGAAGCAAAGGGCCAAGGGGGAACGGAGGCAGGCTGACACAGTCATGTATATAGAATAGATGTAGTGCAAAATGGAAAGGAATAACATGTAACGGGAGATACATGGGAAGATCTGGATCTCAAAGTTGAGGAGAAAGGGAAGATGGAGATAGGATGACACAGTCATGTACACAGGAAATGTGAAGGATAAAGTAGGAAAGGGCAAAGAGGGAAAGGAGGCAGGCTGATACAGTCATGTACATAGGAAATTTAAAGGAGAAAGAAGAAGCAAAGGGCCAAGGGGGAACGGAGGCAGGCTGACACAGTCATGTATATAGAATAGATGTAGTGCAAAATGGAAAGGAATAACATGTAACGGGAGATAATTGGGAAGATCTTGATCTCAAAGTTGAGGAGAAAGGGAAGATGGAGGTAGGATGACACAGTCATGTACACAGGAAATGTGAAGGATAAAGTAGGAAAGGGCAAAGAGGGACAATTAGCCCAGATAATATGAAAGCTCTGTTAGAATTTAACTGGTGAGTAAGTAGGAATATGCGAAGTATGTAGATTGATCCGGGGAAAATTAGCCCAGATAATATGAAAGCTCTGTTAGAATTTGACTGGTGAGTAAGTAGGAATATGCGAGGTATGTAGATTGATCCTGGGACAATTAGCCCAGATAATATGGAAGCTACTGTTAGAATTTCACTGGTGAGTAAGTAGGAATATGCGAAGTATGTAGATTGATCCTGGGAGTATTAGCCCAGATAATATGGAAGCTACTGTTAGAATTTGACTGGTGAGTAAGTAGGAATATGCGAAGTATGTAGATTGATCTTGGGACAATTAGCCCAGATAATATGGAAGCTACTGTTAGAATTTGACTGGTGAGTAAGTAGGAATATGCGAAGTATGTAGATTGATCCTGGGACAATTAGCCCAGATAATATGGAAGCTACTGTTAGAATTTGACTGGTGAGTAAGTAGGAATATGCGAAGTATGTAGATTGATCCTGGGACAATTAGCCCAGATAATATGGAAGCTCTGTTAGAATTTGACTGGTGAGTAAGTAGGAATATACGAAGTATGTAGATTGATCCTGGGACAATTAGCCCAGATAATATGGAAGCTCTGTTAGAATTTTACTGGTGAGTAAGTAGGAATATACGAAGTATGTAGATTGATCCTGGGACAATTAGCGTAGATAATATGGAAGCTACTGTTAGAATTTGACTGGTGAGTAAGTAGGAATATGCGAAGTATGTAGATTGATCCTGGGACAATTAGCCCAGATAATATGGAAGCTACTGTTAGAATTTGACTGGTGAGAAAGTAGGAATATGTGAAGTATGTAGTTTTATCCTGGGACAATTAGCCCAGATAAAATGGAAGCTACTGTTAGAATTTGACTGGTGAGTAAGTAGGAATATGCGAAGTATGTAGATTGATCCTGGGACAATTAGCCCAGATAATATGGAAGCTACTGTTAGAATTTGACTGGTGAGTAAGTAGGAATATGCGAAGTATGTAGATTGATCCTGGGACAATTAGCCCAGATAAACCCCCCCAATTTATCTGTAGGAATGTGCGAAGTATGTTCGCATGGGCCAGATGGGCTAAATGTCCGACCACGCAAAAAGGTAAAATAATTTTTGACAGTTTAACGATTTGGGCTGGTTGTCCGTTTATCAAGTATATTTATCCTTAACCGTGTTAAAAACGTATGGCTAAAACATTTTATTCGGAAGATGTTATTTATGGTGGAACATTGTTATATAAGTGGGTCAACTCTTAAATCAACTCTTAAATTTGAATCTTCATATAACCTCAAATTTTAAGGGTTAATTAATATAATTAAAAGGGGGACAAACTGTGTGTAATTTCAAATGGTTTGGTTAGTTTTAACAGACCAGAGAAACAGCTTAATATTTCCTCTTTCCAGACCAAGATATAGGTTCTACTCTGTGCCAATTAAATGTTTACTAGCAGATATAAGAAATATCCATTAAAATGTGTTTTTTTTCGGGCTGTAATAAACAGCAACCGAAGCAATAGTACCTACAAAGGTGTCTGACAAGTAGCAGTGATATGTTAACCGAGGTACCTGTTCAACACTGCGTTACCTAGCTCCCAATATGTGAGAATTTGTCTTTTTTAGTGAGTTCTAAAAGACAGTAAACGTTATTAAAAGTAATATTAAAATAGCTAACTCTGCTATATATTGTTAAATAATGAACAAACTGTGTTGAATTACGATTTGACCAGAGAATTATGTTTTTATTGTAAGATATTAAATAGCACATATACGAGAAACTTTAGGGTACCAAATTATGAGGATTACTAAATATGAATATAACACTGACTAATTGTTCTTTGGACGCCATTTCAATAGTTAAAAGTAATGTATTATCCATTCCTTAATATCTGTATAGCCTATGATTATAATATAACTTACAAATAGATATATCTTGTAGTAGGAATATCTGTGTAAGTAATTTGGTTAGTTTGTGAGATCTGCCACTACAGCTGATTTAGACTGGACACTACATTACATTTTTAACGGACTACACTAGCACTCCACAACGGACCTGAAAACAGCTGATAATAAGACACAAAATTTAGCATTGGGTGAGAAATCTATCAGTGTGTGTTTAAAATCAATCGTATAACTTAACCATGTAAAAAACTGTAAACGTAAAATTGTTAATCTAAAAGAAAGTACAGTAAATTTTTATTTTAATATTAAAAGTGGACAAGAAATAATAAAAGTAACTCATTTTAGTAAAATATAATTTTCCTTCTACCTCATAAAACAGAATAAATTTGAGACCGAGCATCTACAACGACTTATATTTAAGGATACGAAATTAATTTTTATTGATGTTTTCAATATTTGTGCATTGATTACATAGTTAACTGATGTATATAACTAAGTTCTCTTCTATTGTAACTTCTATTATTTTAGTCAGATATATCAAGTCTTCGCAGTTTTTAAAACCTCTATTATCTGAGACTATAAGAGTATGACCAATGGTTTTGTTGTCATTGAGCATCGATCAAGGTTAAACCCTAGTTTAGGCAAATATTTGCGTTTATATATAATTGTCAATACCACTGTACATGTATGGGCGGGCGGGTGGGTCAAAGCAACTGTACGTGTATGGGCGAGCGGGTGGGTCAAAGCAACTGTACGTGTATGGGCGAGCCTGTGGGTCAAAGCAACTGTACGTGTATGGGCGAGTGGGTGGGTCAATACCAAAGTAAGGAGTCAACTAGAGGGTACTTGTTCGAGAGGTCACCGCCGAGACTCGCCTGGAATATATGAAGTATTTTAAATTATGCAAACTTACATCTCTCGTGCGCGCCTAAAAAGTGCATTGGAAAACCAATTGTTAAACTGTATATGTTTTTATTTTTTTAACATTTTCATGATATTATTTTGTTGTATGTAATGAAATGTGTAATGAATAACGATTTTCCCCCTATATATAAACCAAATATATACATGGTTTGGATTGGGAACTCGGTTATATCTTAGCCACTGTAATCTGTTAGACTCGGCTAACTACTTATATCTAACTTCTATCTTAATATGATAATTAAACGTAAAAAGCAAACAATTTATTAATGATCTCTAAGCCCAGTTGGACGAACTGAGTTTTAATTTTAAATATTTTAAAAAGGGATGTGTGGACAAATTGAGCCAAAGACAAATTGAACCACTCAGAAATGTGGTCCAGTTTGTCCATTCACGAACGCACAAACTGGACCACCTTAGAATTTTGCATGGTGTGGACAATTTGTCCCAACGACAATCTGTCCAAACTATCCTGGCTCAGTATGTCATTGGGACACTTTGTCACGTCCCCTTTAAAAGTAACTATCTTCTTGATGGCAAGCTGGAACCTATAAGAAAATGTTACTATATGACGATGTATAGGATGCATCTTTATTTTAAAGGTTAATTGTATTTCTATGCTTAAACATTATGGAGGTGACGTTACCAAGAAATGGACTCCCACGAATTCGGCAACTTTTACCTGCTACGGTGGAAGGGAGATCGTGGATTCGGCAAATTTCACCTGCTCTGGTGGAAGGGGGAGCATGGATTCGGCAAATTTCACCTGCTCTGGTGGAAGGGGTGCGTGGATTCGGCAAATTTCACCTGCTCTGGTGGAAGGGGGAACATGGATTCGGTAACACTCATAAACCATTGACTACAGATAGAATTCTATCTGTAGTCATTGCATAAACTGACCCCAACAGAAAGCAATGAACTCGGCGATTGTGGGGGAAGAAGTGGCAGTAACAACCGCGTACAAGACGTTAGGAAATTTGTATAAAACCGCGTATATAAATCTGTTAGCAGTAGTAGAAAAAAATTACGGACAATAAGTACACACATTCCATATCAGTTATTTTGTTTAAAATTTCGTTCATCACAAGCCAAACGAATATATGTCCAAATTAAAACATGATCTAGTATTAAGGAATAAAGTAAACCTCACCAAGTCACTAATCAAGATTCGGTATAGTCCTAACAATGATAACGTTTACTTTCTTGTACATATGTGTTATTACAGTGTTGTATAGTATTGCTTCGTAAGTTTACTTTCTTGTACATATGTGTTATTACACTGTTGTATAGTATTGCTCCGTAAGTGTACTTTCTTGTACATATGTGTTATTACAGTGTTGTATAGTATTGCTTCGTAAGTTTACTTTCTTGTACATATGTGTTATTACACTGTTGTATAGTATTGCTCTGTAAGTGTACTTTCTTGTACATATGTGTTATTACAGTGTTGTATAGTATTGCTTCGTAAGTTTACTTTCTTGTACATATGTGTTATTACACTGTTGTATAGTATTGCTCCGTAAGTGTACTTTCTTGTACATATGTGTTATTACAGTGTTGTATAGTATTGCTTCGTAAGTTTACTTTCTTGTACATATGTGTTATTACACTGTTGTATAGTATTTCTTCGTAAGTTTACTTTCTTGTACATATGTGTTATTACACTGTTGTATAGTATTGCTTCGTAAGTGTACTTTCTTGTACATATGTGTTATTACACTGTTGTATAGTATTGCTTCGTAAGTGTACTTTCTTGTACATATGTGTTATTTTACTGTTGTATAGTATTGCTTCGTAAGTTTACTTTCTTGTACATATGTGTTATTACACTGTTGTATAGTATTGCTTCGTAAGTTATTACACTGTTGTATAGTATTGCTTCGTAAGTTTACTTTCTTGTACATATGTGTTATTACACTTTTGTATAGTATTGCTTCGTAAGTTTACTTTCTTGTACATATGTGTTATTACACTGTTGTATAGTATTGCTTCGTAAGTTTACTTTCTTGTACATATGTGTATATTACACTGTTGTATAGTATTGCTCCGTAAGTGTACTTTCTTGTGCATATGTGTTATTACACTGTTGTATAGTATTGCTCCGTAAGTGTACTTTCTTGTACATATGTGTTATTACAGTGTTGTATAGTATTGATTCGTAAGTTTACTTTCTTGTACATATGTGTTATTACACTGTTGTATAGTATTTCTTCGTAAGTTTACTTTCTTGTACATATGTGTTATTACAGTGTTGTATAGTATTGCTTCGTAAGTTTACTTACTTGTACATATGTGTTATTACACTGTTGTATAGTATTGCTCCGTAAGTGTACTTTCTTGTACATATGTGTTATTACAGTGTTGTATAGTATTGCTTCGTAAGTTTACTTTCTTGTACATATGTGTTATTACACTGTTGTATAGTATTGCTCCGTAAGTGTACTTTCTTGTACATATGTGTTATTACACTGTTGTATAGTATTGCTCCGTAAGTGTACTTTCTTGTACATATGTGTTATTACAGTGTTGTATAGTATTGCTTCGTAAGTTTACTTTCTTGTACATATGTGTTATTACACTGTTGTATAGTATTTCTTCGTAAGTTTACTTTCTTGTACATATGTGTTATTACACTGTTGTATAGTATTGCTTCGTAAGTGTACTTTCTTGTACATATGTGTTATTACACTGTTGTATAGTATTGCTTCGTAAGTGTACTTTCTTGTACATATGTGTTATTTTACTGTTGTATAGTATTGCTCCGTAAGTGTACTTTCTTGTACATATGTGTTATTACACTGTTGTATAGTATTGCTTCGTAAGTTTACTTTCTTGTACATATGTGTTATTACACTGTTGTATAGTATTGCTTCGTAATCCGTAAGTGTACTTTCTTGTACATATGTGTTATTACACTGTTGTATAGTATTGCTCCGTAAGTGTACTTTCTTGTACATATGTGTTATTACAGTGTTGTATAGTATTGCTTCGTAAGTTTACTTTCTTGTACATATGTGTTATTACACTGTTGTATAGTATTTCTTCGTAAGTTTACTTTCTTGTACATATGTGTTATTACACTGTTGTATAGTATTGCTTCGTAAGTGTACTTTCTTGTACATATGTGTTATTTTACTGTTGTATAGTATTGCTCCGTAAGTGTACTTTCTTGTACATGTGTTATTACACTGTTGTATAGTATTGCTTCGTAAGTTTACTTTCTTGTACATATGTGTTATTACACTGTTGTATAGTATTGCTTCGTAAGTTTACTTTCTTGTACATATGTGTTATTACACTGTTGTATAGTATTGCTTCGTAAGTTTACTTTCTTATACATATGTGTTATTACACTGTTGTATGGTATTGCTTCGTAAGTTTACTTTATTGTACATATGTATCTATTACACTGTTGTATAGTATTGCTTCGTAAGTTTACTTTTGGTGCGTTATTAGGTTTAAGTTGAAGAAAAAAATTGAACTTAGACTTCTTTAATTAATATCCAAAACATTTGAATGTTTAGGGAATACAATTTTTGTTCCTATAATTTTTTTGAATAATCAGTTTGCACCCAAGACGTGTATATAAAAAATATGCATATCATATTTATAAGTAGAAGCAGAATTGTAAGAGAGCACGATAAAAATAAACATGATAAAATATTTATAAAACTAACAATAATAAGGCTATAGTGTGGACGTACGCTACATTAACGAACATAAACCAATTTAACGCGGGGAAATTCGGTTATTAAGTTTAATAACGTTATTCTTAATATAATAAAAAACAAAAAAATTACCAATTATAAAACTAACTTCAAAATCAAAGCAATAGAGAATTTTCTGTACAGTTCTTGAAGGAGAACAACTATTTATACAACTAGTATAAATATTGTACAAATTGTTAAACAGCTTAGAAATCTCAGCGCTTAAAAACGTAACTCTAGGTAATAAAAATAGCTACTGAAGACATCATTACCGCAGCTGTTCATGGATTTTACTTGTTTTTAGCAGCAACAACAGAGGACACACACTAACAAATTCTAGCTTGGTAATTTTGCTATTTCTCGGCTGTGGTTATTTATTGACCAAAAGTGTATATGAGGTGTCATTTTAAACGTTATCATATTGCACGTTGGGTTTACATTTCATATTTTAAATACATAAGCCTAATTTTGTGAAATTGTTGAAAATAAAAGCTTCAAACTAAATATTTTTTGTATTTTTACCTATACAACTAATTAGGAATTCGCAAAGCAATTCCAACGTGTAATTTCATTCTTGATCAAATGCAATTCGTTTGGAAAAAATCCGTTTGAAAATATCTGTTTGGTTTGGATACGCGTGATCGTATGTCCGGTTCAAAAATAACATTGTTCTTATGGGAATAAAACAAACATGGCCGACAGCCTCTGCAGACACTTAATTAATTAATCTTAGTGAATCTATAAATCATTTACAGTCAATAAAAATTTTTAAAGAATACAAAATAGCTTATCACTTTTTTTGTAAAAGGAGAGGCCAATCTCCTCCTTAACCTTATTCTACCCACTCTCATATACTATTAATCTGTGCGGGAGTCTTATGAGACAGAGTAATGGGGAGAACCAGTACAGTATAAGGTGAATATAACTCATAAAAATTAACAGTCAATGTCAGGATTCTAACCTGTGCTATTTCTAACTTTAACGTTGGCCTTGACTGGAGGGCTCCGACGTTATCGCAAGATAACGGAGTCAAGCAACACCGAGCGTGGCTGTCCCTTGGATGGGTGACCGTCTGAGTGATCCCGTTCTTGCACGCAGCCCGCCTGCCCGGTCACTGGTGGTGGACAAATTTGAAATTGCATTAATGTTATAGGAAAGTTCAAGAACCTTTGAAAACGGTTGTCTTTGTCTCAGCACTATATAAAAAATTCCAAAAAACTTCGAAAAAGTGTTATCCACTGATATCCAGTTTTAGTTTTTAAGTGACTTTGGACAATCCTTACTGTGGAGCCTGTTTCAGTATATCCTTAGGCAGGTTTGTCGTGGTCCTACAGTAACTGAGTGGGCCAAGCAGAGGTTTTATAGTTTAACTGTTTTCCACTTAAGAGTCTGCAGAGGCTGTTGGAGCTGTCGGCCATGTTGGTTATAATCCCATAAGGACAATGTTATTTTGAGCCTAACATACGATCACGCGTATCTAATTTAAAAAGTTATTTTTAAACGAATTTTTTTCTAAACAAATTGCATTTGATCAAGGATGAAATTGTGCGTTGGAATTGCTTTTCGAATTCCTAATTAGGTTTATAGAAAAATTTGAAAAATATTTAGTTTTAAGCTTTTATTTTCACCTATTTTTCATGACCAGGCGTATGTATTCGAAATATGAGAAAAAACTCGACGTGCAATATGATAAAGTTTAAAATTACGCCTCATACACAAATTTTGGTCAATAAATAACGAAGAAATATGGATTTGCAAATAGCATTGTTCTTGTGGGATTAAAACCAACATGACCAACAGCCTCTGCAGACCCTTAAATATGTGTTTGACTGTCAACTAGATCCACTATTAAATTTGTCCATCCGGATGGAGTCACCAACAGGTTCTTTGAGTACTCTATAAAGTAAGTTAACTAAAAGTGTATACCATTAGAAGCTCCATATAATATAGTGTAAAAAAGTATTCCATTTCAAATTTATAAATTAAGGATGAGTATAATTGTACTGCTAAAATTTTAATTGATAAAAATGTCTCTTAGAAATAAAAATGTCTTCGTTGTACTTAACAATTTATACGAATAATTTTATTAGTAGTTCCTTTACTTCCTAGAAAATATCATAAAATATTTTTTATTTTAGCTCACTAGAAATTTGGTATTAAAATAACACGCGTTACAATAAGTTTAAACGTTGATATAATTTCGAAGGATTTACCAAAGGTTCGACTTTTACCCGGATTTGGGATACAAAACCAGTTCAGTTAAAATATTGCACACTTTTTGGTTGTAAGGGCATTTTGTATAACAAACGGATTTTTACAGCACAAACAGTATAAAACAGTCGAGTTGACATCAAATTATTAGTATATTTGCCTAATAAATAAAATATGAGAAAAGTACTAAAGATAAAAAAATATATCCATTCGGGTGGGGGAGCTTCTAACTGGCCTAATCCCAGTTAATATACAGGGAATTTCTTTTAAAACGCAACCCGTAATTTGAAATGGGATGAAATACTGTACATACAATTAACAATACATATAGTTAATAGAATGGGTTCAAAATATTTATAACAAGTCTGTAAATAGTAGATTTGTTAAGTTTACCATTACCTGGAAATTGTTGTTCGAAAGCATATTGACATAAAACAAACGATTTTGTTTTAAAATATTCCTCCACAATAAACACTATCTGGTCTTGCTCAAAACCGTGTTTCTAACCTCAACTTAATGACATTGCACGAAACCCAATTAAAGTAAACAATAATGCAATGTTGTAAATCAGCTGATAGCCAAGGAAAAATAATAACCAGTGCTACCAACCTATGAACTTGTAATTATCTTAAACCTTCATTTTGTGTACTTGTAAATAGGGTTGCGTTTTAAAAGAAACACACCGTATAATCTGAAATAGAATAGATTTTACCTCGTAAAAACTAGTTTAAATAATTTGAATCTAAACTAAAAAAAAAAAAAAAAAAAAACACTAGCTTTTAGTGTTATATAATCGTTTTATAGCTTTAATCAGGCACTAAAACTCATAAAACTTAACAAACTCATTAAATTCCGATTTTTTAAAAGTAAAAAAATAGTTATTGCAATAAAAAATAACTAAAACTAGATTTACCATATTTTGGTGATTTATGAAGTTACGAGGTAGAGTTGACTAAATAATCTTAACTTTGCCTCATTAAGAAGGGTTTTTTTCATTTCATTAATCAATCTTATCATGAACATCCCCTCCCTTTCTATGAATGAATATCATACTATACATTAAAGTCTGTAACTGTTTACAGAGATAGTTGTAATTGTATGTTTAACAATGTATTGCGAGTAAGCCGAAGAATTTTTCATGTAATGTTTTACTGTATAACCAATAAAAATCTTGAAAAAAAGTCATTTTAACTGGGACTAATCTGAACAAGTTTTTTTTTTTTTTTTTTTTTTTTTTGTAATTTATGAACCCTGGGCCTTCGGAGATAGGAGGATACTTACTGTAAACAAAACACTTGTTTCACAAGAAATTTTTACTTGCTAAAATTTTAGTGTTTGTCTTTTTAATTGCTGATAATCCATATTTCATTATGTAACAATATCGTTCTGAATGTTTCTTCAAATTTTCGGGAAAAATGAAACCCCTGGATAGAACGTTTCAAGCCGCATATCCTGATTTTGTAATTAACTGAACCGTGATAATTTTACCCTGATGTTACATTTTACATTCAACTTTATTCTTTTAATTCCCCTGCGTTTAATGATTCCTGTGGTCCTATAGCTGACTTCAAAAAGTAATCCTCAAGGGCGAATTCAAAAAAGAATTAAACATGAAGATTGGACTTTAAAAATTGTGGATAGTATTTCTCAATTTTAAAGTACTAAAATATTTCACATGTATATAAGTGATCAAACGGATCTTATATCTCAATAAAGCCGACATTTCGGATTGAGATTTTACAGTTCATTTTACAACGAACAAACAATAATTTGGTCCTCCTCTATATTACTTAAAATTTATGCCATTTTATTGGGAGGTTGAATTATAAACCAAAATTTGATATTTATTAGTAAAATCATCTTTTAATACTTTTCGTAATTATTTGATGTTTTTGGCAGTAGAAATGCCATGTTAACGACACACATTTATAAAATAAAATTTATGAAAAAGTCACTTATAAATAGTGTGAGTATAAGAGTCTGTCGAAGCTATCGGCCATGTTAGTTTTATTCTTATAAGAACAATGTTATTTTCGAACCGGACATACGATCACACGTATCCAAATTAAACAGTTATATTTAAACAGATCTTTTTCAAACAAATTGCTTTTGATGAAAAATAAAATTGCGCGTTGGGATTGCATTGCTAATTTCTAATTAGTTTTATACAACAAAAATTAAATATGTTTAGTGTGAAGTTTTTATTTTCATCTATTTTTCAAAACTAGGAGTATGTATTCAAAATACCAAAAGCAAACCCAATGTGCAATATGATAACGTTCAAAATGACACCTCGTACACAACTTTTGGTCAATAAATGACGAAAAATATGGATTCGCAAATAACATTGTTTTTATGGGATTAAAACCAACACGGCCGACAGCCTCTGCAGACTCTTAACCAGAAAACTTCAATATTTTAATCGCTATTTATGGACGAGAATGTATACGGGAATATATATGAATTTATTTATAAATCAGTCAAATGTTGCACGTAAATTGTTGTTGTTCCCTAAAATCATCGACTATCGATGGCTAACATTAAATTAAAAACGTTCTGCGAAATCGTTCTTGACAATTTGCCTATAAAATAAGCCAGGAATGAAGCCGAGTTACAAAACAATGGTGAATTAAAGGCGACATTATTACGATAGTTTTTTTTTTAACGATTCGGGTCTGCTGCGCCTTCCGTATATTCGGGTCTGCTGCGCCTTCCGTATATTCGGGTCTGCTGCGCCTTCCGTATATTTTGAACATTCTTTGTGGAATATAATCTTTGAGTAAGAATATATTTATTTAAGTTGCCTATTTATAAACTGTTAAAAAGTATAAAAGATTGCCCAACATAGTTTGAATACTTCGTGGAATAATCAGAATTGAAGCATCTGTGTTGACTGACTCCTTTAAACTATTGAAATATCGCTCTGGAATATAAATTCCTTTCATTATGTTCGGAATAACAATTTGTGTTAAGATGGTAAACATGTATTGCTAGGATATTGACGTGCAAGCATTAAAATTACGACAATATCATAAGCAAGTTTGGTCATTCGTCCTTTTTCGTTCAAATTTTCTTATCATATGTTCATTACATTAATCATGGATGATGCCTCACCGAGCGTGGCTAATATTTAATTTAAAATGTTTATATTTAACAATTCCTCTCTGGAAATGGTTAAGTGAAAAGTCAAACTTACTGTTTGTATTTTTTTAAATATACTTTAACAAAACCAAAAAAAATACAAGTTCAAGTTATGGACGAGGTTTTATTTTTTTATTTGCACTGTAAGCAGTAAGAATGTAAAATGTTTAACTTTTATTCAGGATTGTCCATGAAAACATTTCAAATTGCCAATTTTTAGAAGAGAAATTAAAAACAATATATCATAAATAATTAGCTTGTTGTGTATAAAGAATGCGAGTTTAAAGAATGTATATAATAGAAAACGATTAACTTTCAACTGGTGTATTTTCATGTTTTGACTAAAATAGTTAACACATTTAGTTTAATGCTTTAAACTAATTTCATGTTAATTAAGTATCTCACAATAGATTAATATAATCGAATAAACTACTAATGGTTTTCTTGAAACTGTACAAAAAACCAAATCTCCTATTAAAAAGTAAAAATTAGTTTTTAAAATGTAGAAGTAAACCGTAATCAAACCGCGTTTGCAGCGCTAAATTAATAACTAAACAATTCAAATCTGGTACCATATAGTTTGATATGAAAAATGGTTCAACAGCCTTATTTAGTACGCATTAATTGTACAACAAAGTAAGAGTGAAGGGGATGAAGGTGAAGGATCTATAAGTCTGGAGGAACTAGGTTAATGAAGTCGAGGTACAGGAGAGGCGACCACTGGGTGTGATAGTAAATCAATAAAGAGCACGTGTTACCTGCCAGTCGAAGAGCCGACATCCTCTGGAACTCGGGCTCCTGCAGCCACTTCCACATCCTCCTGAATGTCTCTCTACCGGACTTCAGCTTGGACCACGGCTTGGGGTTGCGCAGGAGGTCGGACAGCGTCCCCTGCGAACGGCAGAGTACACGCTGAGCAAATATCGCCTGCGGGATACTATAGCGCTTCAGCTCAGCGGATATCCTTTGTGCAAGCTCTTTGGTGTTAATTTCCTCCAGCTCACCGGCTTGAGAACCACCTGTGCCACCGCAGCTGTTCACTGGTGAAACGTCCCGAAGAGTAAGTGTGGCTGTAGGTTTGGGCGGCGAAGGTGTGGCTACCACAACGGCTTCCCGTTGGACCAAGGAGGGCGGTGAATGCGAGTGATGCGGATGCTGATGAGGCGCTGGTGCTGGAGCTGGTGCCGGTGATACCACCACTGTATGGGGAGTGATAGTGGTTAGTCCATTGATGGTTGCTACGCCACCGAATGTCGGAGGCGAATGCATGCTGCCGGAGGGCGGGCTCAGCGTTGGACTCTGCGAGGCGCCCAAGGTCCTCACGGGGTTGTATGGGGAATCGTAACTGTTGGGCGAGATGCTCTTTTGTGGGGAATTGAGACCATTTTGGCTGTAGGAGCTATGTGGACTGAGAGGTGAATGCTGCGCCATGCCTAGGACGTTATTGGGTGAATAATGGTGTGGTGGTGACATGCTCATGCCGTAGGGAGAGTTCACGCCCATGCCGAGTCCGATGTTGTTGAGACCATTGTTCTGCATGACAGTGAAGGAGCCAGAGACGTTACCCGCGTGACCGTACGCAAACTTGTCCGAAACTGTGGAGATAGGGGGTAGTGGCTGGAGAGGGGTGAGCGTGGCATAAGAGGAACTGGGACTAAACCCTGGCGGCGACATCCTGCCGTTGACGGAGGTAAGTGTCTGGTATGTGGGTTCAGGCTGCAGTGACCTGAAGTCCGAGGCGTCGATCATGCTGGTGGGCGAGATCTTGCCGGGGCTGAGCAGCTCCGAGTCATGCGAGTCGTCGTGCGGATGGACGATGACCGACAACTCCTGCTTGGCGTCTACCTCGTGGTCCTCCTCGTGGTCGTGTTCGTCCTCCTCCTTCACCGGCGAGACTGAGAGCTCGTGGCCGTGGTTGTGGCCCACCGAGGGCGACGTGTTCTGCGCGCCGTGCGTCGACACCTGAGTCGAATCGACCAGCGATCGAGTCTCCCGCATTTCTACGACGTTTTCCATCATCGCACATAGAGACCGCGGTCCCGCTTCGGCCACACACTCCGGCACGAGTATCCTGCGGACACGCACCTCTTACTTACACTTTTACCTAGTTTTCACTATCAAAATTGCGGAATACGCGATATTTTAAGCGTTCGTCGGTGATCCATGTTCGCGTGGAGGGCGCACAGCACAGCACTCTCGCCCGTCTGGCAATCAATAGATGGGAGTTGCGCATTGCCAGGTGTGAGTCGAGGCGGGCAGCTGCCAGCTGTACTGTAGTCCGTAGTCGTCCGCCAGTCCGCCACCCCGCTAGCACGGGGCCACTGTACACTGTAGTCTCTACACCACCACCAAACTCACATTCGCACCGATCACGACTGGCAGGACGAACACCCCGCTCCCACACCACACTAGCGCCCCGACCGGACCGGTACGTAACCCTACCAACCACCGAAACGATGCCTAAAATACGTTTTAACACTAAAAAAACTTTTTTTTAATCTCTCTTTTGACTATAAAATTAAAATAATTAGTAAAAATGGTCAACCAATCTGCCTGTAAAAGTAAAACGAACTCAGTCCAAACGTATTTACTTTTAAAGAACAGTTTGGTGAGTTCGTTTTAATTTATTGAAAAGATTAATTAGGACTTTCGAATGTAAAACTTTTGTTGTAAAACTTGGCCTGATAAGTGTGGATTTGTTTAAAATTAAGAGGTAGGCCTAAAATCAACTCCAAATAATTTAACACCAAACATAACGTAACTTTTGTTAAATATTTTAAACAGATATGAAATTATACGTAATATGTATGGCATTTCATATTTTATATGATTCCACAATAAATTAAATATATGATGGAAATACCGATTTGTAATTATTAATTTGTATAAATCGAAGATATAAAATAACATTGGTTTTTCGTTTAAAAATAAACACGACATCAGCTCAAATTATTTAAAAATAAATTATAAAGTAAAATCAAATGTTTAATGAAATATGCCAAGCTATTTTATATATTATTAACTTTTGTCGGTTTCCAACTGAAGACAGAAATCATCAAGAATTAAAGAAATCATAATTTTGAAAACCTAAGCTTCCTCGAAACCTCTTCCTAGCCCTCTTTATCTAATAAACTTATATATGGTTACCCAATAAAATGATCTACATTTCCTTAAGTGTTGTACAGTATATTGCTTACAGAATGAATCAATGCCATGTTCTACAGCTAGATATTTGTCATGTAAATTACAATTCGCATGTAATGTAATAACTCCTAGTATGGAGATTAAAACATTTGAAGCATCGTAAAAATCAAGCAATTTTGTAGAGCAAATAAATTACAAAAGATTATATCAAACATAAATTTACATTTGTCCTAAATAATATTATGGAATGAAGAATTGATTTTTACAGTCACCAAAAAGTGTTGTACATTTTATATAATCGATATTTTCACTATTCCCTTCTCAGCAATTTTAAGGTTTTCTTTGTGTAAATAAAATTTTTCATAATTGTTTTATTCTGAAGTTAAAATACAAGTTCAATTAAAGTTTAAGTGTAACTAAGTTACATATATGTAAACATTTCAATGTTTCCAGGACTAGAAAAATTGTCTTTAGTTCATTTATAGTTTCATCTGTTACAACAATGTTTAGTGTCAGTTCTAATAAATAAAAAACCCGTTCCAATAATGATTTTGATTTAGTTTTTAATGTTGTTACAATTGATAGATAATTCATTTTTTAGACTGTTTTCAACCAATTGCATACTAAAATTTGTTGAATTGAAAATTAGGTTCATATAATTGGAATAATTAGACATAAAATTGTAACTAAGTAAAAAGGTTCACTCTTACAGTTTTATGTTATTTATTCATTGCTAGATCACTATATAATGCTGATTTGTTTTTACTATTGCCAATTTTCAATCTACAATTAAAACCCAAAGTACTAAGAAGTGCTCTGAATGATATAGTTTTAATTATTTATAACGTGTCATAACAATGTTTCTTTAAAATAATTTTTATTTTTGTGAAAGTTAGTTGAACTTTTTAACTCAGTATTAACCATTTAAATTATAAATTTATTGATCATATCGCAAACATATTTAAACCAATTCGATGGAATAGACTCCAAATTTCGTATTTAGTCACTAAGAATTAAAATATTTCTATACCGATTTCCTAAGTATTATTGTGATGGTCAATTTAACAAAGAATATAGACTTTGTTCAGCAGTACAGGGGTGCTGAAAAGTCCCAGGACAGACAAATAACTGTTTAACGAAACAAAATAAAAAAGTGTTAATATTATATCTGGTATGTAGATAATATTTGGAGATTTCCAATGCTTTGAGTGTTTAAGAAACAAACAAAACGTTTCGACAGGTGTAACAAACTCCTGCCGTCTTCAGGTGTACTTACTAACTTACCCTACATCTAAAACAATTTTTTTTCTTAAACACTCAAAGCATTGGAAATCTCCAAATATTATCTACATATCATGAACAATCCAATGCTAATAAATAACTTTCAAACAACAATTATATCTGGCTTTTAATATTTTATTATAACACAAGTACGCTATGTATTTTTCCTTAACAGTCTACTTATGCGGGACGTCCTGTTGGAGCTAAGTAAACATTCTTATATAGAAGCAGGCCTATGAATCGAATTTTAAATCAATTCGATTGATTCTAATAATAGATATTTTTCACTGAAACTTTTGTTGTGGAAATCCGACCTCAAAAGGTTGATGGACAGTAAAATGATGAACACTACGCATGTTACTAGGTTAAATAGACACTTCAAACTATTTATTAGTTTTTACATTTTTACTTCAAAATATTTACCAAAATTACTATACAGGGTGTCCGGACTAGAGGAACCGAGAAACCAATAGCTTCATCAGGACTGATTTTTTAGCGATTTAAACTACAAACAGAAAATAATAAAAGAACGAAAGTAATGAACGAAAGAGGCACCCCAAAGTAAATCTTTGGCTGGAACTAATACATAATGCAACCATTGGGCCATTTTTTACAGAACAAACCATAACAGGTCGCTTTTATTTAGATATATTACAATCTTTGTAGAAGGAAATGTTAACTCTGAAATGTACTTAGCATTGCTAGAGAACCAGATATTTCCTGCAATCCAACTGGTTTACAGCGATAATTACAAAAGTCTAAGATCTTGAGCATTGACTCAATTTAGTAGAATCTATATTTTCTGCTGACAACCTCAGCGATACCACTGGGTATGCCATATCTAGGAATAGCAACAATATATCGGAAATAGCGATAAATAATCTTCGATTTATCGATGTTTTCCTTCTACAATATCGGCCATATCGATATTTTGTTCCGATATATCATATCACTAAATATTGACGTTATTCTCTCTCTTCAAAATCATCAGGATTCGAAAAAAAACACATTTGAATTGCCAATTATGCGTACAAAACATGCATTGAAATAATAAAGTAACTTTATTTAGTTTTTACGTGAGGTTAAGTGGAAAATTTATTTACAAACTTTTATTTTAAATTGTCTACCTGACAATTATTGGAAATAAGTTTGGTGTGTTAATTTTTAAATTTTAGTGTGAATAAGAAGTGTAATGACATTTTAAAAGTTGAAAAACAAAAATAACAATTTATTACATTATTTCCTATAATTAACATAATAATTAAAGATATAATTATTATTATTTTTAATTTTTGTATTCAAACTTACTACTTCTTTCGTGTAGATAGTTGTATTTAATTTTTACAATCAGTAGGCTATTTTAAATAGTGACAGCAAAACACGAGTGCATTTTTTGGTCATGACATAAGAGTTAATTTTTATGTTTTTACCCAATTAAATTCATTCACAATTCAATATATTGGTTAACCGATATATCGATGTTTTTCTTTCAATAGTATAATTAAATCGATAGTTTGTGTGTGATATATCGATAATTCGATTTATCGATATGTTGAAAATATATGCCATCTCAAACACATCACAGCATGGATGAAACGTCTGGCTATCTTGTAAATAGTGTAAATAGCAACTTTACGTAGCAGTCACCGGAAACGGAAAATACTGATTCTAACTACAAAAATGTTTGGTATCAACATGTTGAAGCCTGATATCATCGCATAACTTTCCACAAAAGTGAATTGACAGAGGAGGGAGCATAGAATGGCCGCACGCTCTCTTAATTTGTCCCCTTTAGACTAATTAATTAAGATACGCGTAATAAAAGGTTTTAAGAGTCTGCAGAGGCCGTCGGCCACGTTGGTTTTGATTCCACAAGAACAATGTTATTTGCGAATCCATATTTTCCGTTATTTTTTACGAAGTTGTATATGAGGTGTCATTTTAAACATGATCATATTGCGCATTGGGTTTGCTTTTCATATTTTAAATACAAAATAGTGAAAACAAGTGAACATAAAAACGTCAAACTAAATATTTTTTATATTTTTGTCTATTCAACTAATTAAGAATTCTCAAAGAAATTCCAATGAGCAATATTTTTCTTGATCAAATGCAATTTTTTTGGAAAAACTCCAATCCTTTGGATACGCATGATCGTATGTCCGGTTCGAAAATAACATTGTTCTTATGGGATTAAAACCAACATGGCCGACAGCCTCTGCAGACTCTTAAAGAAATACTCAACACTTAGAAGAGTTTAGAACTTGTCTTGTCATAGAAAATACAACTGTTGCTTTTCATAATTTTAACAATGCAATATCAGTGTTCTCAGTTGGAATATTGCACACAGAAGAAAGACACAGAAGTCGCTTTCTTAAGGCCACAGTGAACGCCTAAGTGGCAGTTATATACAGATTTCAACTAATGTACATCTTTATACATCTGTAGTAATAAATACTACGTTTATCCTTGAGGAGTTGGTGGTGTGACTGACAAGATGCTGGCTCTGTCATCGTATTACTTGAGGAGTTGGTGGTGTGACTGACAAGATGCTGTCTCTGCCATCGTATTACTTGAGGAGTTGGTGGTGTGACTGACAAGATGCTGGCTCTACTATCGTATTACTTGAGGAGTTGGTGGTGTGACTGACAAGATGCTGGCTCTGCCATCGTATTACTTGAGGAGTTGGTGGTGTGACTGACAAGATGCTGGCTCTACTATCGTATTACTTGAGGAGTTGGTGGTGTGACTGACAAGATGCTGGCTCCGCCATCGTATTACTTGAGGAGTTGGTGGTGTGACTGACAAGATGCTGGCTCCGCCATCGTATTACTTGAGGAGTTGGTGGTGTGACTGACAAGATGCTGGCTCTACCATCGTATTACTTGAGGATTTGGTGGTGTGACTGACAAGATGCTGGCTCCGCCATCGTATTACTTGAGGAGTTGGTGGTGTGACTGACAAGATGCTGGCTCCGCCATCGTATTACTTGAGGAGTTGGTGGTGTGACTGACAAGATGCTGGCTCTGCCATCGTATTACTTGAGGAGTTGGTGGTGTGACTGACAAGATGCTGGCTCTGCCATCGTATTACTTGAGGAGTTGGTGGTGTGACTGACAAGATGCTGGCTCTGCCATCGTATTACTTGAGGAGTTGGTGGTGTGACTGACAAGATGCTGGCTCTGCCATCGTATTACTTGAGGAGATGGTGGTGTGACTGACAAGATGCTGGCTCTGCCATCGTATTACTTGAGGAGGTGGTGGTGTGACTGACAAGATGCTGGCTCTGCCATCGTATTCAAACTGGAAAAATAACTACTCAACAGACTAATTCGACACACATTTAGCACACTATTAGATGCGACCTCTGCTCCTTCCTTCTTTGTTATCAAACTGAAGAACTGAGGTTTGAACATTTATTATGGCAGTGTTGATTGTATACAATTTTGTAATGCAACGCCATTTTTACTGTCCACCATTATACAAAGTGTCCCAAAACTAAGTGGCAAACTTCGAGAAGTGGTTATATAGGTTAAAATAAAGAGAAAATCAAGAATTTTGTTCCAAAAACGCTTCGTTTACCAGATATCCACCATTTTTTTTTTTTTTTTTTTTTTTTTTTTTTAGATATAAAAGAATTGTTATCTCCAAGTTGGCTTAGCCGATCTTTATGAAACTCACTGTGTATGTTAAGATAATAGAAACCTATTATACAAACAAAAGAAATCTTCTTGATCCAATTTAAAATTTTAAAATGGCGGCCCTTTGTATTTTTTACTGTTTCCCGCAATTTCTCTTTAAAAATGTAAAATGGCCGCCATTTTGAAGTTTTTAATTGGTCAAGTTGATTTTCTTTTCTAGAATAGGTGTCTATTATTTAAACATGCATAGTGAGTTTCATTAAGATCGGGAAGCCAATTTCTAGAAGTTTGGCACTTTACTTTTGGGACATCCTGTATAGCAAAAAATTTGTCGGTAGGATTTGCAACAAAACATTTCATATAAATTTCTGTAATTTATGTACAATTCGTATTATACTAGGAACTTTTGCTAAGCTCCAGAGGGACAACCCCCATAAGCAGACTATCAATTCAAAACATATAAAAGAATAGTTAATATGGCCAAAATCTGCGTATACCATTACGTTCTTCTAGATTAATTCGTTATAGCCTATTGTACATAACCACAGAGAAACAAACCGAACTACGGAGATCACGAAAATAAAGCAACATAATTTTGCAAATTGTAGTTGATTGTACAAAAAATGTGTTACTGTTGAGTGAATAAATAAATAAATAATAACTAAGATAAAAATATAATAATTAGTTCGACAGATCTAACGTAAAGTACTTCGGACTTTGTTTTTTGTCTACTACACAATGTACAGGACGAACCACTATTACAATGTACAGAACGAACCACTATTACAATGTACAGGACGAACCACTATTACAATGTACAGGACGAACCACTATTACAATGTACAGGACGAACCACTATTACAATGTACAGGACGAACCACTATTACAATGTACAGGACGAACCACTATTACAATGTACAGGACGAACCACTATTACAATGTACAGGACGAACCACTATTACAATGTACAGGACGAACCACTATTACAATGTACAGGACGAACCACTATTACAATGTACAGGACGAACGAACCACTATTACAATGTACAGGACGAACCACTATTACAATGTACAGGACGAACCACTATTACAATGTACAGGACGAACCACTATTACAATGTACAGGACGAACCACTATTACAATGTACAGGACGAACCACTATTACAATGTACAGGACGAACCACTATTACAATGTTCTGGCAATTTAATGTTACCCTTAACCTCATTTTTTATTGTCCTATTCAGTTACAACAAATCTCAACTCACTAGAAATTCAGCGAAAGAATTCGTTTCCTAAATATGAAAGAAATCACATCATATTTGATAAATACTGAAATGTGTTTTTTATTTATTATTTATTATTATTAATTTTATGTGATACGGGAATCTAACGGAAATCACTTGTTTTATGCAAACTGACAATAGGTTTCATACATAGAATACATATCTAGCATATATTACGAAATAACTATATTAACTGTATTTTTGTCTAGGTGAAAATATATTTTTACCTACATTGTAAAAATTATAGTCTAATATAGTCAGCGAGTCACGAGAAGTAGTCTGAACTTCATCAATTACTATATGATATGTACACTACATGACTTGTACTGTTTCAGTGGAAATCAGCGCCATCAATATCACAGAGGCATGAAGTTCAGGCATGAAGTACTTCTCGTGACTTGTCAACAGTAATAAAATTTGTTTGTTTTTTTAGTCAAATTTAATTCACAGTCGTTTCTATAAGCAATTATTGATGTTTTAATTTCAATTGTCCTACATATGTGGTGACATTCGGTCCATACATTTACAATACACTCGTGTCGTATCGTGGACATCGATACTTGAAACAAAGAAATACAAAGGAAAACCTACAAATTAAAGTAAAACACACAAACATTACTGCTTGGTAATGTAATTAACACGGACAAAGGATGATTTATTAATTATGTAAAAAACCACCAGTAATTTAGTAGGCACTTCAGAATCATATGAATAATAAATTGACTAATAATTGTATTATTCGTAAATAATAAGCAGGTTGCATAGTTTTAAGTTTTTTACATTTTATAGGTAAACATTTTGCTTTAATGAAGCAAGAGAGTTTATTTTTTCAATTAATGTAGTGATCGCTGTTTTGACAGTGTACTGGAACCTTCAAACAGGCTCAGCTTGGTGGCCCTATATTTTTCTTCTACAAAGAAAATGTTATAATGATTTATTTATTTTTTTTTTTTTTAATTATTGGTTTTGAATTATTAATATATTCAACGGGCAGGTAATTATATTTTTTCTCTTATTATTATTATATCGCATTTCCATAATGGTTTTGGGTTATTTTTTGTTTTTCATATTTATCTTTGAAAAGTCAGACCTGGCTAGAACGATAAAGAACAATATGGACAGTAAACTTTTCAATTAAAATAAATATATATATATATATATATATATATATATATATATATATATATATTTGTATCTATGATTATAAACTGAGAATTTTGTAGAATGAAAAAATAAACAACTGTATCTTATTAATTTGGTCTAGTAAGTAAAAAAACTGAGAAGTAGTAAAATGTGAAGATACTAATACAATATATATTGGTAAAAAAAACATAGAAATTGATTAATTCGTTTTATGGGTGGTTGAAAATACCTGAACAGCAGTGCCTGAAAAACCATGTACAATACAAACAGTTGTTATGTATCACTTATTAGGAAACACCTGGAACACCTTTAAATAAAATGCATGTTGAAAAAAATAACGTGCGTATCCGAATTTCACTGTTTTATATCAAAATACGCCCACGCTCACTAATTCACCTTCAAGTTCCTTGAGTAAACTACTTCAAGACCCGAACATTGGTGTGTAGTTGTTGTTAGTCGTACACCTGGAATTACTTGCTAGCGGTGCTCCGTTATCTTATCAGCTAGCAGGTGGCATCAGGTTCAATTCCTAATATGAAGAGATTAAACTTTCACTACACATGGCATGCAATGGAATTACAAGTATCGAATATAAGTCAATTTAAATGTTGTTCCGTAGTTGTGTATTACTGAATTCAACTAAATCTGCAGTGTGTTGATGTACTCGCAGTCCCACGGTATACTCCTGGAATTCTTTCTTAGTATATTTGTCACTTCCTGGTTCTGCTCAAGGACGTTAACTGGGGTGGCGAAGACCCGTAATTTCCGGGACAGTTCTGGTTTTTGGTTGTATGTCCGAAATTATCCGGAGAAACGAAATGAGATAGGGAAATATTCAGCCTTCATGTAGCGGACGAAACGAGCTTAGGGCGGCTGCCGATAAGCAGCGCTGGTTGTCCGCCGTTTCCTATCTCTCTCATTCTCATGGGTCCATGGCATTTTGTAATCTTCCGTCTCACTCTAGGCTGCCGCGCAACCTGCTCAACCTAGCGGCGGCCGCGCCAAGATAACAAAATTAGAAAGAAAGTAGTTTAACTTTTTAACATTGGCTTTTCGCTTCTTATAGATGTGCATTCATTGGTATGTAAACGTGTTTTGATTTGGAGGAAAATTAGTTCATGTTACAATGTGTCCTACGTCAAATTATTTCATGTTACAATGAGTCCTACGTCAAATTATTTCATGTTACAATGAGTCCTACGTCAAATTATTTCATGTTACAATGAGTCCTACGTCAAATTATTTCATGTTACAATGAGTCCTACGTCAAATTATTTCATGTAACAATGAGTCCTACGTCAAATTATGTCATGTTACAATGAGTCCTACGTCAAATTATGTCATGTTACAATGAGTCCTACGTCAAATTATTTCATGTTACAATGAGTCCTACGTCAAATTATTTCATGTTACAATGAGTCCTACGTCAAATTATTTCATGTTACAATGAGTCCTACGTCAAATTATTTCATGTTACAGTGAGCCCTACGTCAAATTATTTCATGTTACAATGAGTCCTACGTCAAATTATTTCATGTCACAATGAGTCCTACGTCAAATTATTTCATGTTACAATGAGTCCTACGTCAAATTATTTCATTTTACAATGAGTCCTACGTCAAATTATTTCATGTTACAATGAGTCCTACGTCAAATTATTTCATGTTACAATGAGTCCTACGTCAAATTATTTCATGTTACAATGAGTCCTACGTCAAATTTGTTAAACTTGTTAAATATGTCTTAATATTTGAATAGTTAAATTTCTTAAATTAAGCAAAACTTCTCTGTGTTTTAATTTTAGAAACTTTTATTTAATGACAATTAATACTTAATATTACAATTAATACTTAATAATAACATATATATTGTATAAAGCATTTTAAGTCTTGAATGAATTAAATAAGGGTGAAATATTTGATAGTATAATTTATAAATTAATTCTTAATAAATATGGATTCACAAAATATGTTTGATATATTTGGAGAACAAATCAAAACAGAAAGAATTGAAGTATATTTCAAAGTTAAACAGAATTTCAGAAATGTGAATGAAAGAAGAATTATCAATGGGAAACCAAGTATAGATAAAAATTGTGTTATTAAAGAGGAAATTGAAAAACCTTTCAAATTAAGTAATAATAATGACATTATTAATTTAAATGATCCAAAATTTAAAAAATAGTTTAAATTGAAAAGAAAGAAGAATTTCAGAAGTAAGTAAAAGAGTTTATCCATATGATGCTATTATAAAGACCAATTAGATGAAGTTATTAAAAAAGTTAATAAATTTAACTAGTTTTGACTGTATATCAAACCCGTTATTACTCAAAAACCCGTTCATGTAGCGCGTTCCTGTTTGGTAGGAATGTTTCCTATAGGTTTCATACATTTTAGAAGTTTAGAATTTCAAGAAAAAAGTTCTTAACGATGGCATGAAACAGTGTTTTCTTGGTTTCCAGAGGTCGTAAAATTAATTAATTGTTCTTGTTGTAATACCGATGACATGTATAGTTATGATACATTACTTTCATATGTGTAAGTAAATGCAGTGATTTTATATTGATTTAAACCAATTTAAACTTCTCAATTTAGTTATTTTAAACTGATTTAAATCAATTTTAAATGACTGCATCTACTTTCAAACATGAAAATGATGCATCGTAACTTTATAATATGTAATAAGAATTACAACAAGACCAAATAATTAATTTTACAACCTTTAGAGGCAAAGAAAATAATTTTTAGTGAAGTTGATAAGAACTTTTTTTCTTGAAATTATAAAATTCAAAATGTATGAAACTTATAGGAAACACTCCTATAAATTACGTATTAAAAAATAAATGCACTACATGAACGGGTTTGTGAGTAATAATGGTGAAAGTTTGATGTACAATGAAAACTAGTTAAAATTCTGGTACTTTTTTGTTCCAACTAAGATGAAAATTATTAGAACTTGAAATAACATTTAAAATTCATATGTCATAGCACATAATTAAACAAGAAACCCCCCTTTTCATAGGTCTCTTAGTTCCTTAGGAAACAACCTTCAAACTCAGGTGCACATAATTTTTGCGCCGACAGTGTTTATTGTACTCCTTGGTTAGAGATAGCGCAGTTTCCAACCTAGGCCTTGACTGTTAGTTTTTATAAGCAATATTCACCTTGTACTGTACTGGTTCTCCCACTTTACTATTGCTCTGTGCGGGGACCTTATCAAACAGAGTAGATAAGGTCCCCGCACAGAGCAATAGTGTATTGGGAATGGGTAAAGGTTAAAGAGGATATCGGCGAACAAAAAACTTGTACAGAAGTAGACAGAAACTAAATGAAATTTTAGAAACTTTCCCTGACTAATGAGCTTTCATTTGACATTCAAACGTAAATTTTGAGCTTTGAAAATATTGTATAATATTTACCTACAAGAATATTTGGATATAAATAGATTTAGGAACTTGACATTTTAAGTCATTATCACTAACTTTTGTAAATTGAAACCAGGCTTTTAAGCTTATTTTGTGTTTTTTTTCACAGAATACAATGTTCACTAGAACTATATTTAATTACTAAAAAATATAAAATATAAAATAAATCCTAGAAAATGGTAGGATATTTTTATCATCTAAAAGAACTAAGTAATGAAGAAGTCTTGCGAATGTTGTACTTTGCATTATTTCAAAGTAGAGTTGAGTGGAATTGTATTGTGGAGAAATACATGTGATACTTACTTGAAATCATTATTTACCTTCAATAGTAAATAAACACAGACCTTCAAAACTACTATTCATCAAACAAAAGACTTTTCCTTTAAAGTTTATTTTTACTTTTAAAATGTTAAAACTATTTTATTTACTGATTAGCAATTTTCCGCAAGTTGACAGTGCATTTAGAAAAAAACTTAGAAATTATAATCAGTATGTTCAAAAGCCAAATAATTCCTTTTTACAAAAACACTTAATTTCATAAAAAAAATAGGTGAACAAGAATATTTTTATTAGCAGACTAAAACAATGGTTATTACAACTAGATGAGGTGTATTTTCTGGACAACATTCAACAATACTCTTTTGTTATAAATTCTCGTTACAAGTTAAGTCATATCTATTTCAATCCCATAAATACTGTATGTACACCGAATTTGTCAAGATAATTATATTATACTTAATTTCAATATTTACTTTATTGTTTTGTTGATTACCTATTTGTTTGCAATTTTAGAGTAATATTGATGTATAGTAAAAATTGTTTACTTATTTATTGATTTAAAATTAGATATTTATATTAGTAATTTCATATAAACAAATTAAAAGATAGCAATTTTTGTTTTGAGACTGTTATGTTTATGTTTAATATAATTTAAATCTTATATGATCGCAAATTAGTGTTTATTCTTCTAATGTGGGAACCTCATCACAGGCCAAATGGCCTAAAGAGTCTGCAGAGGCTAGCGGAGTCGGCCATATTGGTTTCAGTCCCATAAGAACAATGCTATTTCCGAACCGGACATACGATCACGTGTATCCAAACTAAACAGTTATTTTCAAACGGATTTTTCCAAACAAATTGCATTTTATCAAGAATGAAATTGCACGTTTGAATTGCTTTGCGAATTCCTAATTAGTTTTATAGGAAAAAATTTCAAAACTGTTTTAGTTTGAAGTTTTTATTTTCACGTATTTTTTTAAACTAGGCGTATGTATTCAAAATATGAAAAGCAAACCCAATGCGAGATATGATAACGTTTAAAATGACACCTCAAACACAACTTTTGGTCAATAAATAACGAAAAAATATGGATACGCAAATAACATTGTTCTTATGGTATTAAAACAATCATGGCCGACAGCCTCTGCAGACTCATAAGAGGTCATATATTTTCTTTTGAAAAGGAACAATTTGAAAAAAGTAATTAAAATAAAGTTTTATTTGATTTTTTTAAAGTGTTGCTGTTTGTTATCTGATATTTTTATTTGAATATTTTATTTTGTTATTAATACATCATTTTGTTTTGCTATTATTAGATGATAATGATTTTTATTGTTAGTCTAGGTGTAATATCATTAGGTAGAAGATCTGACAAGCTGCTGGATGAACAAATACTTTTCTTTTTATTTAAATACTATATAAGATTTAAACTTTCTTTTCATCATTTATTATGTAATTTAATGCTCTATTTCTTAAGAAAATAAATATATTCTTATGTGTGTAATATAATATTACATAAACTTACACTGAACTGTAAGCGTGTACCTCAAGATCACTAACAGTGTGATTTGTGTTGTAATTCCTAAACTACCATAACCAAAGTCGACAAAATTAGTGTCGTGACATTAGAGCGGGGGTTTTCTGGTCTGAGGATGCACATTATTAAACGTATTTAAAATGGTGAAAAATACCGTATGCAAAAAGGCTGAACATAATGGTACACTAATTGTTTGTAAGGAGAAGTATTAGTGATTTGTACGTGTAAAATACGACTCATGACACATGAGTAGTTAACTATTTCATCAACCTCTACTGTCGGCGCAGAAATTATGCGCACCCGAGTTGGAAGGTTGTTTTTTACGGGGGTTGAAGCGGTCGCCCATTAACTGAGCGAAGATTACCTTAATTGAGCGAAAGCCCTCGAAGGGCCCCCAAAAACGTGCCTTAACTGAGCTAAGACCTAACCTAACCTAACCTAATCTAACTTAACCTAACCTAACCTAACCTAACTTAACCTAACCTAACCTAACCTAACCTATATGCTATGTGAATGTTCATAGTCAAAGAGGGCCGCCGGTTCGCTCAGTTAAGGCACGTCTCTGGGGGCTCCCTGGAGTGCTACGCTCAGTTCAGGCACCCAGGCTAGTTGACTCAGGTCACTTCACTCAGTTAAGGCCCGACCGTTGAAGCAACCCTTGGAAGTTATAGAGGTTGAAGCCTATGAAAACTCCAATCATACTATTGTTTTACTTGTTTAATTGTGGGTTATGACATATATGTTATGCGTTCAAACTGTTATTATAAGTTCTAATAATTGTTATCTTGGTTAGAACAAAAAAAGTACCGGAATTTTAACTACTTTAGTTATTAATGTATATCGAGTTTACACCGTTATTACTCGAAAACCCGTTTATGTAGCCAATTACCTTAAACATTGTTTTCTTGGCTTCTAGAGGTCATAAAATGAATTATTTTGTCTTGTTGTAATCCTTATTGCATATATAGTTACGATACATCATTTTCATATGCGTAAATAAATGTAGTGATATTAAATCGATTTAAATCAATTTAAAATAACTTAAAGTTGATTTACATCAATATCCGATCACTGCATTTATTTACACATATGAAAATTACGTATCATAACTATATATGTAATAAGTATTACAAGACCAACAAACTAATTTTACGACCTCTAGAAGCCAAGAAAACACTGTTTAAGGTAATTGGTAAGAACTTTTTTTCTTGAAAACATAAAATTCTAAAATTTATAAAACCTATAGGAAACATTCCTATCAACCACGCATTAAAATATAAAAGCACTACACGAGTGGGCGTTTTAGTTATAATGATTTACATTTCATGTACAGTGAAAACTAGTTGAAATTCCGGTACTTTTTGTTCCAACTGGGATAAGAATTACTAAAACTGATAATATAATTTAAAAATGCTATAGTAATGTTATAACGCAAAATTAAACCAGAAAAACTATGCTCTCGTTGGAGTTCCCATGGGCCTCTTAGTGTCTTAGTAAACAACCTTCAAACTTAACTTCCCGACAGTAGCATAGTGTTGTGACCCTCGGCTTGTACTCTCCATCATAGTAGTAAAACAGTCTAAATGTAAACTGCATTGCAGACATCAACAGTCAACACCTTCAGGTATGTGGATTCTAGTGAGAAAATATCTGTATAAAATTGTTGTTAACTATTTTTACTTATTTTTAATTGCATGTAAGAACGTAAAGAGAAGACAGACTGTGACGTATGTGGGAGAGCTTGCACCTAAGTACAAAATATGTTCCTATGGGACCCATTGTGGTAACTTGTCAACTGAAACTATCATGTACACGTACCAACAGTTATTTTCTCCTAAATTCACAAAACTTGAGAATCAAAATTATATTAGTTCACCATATAATTTGTTTGGTTGTGGTCAACAATCTTTTTGAAATATGTTCAGTTCCAGTCTTTTGATATAAATGATAAAAAAACACAACTTTACAGCCGTTACTAATGAGTGATGGTTGATTAACAAAATATGTAATTCACTAAATTAAATACTGGATAGTTGGTTAAATGTAGAAAATTAAGTTTTATAGTATGTTTAAAACTGCTTTAGTACTTACTACTAAAAAAAGTAGTACTACTACCCTACTAGTAGTAGGGGTGCTTGACATCGGCTACCTAAGAACCCGCTCGCCCGATGATCGGTGGTGGTTTTCCCCGGCGTTTCCACATTTACAGAAAGTTGACTTCCACACAGCCGTAGTTCCATTTTACTCGTGTGAGTTTACAAACGCAAACAAGAGTTGAGGAGTCTACGAATGAAGATCCATTTACGTATCACTTACTACGAACTGCCTTTGTTCGTAGTTGTGTATACAGGTTTCCAATTATGAACCAACAAATTTCAAAATGAATTATTAATCTTATTCAGTGAATTATTTTTACAATGTTTAATATTTATTAATATTTTTGCGTATTATGTAGGACTTTTATCTCGCAAGAAAAATGATAAACGTTGAATAGCACTTAAATGATCTGTTGTAAAAATATGACTTACACAGTTTAAAAGAGCATACAATTTTTTTTTAATTAAAAAAAATATCAGTTAGTGATGAAATAAAACAATAGTGAGTTTTAGTTTATGTTTTTTTTTTTTTTTAAGAAAATACAAATTAGAAAAATGTAAACTTCAAAAGGTGGATCCACTAACATCTTTCAAATTACGCTGTTTCAAATTATGTAAAAATAATTATTTTCTACAAATCGTTATGTTACAGTGCTGTACCACTTTTAACATCGTACTTATGAATATAAATTATAGCGATGGAACAACTATTATTTATATCCATAGAAGAGTCTGCAGAGGCTGTGACCCGTGTCGGCCATTTTGGTTTTAATCCCATAAGAACAATGTTATTTTCGAACCAAACATACGATCACGCGTATTTAAATCTAAAAGTTATTTATAAACGGATTTTTCCAAACAAATTGCATTTGATCAAGAATGAAATTGCACGTTGGAATTGCTTTGCGAATTCCTAATTAGTTTTATAGAAAAAAATATAAAAATGTTTAGTTTGAAATTTTTATTTTCACCTATTTTTCAAAACTAGTCATGTATATTCAAAATATGAAAAGCAAACCCACTGCGCAATAGGATAAGGTTTAAAATGGCACATCATACATAACTTTTGGTCAATAAATAACTAAAAATTATGGATTCGCACATAACAATGGTAAGCGACAAACCAGCTGTTTCCTGTAAGAGAGGTAGGCTTCACTCTCGGTGGCACTGAGGCAACAGCGCTCACCCCAAGACTAAAGCAATTATAAACAGACTATAGGAAAGGATTTATGCATAGTATAAAATCAATGTGTACACCAACAATTGGAAAATGTTATTCTATTAAGAAGACACTAAACATTTTATAAGTTAGTAAAAAACTAACAACACCTCGTTACGAGATAGAAATGGATGTTAGGTAAATATTAAGGACAGAATTGTGATTTTGGATTCAGTTTCGTGAATTTGACGCACAATAGCTATCGACAAATGGCGTATAATTGTTGAAGAACAAAAATTGTATTCAAATGTGGAAAAAACATGAAAATTGTATATAGTCTATATAAATATAGCTGCACACAAGTAATACCGACACATACGAGTAAGTGGCAAACAATAGATACACTTAACATTCACAATAAAAAAAGTACAATATGTACATAAACGAAGAAAATAATTTTTAGAACATTTTCGAGCTATTGAGTTACAACAATTGCAACATAAGAACAAGATAAATGATCACAAATTAAATATAATAGTTTTCTAATCATGCTTTGAACGAAAATAATTTAATTTAAAAGCAATATAAGTGACAATTAATAAAAGGGCGTACTTTGCAGGGATGGATTACCCCTCGATTTAGCCTGGTCCCAATTAGTTTTAGGTCAGTAGAGATTGTGACCCCAGGGTTTTAAAAACAGTACCAATGAATGTTCTTAATTTACTAAAAACATAGTAAATTATAGTTTTGAAGTGCTCTTGTTAAACAGAGCAATATAAAACAAAATTTCAAATACAAAATATGTTTGATTTTAATAGTCATTTAAAATTGCGTACTTTTCAAAATTTTTTAATTTTTGACTTTTGCGTTTAGAATTTTATTAATATTTTATTTTGAAAACTACTTAAAATGTTGTGAAATGCAATATTTTCTTAAAGGGTGTGTATTGAACACCTTTAAAATTAGAAATTGTGCGCCTATCTCCAGGGGGGGGGGGGATGATAGCCGAATGTATAGTTTAAACATGGCTGTCTGGCTGTCTGGGCATTTTGTCACACCCCGCACATACGATTCGACATAAAATTGATTTTTGGGCGTCAAAAATGCTCAGGATACATATACCTTTGAAAGGTATCACTCGACCTATGTTACTATTTCAAAATGTCAACACAAAAAACTACCTACCACCACCTTAATTGCCCTTTTTGCATATTCCGGGTTAAAAATATTTTACTAAATTCTTTGGGGTCTTAAAATAGGGGTTTCAGTTGAATTAAATTACGCAGCTCATATAATTTCGTTTGGCTGCAATATATAATGCACGGGTGGTCTGAATCACGCTGTATATTTTACGTATGGACGTAAAACCGATTATGTTACGTTGGTTGTGACAAGCGCGTATCGACGCAAAATCAAAAGGTTGTGCCATTCCTTCAGTTCAGTTTAATGTATATCAGGAACTATAAAAACTAACAAAAGTTAAAAAACACAGTTTTTAGTTTACAAACTAAAATAATGTTTCTAAACTTTATATATAAATAATAAAATAAATAATTTATTGTATATAATATACCAAAAAGTAATAATAAAAAATACTCGCCATTTACAAAATATATAAGAGATTCATACGTTTGCTACGATATGGAATTGTATGGTAAATGTTTGACGTATTGCTTAATTTAGTTTGTTAACACAGTTAATTTAGTTTTAAAGAAATGTTGCCTAGCGTTTGTCGTTACCGAGTTTGCAAGGACTTACAAAAAAATTTTTCTCTTTAACTTGTTTGAATTATTAAATGAATCTTATACCAAAATAATCAAAATGAACCAAACCGTCATCCATTCTCAACAAATTATTTTATTATTATTATTCTCGCTACAGTGACAGGCTAAAGACGACTCACGCGCAATTTCACTCATAAAAACTGTCGCCCATTAACTGAGCGAAGATTACCTTAATTGAGCGAAAGCCCTCGAAAGGCCACCAAAAACGTGCCTTAACTGAGCGAAGTCCTAACCTAACTTAACCTAACCTATATGCTATGTGAATGTTCATAGTCAAAGAGGGCCGCCGGCACGTCTCTGGGGGCTCCCTGGAGTGCTTCGCTCAGTTCAGGCACCCAGGCTACTTGACTCAGGTTACTTCACTCAGTTAAGGCCCGACCATAAAAACCTATTCTTAAACACAAATATTACAATAAAAAACAAATTAGTTTAAGCAAAATCTCCAGCATCATTTTTTCCTAAAGAATATAACATGGTGGACACTATACAATTAGTTTGAAAAGCATTGCTCACTTATTTTAAGTTTGGCAGCAAATTAGAACTCAGAGTTTTGTCATTTCAGACCAGCAGCGGTGGCCGTTCCATCAGTACCAAAGTAATTTTATTCCGACTATAGTGCTGGAGTTGCGACAATGTTACCGGTCCGTCTCTGGTGGACAGGACTACTAGAGTTCCTTCCAGTATGCGCCAGTGCATGTTATGCCTCAGGTTAATTTACGACTGACCCAACTTTCAACATGCAATTTTTGCTCCTTTCCTTCCAAGAAGAACCTCCTATTGTGTGAATATAAATAGTTTTCCCCTTAGAAACATCTGATGTTCGACTGCAGCTATAGGGGAATTCAACCTAAGTTGAGGCAGCCGAGGGTCTAAAGACTGACCACCGCCCCCCTGTCTAAACAAATTAGTCAAGGTTGCATACACACGCTGGTTGAAATTAGAACTTTTATCTATTGACACTTTAACTAAAAATTATTATTATTATCATTGAAATTCAATATTTTTTGAATACATGGCAGTTTTGTTACAAATTGATCGGACAATTTTAAGAATTTCTTTAAACCAATCAGAATTAAATATCAGGCATATAAAGTGAAATGTATCGTATATATTATCCGTAGAACAAACATTCGTTTTATTTAATGGCAAGATTAATTTTTATCTTCAATAATCAATCTTCTCATGAAGTACAATGTAATATAGATTACGTGCAATAAAAAGTCTAATAGTAAAACTTTCTCTCTGCGTTTGTGCAGGCTTAACAGTGCCACATTAAAAGTTTTAGTTTATTTATACAGGGTTAATAAAAAGTCCGAAGACGGTTGTATATTGTTTAGACCGTTACAGATAAAGGCACATAACTTTGCACATTGCTGCTGGACATAAAAAGCTATTTTACCATGTATTCAGTGATCCACTACCTTCGTAGAGGGACGGCTCACTAGGAGTCGGAAGAAAATCTTAAATGTAAGCATAGGTCGATATACATATAATTTTAAAGGTATTAGCTAGTAGAACATGATACCGCAAATTATACCTGAAAAGGTTAATCCTGAACAAAATGGTGGCGCTCGAAAATTGCAATACTGATCTAATGTGCAAGATTTTAAACCGCCACCATTTTGTGACGGATAAAGTTAAGTGTGGTTTGCGGCACTCCTCTATGCTTGACCAGCCCTTTAAAATGATGTGCATGTCAACCTATGCTTACACTAAAACTTTTCTACTGACTCCTCATGGACCGTTCCCATAGAAGAAAAGCAGGACAATGAATACATCTTAAAGTAGGTGTTTATGTAAAGTAATCACGTGTGAATTTTTGTAGCTTCATTTAAAATGGTTACAAAAAAGCCATTCTTAAACTTGCACATAAGAACAGTATTGAAACTTTCGAGCACCGCCATTTTGTTTAGGATTAACCTTTTGAGGTATAATTTACGGTATGACGTTCAACTAGCTAAGACCTTTAAAATGGCATGTATATCGATCTATGCTTACATTTAAGATTTTCTTCCGACTCCTAGTAGGCCGTCCTCCTACGAAGGTAGTGGATCACTGGATACATGGTAAAATAGCTTTTTATGTCCAGAAGCAATGTACAAAGTTTTGTACCTTTATCTGTAACGGTCTAAACAATATTCAACCGTCCTCGGACTTTTTATTAGCCCTGTGTATATTTTATTTTTTTAGATTTTTATATTAATTTGAATATTATGTACAGAATATGTACAGTTTCTTCTTAAAATGGCTATTTACGGCAATATTTACATTTATTTATAGATATTGCAACTCGTAAGGGGTTAAAAATCTAACTACATTTGTTTCATTTTATATGTTATAGTTTAATCCAAAATGCGTTAAGCCGTGAAAAAAGAATTGCTAAGCATGCATTTTCCAAATTTATGTGGTAATGTTTGCAGATTATGTCATTTTCAATCCATATTAAAAAAGTTGTTATCTCAATGCTAAACTCCATAAGGAATCTGAACATTTTGTGAGCTCTCATATCTATGTTATTAAGCAAAATATCGAAAAACTGCCAAGAATAAAAAAAGTCATAAAGTTACTATTTCTATCTTAAACAATCATAAAACAAAGGGCGTTCCAAAGAAAAATCAAAGTAGACCGCCATTTTTGAAAATGGAGCCGTTTTTTTTTCAAAATTTGAAATATGTATTTTTAATCGTCTCTAATAACAAGGTAAGGTTCCCCATTTCTAACGTTTTTTTGTCAGACTTATGGTTTCCAAGATCACAATGGTGTCCCATTTAAAAAAGACACCCTGTATATGTGTTAACAAAAATCTGAACTTTAGGCTTTTATACGAGGAATCTATCGTAGTGAGTGATGGCACAATAGTAGGTGGTTAGATGACAACATTCTTTATACCTATTTTGACCCATTTCCTAAAAGTCCAAAAGTTATCACTGGTTTTGAGCAATGCAATTGTTTCCATATTCGGAGACAGCGAATGACTCATGAGACAATGTGGACGGAGAAAGCGCCCTTGGCTCGGTCGGTAAAATAAAACTGGCACTTGTCATGATTTTAAGTGTATATTAATTGATTATAGGATAAATCCACATTATTAGTTAAGTCAGTTGAAGCCCGCCTAGTGCCACCATGTATTAGTATTATGTTGTTTACTATTACAACTTTAGTTATATTGTTAGAATACTTATATACAGGGTGGGGGGGGGGGGAATATAGAAACACTTTCACATCTTTTGTATGACTTCACTTATCAAATTGAAATTTGATCATCATGGTTACAAAGAACATACTTTTTGACGCTAGCGACATTTCATCTTTTCAGGGGGACGGCCCACGAGGAGTTGAACGAAAATCTTCAACGTAAGCCTAGGTCGAGTTTGGAATCAAATGAAAGGTATATTCAATAGAAATTAATTGCCGCAAACTAGACTTTGAAAGGTTTATTATTTCCAGAGTAGTGGTCATTTGAATTTCAAAGTAACTAATTTGGACTATATTATTTCTCCGCTATTTAACGGTTTTAAGTAAATTATTCTGATCATAAATCATACTGTATAGAACACAATTATTAAAAAAAATTGAATTATATAATTATCTATGGAAAAAAACAACATTGTTGTGAAAGTGTTTCCATTTTTTTTCTACCCTGTATACAGGGGTGCTGAAAAGTCTTAGAACGGTCTAATATCTTCTATATTCGTAAACATACAAACATAAACTGTTATACAGTGACATGGGACATAAAATTGAACTTTTTAATGCAATCAGTACCTCGTAACCACCTCAGGGGGATGGCCCATAAGGAGTCAGTGGAAAATCTTAAATATAAGCATAGGTCGATGTGCATACCATTTTAAAGGTCTTAAGTAGTAGAACATCATGCCGCTATTTAGACCTCAAAAGGTTAATCCTAAACAAAATGGCAGCGCTCGAAAGTTTCAATACTGGTCTTATGTGCAAATTCAAAAATGGCTTAATATTATTGTAACCATATCAGTTGAAGCTACAAAACTTCACACGTGGTAACTGTACATAAACACCTACTTTGAGACGTATTCAGTGTCATGCTATTCTTTTATCTGTGGGAACGGTCCTTGATGGGTCAGTAGAAAAATGTTAATGTAAGCATAGGTTGATATGCATATAATTCTAATAAGGTCAAGCAAATAAGAATGCCGTAAACCGCACTTCAAAAGCTTTATTCGTTAAAAATTGGTGGTGGTTTAAAATCTTTGAAACCTGACTATTTTTAACAGATAAGGCTTTTGAAGTGCGGTTTACGGCATTCTCCTTTGCTTGGCTAGCCTTTTATAAAATTATGTGCATGTCAAACCTATGCTTACATTGAAAATTTTCTACTGACTCCTCGAGGACCATTCCCATAAAAGAATAGCAGGGCAATGAATACATCTTAAAGTAGGTGTTTGTCTACAGTAATTATGCGTGAAGTTTTGTAGCTTCATCTGATATTGTTACAATAATATACCATTCTTGAACTTGCACATAAGAACAGTATTAAAATTTTCAAGTGCCACCATTTTGTTTAGGATTAACCTTTTGAGGTCTAATTTAAAGCATAATTTTCTATTAATTAAGACCTTTAAAATGGTCCCTTCCCCTATGCTTATATTTAACATTTTCCACCTACTCTTTACAGACTGAGGTAGTGAAAAGCTACTGATTGCATAACAAAGTTCAATTTTATGTCCTATGTCACTGTATAAAGTTTTATAATTGTATGTATATAAGTACAGAAGATATTAGACCATTCTTAGACTTTTCAAAACGTCTGAATATTAAAAATAACTATTAACTTATACGAGTATGTTTTACTGGATCTAGCTGATGAGAATCTCTAAGCGAGGCAAATATCTGTAATGTTCATGTATAAATGAATAAATTTTTTTATAAATTAATAATTAAAAGTGCTTATAATGCATTAAGAAGTGTTTCTTTGTCCATCTGTCTCTTAACTGAAAAAGCATGGTAGGTAAGGGCCACTTTGCATGTGTTGCTTTTGCTTCTTCAGACTACGCATTTTTGTGTGTAAGTGACAACCCCGCAGTTATTAAAGAAGACACAGGCAGCCACTGGACCGAATTGGTTGCGGATATTGGTCCAAGAGCAGTCTTTCACTTTGACTCTCTAATAAGGCATGCCAAATTAGTAGCTAAGAAACTTAATTTTTGTTTCACAGAGGTAGACTGTACTCATCAGAACAATAATTTTGAGTGTGGGCTTATTGTCTAAATCCATTGCACTTATAAATAAAGGTTACTGCAGGGAAGTACACCAGCTGGTATGACTTTCTTGGAGTGGTACCATGCTCTCCATGCCCTACTACGTTCCAACAATCAGGCTGTAGAAAAAGGTAAAAATGTGTTAATTAGTAATTCAAAAACTGTAAAAAACCTTCTACTGTGAGTCATGTTAATAATAATTTACATACTTCTAGTTGCAGTGTAAATACTGTACGTCCTCCTTGAATTGTAACAATGTCAATGATCACCCGAAGAGAGACGCATGCTTGGATCGTGTGAGGTTTCTGATAGCGTCACTGAGAAATGTTTTACAGGATACTTTTATAGTTAATACCAACGAAGGTAAAATGAAATTAGTAAAAGTTGAGTCTAAAAAAAATTTGAATAAATAAAAAGACAAACAAATATTATAAGTGTAAAAAATTTAAAAGTAGCTGTAGTGTTGTCAATAAAGCAAACAATTATAAGGATGATTGTAAAAGTATATATGATAAGCCTTCTATGCCTAAGAGTAATGTAATTAAAAATATGTTTAGTATTAAACTGCAAATTCTTTTTATTTATTCAAAGTTAACAATTTTAAATATCTTATTATTTTTAATGTTTTATTAAACATGTATTATTTAAACAATTATCGTAAATTGTTTAATTTAAATTATTTCAAAATGTTTCATAAATACAATGCTATAAATGTTAATTCCTTTTGTACTCTCTTCATCAAAATTGATATCTTTTTAAAACAAAACATTTACATTGTTCAAAGAGGAAGAGAGGGGGGTAAATACAACAGTAGAATTTTCAGAATGATAATACTTATTTTCGTTTTCGCATAAACTTAATATTTTACTATGAATTAACTCTTTATTTATTCAATAGTATTTTAACTAAATATTTAAATGTTTTAAAACAGAATCATTTAAAATAATCGCCATAAATGGACTTCCAGAGTTAAAAACATTAAAATATATCAGTATATATCAATTTAAAAAGTTTAAAAAATATAGCATACCACAAAAATGTTCTTAGTAGGGTAATTTATAAGGATGCTCGTCAAATTAAATAGAATAATTTTCATAGTTTATGTGTGGGAAAAAACACCAAGTACAGAGGTTGGAATAGTAGGCCTTACATTTTGTTGAATGTTATATTTTATTGGTGTCAGTAATCAAGGCATGATCGTTATACACACAACATTAAACTGTTGTTTAGCTTACATAATTAACAATACATATTGTTAATTATGTAACAATAAAAATATGTATTGTTCTATAAATAGTGTTCTGTAAAAAAATTAATATTGTAAAAAAAGATTATTCTTTAGAATAATGTAATTATTCTACAGAAAACAAATTATTTATCATCGGTAGATGAAAATTCATCACATCCAAATTTACACCCCATTAAGGGGAAACAGCAGCCACATACAAATTTACATCCCATAAGGTGTACCATTAGCCACATCCATATTCACACCCCATTAAGGGGAAACAGCAGCCACATCCAAATTTACACCCCATTGAGGGGAAACAGCAGCCACATCGAAATTCACACCCCATTAAGGGGAAACAGCAACCACATCCAAATTTACACCCCATTAAGGGAAAACAGCAGCCACATCCAAATTCACACCCAATTAAGGGGAAACAGTAGCCACATCCAAATTCACACCCCATTAAGGAAAACAGCAGCCACATCCAAATTTACATCCCATAAGGAGTACCAAGAGGTACCAACAGCCACATTTAAATTCACACCCCATAAGATGTACCATCAGCCATGTCCAAAATCACACCCCATTAAGGGGAAACAGCAGCCACATGCAAATTTACATCCCATTAAGGGGAAACAGCAGCCACATCCAAATTCACACCCAATTAAGGGGAAACGGTAGCCACATCCAAATTTACATCCCATAAGGAGTACCAAGAGGTACCAACAGCCACATTTAAATTCACACCCCATAAGATGTACCATCAGCCATGTCCAAATTCACACCCAATTAAGGGGAAACAGCAGCCACATCCAAATTCACGCCCCATTAAGGGGAAACAGCAGCCACATCCAAATTCACGCCCAATTAAGGGGAAACAGTAGCCACATCCAAATTCACACCCCATTAAAGGAAACAGCAGCCACATTTAAATTCACACCCCATAAGATGTACCATCAGCCTTGTCCAAATTCACACCCAATTAAGAGGGGAAACAGCAGCCACATCCAAATTCACACCCCATTAAGGGGAAACAGCAGCCACATCCAAATTCACACCCAATTAAGGGGAAACAGTAGCCACATCCAAATTCACACCCCATTAAGGGAAACAGCAGCCACATCCAAATTTACATCCCATAAGGAGTACCAAGAGGTACCAACAGCCACATTTAAATTCACACCCCATAAGATGTACCATCAGCCATGTCCAAATTCACACCCAATTAAGGGGAAACAGCAGCCACATCCAAATTCACACCCAATTAAGGGGAAACAGTAGCCACATCCAAATTCACACCACATTAAGGAAAACAGCAGCCACATCCAAATTTACATCCCATAAGGAGTACCAAGAGGTACCAACAGCCACATTTAAATTCACACCCCATAAGATGTACCATCAGCCATGTCCAAATTCACACCCAATTAAGGGGAAACAGCAGCCACATCCAAATTCACACCCAATTAAGGGGAAACAGTAGCCACATCCAAATTCACACCACATTAAGGGAAACAGCAGCCACATCCAAATTTACATCCCATAAGGAGTACCAAGAGGTACCAACAGCCACATTTAAATTCACACCCCATAAGATGTACCATCAGCTATGTCCAAATTCACACCCCATTAAGGGGAAACAGCAGCCACATGCAAATTTACATCCCATAAGTGAGTGGTTTTCACCTGGGAGGCACCCCCCTCGGGAGGCGTAGAAGAGTGAAAATGCAAACGTAACTAGAAGATATAATTGTTCTAATAATACAAAATTAACATAAGCCTAAATACTGGAATTAAAAGCAGAGCATTTTGGAGAGTTTGATCAAGTGTTCAAATTTGGTTATTGCCGGTATGGTTCAGTTCCGGTGTAATGCCCTAATCTTTCCAAGACTGAACAATCTTCACGACGATAAAAGTAATTTGCCATTATCATTTCAAGAAATAAATTAGTTGAAGGATCTTACATGACAGCATCTGGTAACACCTAAAAATTATATTGGAGGAATATTCTCCAGATGTTACTTCAGATACCTATGAGTTTAAGTTAACTAGATATCCCTTCCACTTCGAAGTGAATATACTTCTAGATCATATTGAAGAACAGGAAATTGACCTAATATGTGACTCTCAAGAAAAAAAGTAATTTTCAAACAATGATATTTAAGATTTTTATTACGTCAGTATCCTATTTACCTACAAGTTGCTCCTGAAAGTGCAAAGTTGTTGGTCCAATTTTCTTCAACATATCTATGTGATTCTAGATTCTCTGGACTAACTAGCATAGATAAAATCATAAAATGCCTAGCAAGCATGGATATTAAAAGTGATTTAAGATGGGCTTTTTCAAAGTTACAAACAAACACTGAAAACCTTCTCAAGGACAAACAGGGCCAGCACTCTCATCAATGTGGTAAACTGTTTCATATTGATACTCAAATAAACTTTTATTTTAATGATTTTCTGACTACAAAAAATAAAGTAATGTATTTAATAAATGTTAAAAACTATGTTAAGCATAGTAATAGGAAATGTTTTTCCGATTGAACAGCAGTACTGACCAAATATTGGAGGGGGGGGGGGATTTGACCTCACATAAATGTTCAATGGGGAGGCATATAGTCTTAAAGGTTGAGAACCATTGCCAAAAGAGGTACCACCAGCCACATCAAAATTCACACTGCATAAGGTATTCAGCAGCAAAGCCAAATTCACATTCCATTAAGTAGGACTAGGAGCCACATCTATATTCTGGGGTACCATCAGTCACATCCAAACTCATACCCCATACCAGCACCCAATCCAAATTCACAACACCATAAAGGGTACCAGCAGCCACATTAAATTCACACCCCATAAAGGGTACCAGTGGCCAATCCGAATTCACACCTAATTGATGGGTACTATCAGTCACATCCAAATTAACACCCCATGAAGGATACCAGCAGTCAATACAAAACTCACACCTTACATAAGGGGTCACTGGAGAGTTGGTGAACAATTGGGGGTCACTGGGGAGTTGGTGGACAAATGGGGGTCACTAGGGAGTTGGTGGACAATTGGGGTTACTAGTTAGTTGGTGGACAATTGGGGGTCACTTGGGGGAGTTGGTGGGCAATTGGGGTCACTAGGGAGTTGGTGGACAAATGGGTATCATTTGGGAGTTAGTGGAGCTAGTGGGGTCACTAGGGAGCTAGTGGGCAAATGAGGGTCACTGGGGAGTTGGTTGACAATTGAGGGTCACTGGGGAGTTGGAGGACAATTGGGGGTCACTTGGGAGTTGGTGGACAATTGAGGGTTCTGGGGAGTTGGTGGACAATTAGGGGTCACTAGGGAGTTGGTGTACAAAGAAACAAATCAGAGAGTGTCACTAGTGATTTTTATTTCAGGAAGATTACAAGAAAAGAAGTGCAGGAGGCTTTGAATAGCATCACATCAGAGGCTGTTGGAGCTGATGGCATATCAATAAAAATGATTAAAATGATAAGTCCATATTGTATTGATGCCATGGATGCATGGAAAGAGGCAATTGTACTGCCTCTGCCCAAAGTCAAGACACCTTCATCTGTATCAGACCTGCGTCCGATTTCGGTACTGCCTGCCTTGTCTAAGGTATTGGAGAAGTTAGTTGTTTCACATATGGTAGCCTTTTTGGAGTTGAATAATATCCTTCCAGCCTTGCAGTCTGGGTTCAGAAAGGATCATAGGACAACAACTGCGCTTTTATTAGTTTGTGATGAGTTACTTCAAGCAAGGGCAAAAAAGAAAGCATCTCTTTCTTGCATTGCTGGATTTTTCACATGCATTCGACTCTATCGACCACAGTATGTTATTGGCTGTCATGCATTTTTATGGTTTTCGACTGGAAGTGGTTGCTTGATTTCATTCCTATTTGGTAAATAGGAGACAAAAGGTTAAAATTGGGATGGAATTCTCTTCATCTTTAAGTAAAGTTGCTGGTGTCCCACAGCTTAGTTGCCTCGGGCCTATTATGTTCACTCTGTTTGCCACCACTATGGGTTCAGGCTTACAAAATGGTCGCTTGTATTCATACGCCGATGATGCTCAACTTTGTGTTTCATATGGTGCCGGAAGAGCTGACACAGCTGTATCTATTTTGAATTCTGAATTAAGCATTGTCCATGATTAGTCTGAGAGGCATGGGATTAAATTGAACAAGGAAAAGTGTTGTGTATTGTCGATTCCTTTCCAATGTGGGTTCGGAGTCTGTCGGTGAGGTGTTATTTGGCGATATCAGACTAAATGAATGTGAATCCTCAAAGCTCTTGGGCCTCATGTTCGATGGTGACCTCACTTTGTCTGGTCATGTAAGTGCTCTTTGTCGGCGGGCCCTTAGTCGACTAAGAATGTTATACAAACATAGGTATTTGTTTCCTAAAGAGACCAAGCTTCCAATTGCACCAGAGGCCCTTGTTTATGACATGAGCCGGGAAAGTCCAACCAGGCCGGATTCCTAGTACAGTAACCCCAAGCTGACCGTGCCAAATTCCACACCCTTTGTTATGACATGAGTCATGAGTCGGTTAGGTTAGGTTAGGTTAGGTTAGGTTAGGTTAGGTTAGGTTAGGTTAGGTTAGGTTAGATGTTAGTGTTGCCACGGATAAACACAAAATTAAACATTAAATACATAGTTACCATATTTATTAGTTAGAACCTGCTATGGTCTACCATTAGTATGTGCCACGAAACATCGTCAAGTGTTTGATAGAATATTCCATTGCGAAATTGTTAAACACTTATAAACTATGTTTGAAGAAATGTAGTGGGGTGGGGAAGGAAGGGGCCTTCTAATTGCACCGGCTCCGGCGGTCGAAGGAATTTGCAGCGGGGATAAGTGAGGTGGGTAGATTTTGACCACCGGTGCATCTGGACACTTTTCGGACGGAGGTCGCCTTGTCCAGGCTCTTGTGCTCACTGTGATCGATTACTGCCTCCCTGTGTATGGTAATATTGTGTCTAAAGGGGATTTAGACAAATTACAGAGAGTGCAAAATATGTGTGTCAGGTATGTTTGTGGACTAAGAAGGTTTGACCATGTTTTGGAGGCGCGACGATCACTGGGTTTGCTGACTGTAACTGATACCTGTACTCTGCGCTCCTTATGCCTAGTTTATAGAATCCTTACCACTGGTAGGCCGGGATATTTAAGGGAAAAACTAAAAAATAGGTCTCAGATCCGATCTCGCAGCACTAGACAGGATTAAGTTTTGGAGATGCCTCGCGTTCGCCGTGAATTTGAAAGAAAAAGATTTGCGTACTTTGCTCCCAAATTATTTAATGAATTTTCCTCCAGTTTAACAGGCCAGGGTGTATCTGAAACTACATATAAAAACAATGTATATAAATATTTAATGTATAATACAAGCGGATATATCCATATATAACTGTACTGTATACATAACTTTATGTTTTAATTATGAATAATTAAAATTAGCTTTTAATTTTTTAAATAATTGTAATATGACTTGAGTTGTTTTGTAAACCAGCATTGTTTGTTGAAAACGGCTCCAAAATAAAGACCTTATTTATTTATTTATTTATTTATTTATTTACAATTGAGGGTTACTGGGGAGTTGGTTGACAATTGGTGGTCACTAGGGTGTTGAGGGTCAATGGACTGAGCCAGGGCAGAGCACAACTTATAAGAGCCAGAATATAATAAATGAGCAAATTCCTTTAACACAAAATTGTCCATATCATGATTATTTAGTTACATTACATGAAATATATTTGCATCCCTCAATCAATCCAAAAATCTTTTCATTTTTGTACAAAATACTAGTAAGTTTTGTCAAAATTCATAATAGCTAGAACACTTTAAAGCAAATATAAGTCGTATTACTGTTTAACCCTTTGGGGAGTATTGATGTTCAGGAATGTCACCCATTTTAATGCACAAAGGAGTAAGTGGTTTGTCTACAAATCAAGTCAAAAATAGTAAGAAATGTTCTATTTGATATTTTTACAAAAATTATTTATTTGAATCCATAATGTATAAAAAATGCATTTGAACATATTCTTGATGTTAATAAACGATTTTGAATTAATATTTGAATGTGAAAACATGTGTGAACACAAAGAGCCTCATTACAGTCTTTCCACTCAAATGTAGTGTCTTTCCTTTTTTTCCCTCTAACTGTTGAGTGAAAGCATATAGCATCGCTTCTGGGCATTCCTCGTTTTTCCTTGTGAGGCGGAGGGTCTGTTTGTCCTTGAGCGCAACCGCCATAGCAACTACTGTCGGCACAGCAGCGATTGTACTTGTCTCTCTCTTGGGGTATGGTGGGTTTCTAGCAATTTGCAAATTAGGTTGATTCTGAAATCTAAAAACCTCATTTTCTTTTTGTTATGGATTGCAAACATATTTTAAGAGTTTATGTAAGCAATATCAATGAAGTGAACAAAATAGCTTACTGTACCATTTTTTTTTTTCTGGTACTGTCATTCAATGATATCATCATATCTGACCTATCGATTTATCACCTATTCTTTCTATATGCAAAGCTGACTAAAGCTAGTAGCAGAAAACTCCCACCACCGAATTTCCCGCCAACTAGTCAGTGAACTATTGTGCGCTAAAATGTCTCACGCACAACCTCTAGTTTACATAATTTAATTACAAGTAAATATACCTATCGTCAATGTACAACCAGTAATAATTATATCCTACGGTTTTAAAAGAAATTAAATTACTAAAAGATATCAATAAAGATAATTAAACCAAAATAAAGAATATGACATTCAAGAACATCGTTAATATTTTCACCAGCAACTTGAAATGGACGTACGGAAACGTCATTATTTTACAGGTGTACCCAGTACTACTTAAAGGGTTAAAACATTCCATTACCTAATCACTGACAGACATCAATATTACTGGAAAGCTAAAGACTATTCTTATTGATAATTTATTTAATGTTTAGCTTACTGACTTATTTAATTTCTTATAACTCTTCGAGTGAATAAAATATAAAGCTAAAAATATATAGTCATTTTATTGATTCATTTATCACTGTAAGATAAAATAAATTTAAATATGTTTGAAATATTATCTTCTTTTATAAATAATACACTGTGTTAATTAATAATATTAAAATTTTAATTCCTTAAAATATTGAAGATTACTAAAATAAATACACTGAGGTTAAACAGATTGGATTGAAATCTTCTTGTTTAACTGTTACACTGATAACTAATCACATTCTTGAATAACTAATTCAAATATTTATTTATCATAAGGCCAGTGCAAGCATTGACAATGTAAAAATACAGTGTATGCAATTAGATAAAATTACCTTGAACCTAATAGTACAAAAAATCAGGTAAGAAATTGTAGAAACGTTCTGATTAAATAGAAAGTGATTAAATCGATTTGAAACCTTTTTGAAGTTGTTAAGGAAGGTCTCTACACCAGTAATATACCAATTGTAAAGTCCGGAAATGGTTCAATTACATACTAAACAACAAGTACATAAAAACAGTAAAAATTGGAATAAATAGATAAATACATTAAATATTTTAATGAAAATTAGTTTAGTTAGTTATTTTTAGTTTTTTTAATTTGCTGAGTATGATTTTAATTTAGGTAGTTAAAAAGTGTTATAAACTTTATTTATTGATTATAAATTTACCTTTCTAAGGAGACCTTACACATCAAAATATCTTTACCAGAAAAAAAGTTATCAATGAAAAGCAATTTTTTACATTACAAGTTAATGTAAAAAATTTATAATATTTTTTTTTTTGAAGTTATACTTCTTTGCGCCCGTTAGACACTTTGGGATGGGATGTTGGTCGAGAAACCGCGTCACGCTGAAAAGTAAGAACAAATTTTTAAGAACTATCGATTAATCGATTGTTAATCGAAGAAATTTATCGAAGAAATTACTGATAATGATAATATAGGTGTATAATATAATAATGAAGTCACGTATAATATATTAAAGATAAATATATTGAATAATATTGAAAAATGTCTTATATTTCATTTATATATCCTGTCTGTTTGTGTGCGTGTGTGGGTGTATGAGAATGGCCAAAGAAGTATAACTTCCACCGTGTGGTCCGACGCACACCCAATTTTTTACTATTCATAAATATGCAATTATATGTGTATTACAGAATATGTTTAAATTACAGAAAATGAGTTATAAGATTACATTTTTAAGGATGATAGATAGAGAAAACAGTCCATGAAAAGTAGGAGGTCACATTCTTTGTACATTGTTTTTGTTCTCTTTTTTTACCTTATGATCTGCATATCTCTTGCACCTTCTTCTGGTGATTCCTTGAACGGGTAAGTGAGTACGGTACTAACATTGGACATGGTTTTTACTCTTTTTGAGATTCTTCATCCCATGCTCGACCTTCATTTCATAGTCATGTTTCTTGTGCCTTTGGCAAGCAGCTGCTCAGCAAATGGGACCATGAAAGACAGAGGAGATTTTTTCTTATGTTGGAGATCTTGGTACAAAATCCAGGTATTGACAACATAAGTCATGAGAAGTTTGTAAAAAACTATTTTCCACCATTTTTTTATTCTCTGTAAAAGTTGTAAACCCCAACTTTTTGGTTAGAAATATCAACGCCCCCCATCACCTCATAGTAGAGTGTAATGGCAGTAGGGCATGAAACATCCTTCATCTGGCCGTTTTGTTGCATTCAGTGCCATAAAAAGTGTGGTAGAATCCATTACAAACCAACTGAAAGAAAACAAATTCGTTTAGCCATTCTCTTAGACTATAGCAAAGCATTCAATTGCTTGGAACATGATTTGATTCTGAATAAACTATCTTTTCTGGGTTTTCAGGGCAGAAGAAGGAATTTGGTGGCAAGCTATCTAGAGGTACGCAGTCAGATTGTAGAAATACTTAGGACCATAAATGAAACAGAATGCACTTTTAGATCCCATTCTCAACCAGTAATAAGAGGAGTACCCCAAGGCTCAGTCCTTGGTCCCTTCCTATTTATACTGTTTACCATTGACTTTATTGACCACAGTAACGTCCTCGCCATTATTATGCAGATGACACAACACTATTTCTTCATCATGACACGGCACAGGGACTACACTTAGCAATTACTAATTCAATTGAATAAGCCTTACACTAATGCCTTCAAAACGACCTTGTAATTAATCCGTCATAAACCACCCAACTTAATTTCAGCAGAAGACACGAGCACATACTAGGAGCCCCTAATATCTTAGCAGAAAACCACTCAAAACTACATAGCATGACAATGATACTAATCTCACCTGGACTGAACATGTTAACACTCTGAGCAAAAAACTAGGATCTGGCATTTTTGTTGTGAGAAGAATAAAGTGGATAGCAGGACAAGAGGCTGCAAAAGCTGCATATCATGCCCTAGTAGAATTGCATATAAGTTATGGCCTGGCTATATGGGGAAGAACATCACAAAAGAATCATGAAAGGATATTGATCTACCAGAAAAAGGCTGTTAGGGCGCTGGCCAACCTCACTTCAACATAGAGTTATAGAGACACCTTTAAATCGTTGCAGATCATGACTGTCATTGCCCTTTACATTCACTCGGTAGTTGTCTACACTGACCAGACAGAGCTTGCTAGAGGGGAAAATATCCACTCCTATAGCACCCGTAGAGCAGGAGACTATCCTCTTCCAGCACACTACATCACACAATGTAGCAGGAAACCATCTTACATTGGACGGAAAGTCTTCAACTACCTTCCAGAAAATCTGAAGCCACTCAAAGGTCAACTACTGAAACTACGACTACCAAAGTGGCTAATGGAGAAACCTTTTTAGTCAATGAAGGTATATTTTGATGCAAGATAACTGACACTGTAAAGCAGGACCAGAACATTGAAAAGCTTTTGTAACTAGAATAGCTATATGACGCATGAACATTTCTTAAAGAAATTGTAATAAAGACAATTTGAGTGATTAATTGATTGGTTGAGGATCTATCACTGTAACTGCTTTAAATGGATGGACCTCTTGTTAAATAGACGTGTTAATAGTTTAAATATTATTTTCTGGGTGTTTGATAATAAAACTAGCTGTCATGTGTTTGTTCAATGAGTAGTATTTTCAAGTAAACTTTATTCTTTGGTCCGTATGTTTGTGAGATTTTAGCTTTAAAAATGTCATCCTTTTAAAAAATAAAATGACAGCAAGTTAAAAACTTACTTTGGTGCAATTTAAGTACAGAAGTTGTTTAAATTTAAATTACTATTTAAATTAAAAAAACTATTTAAATTAAACTAAGAAAGCTGTATATTATATATACAGGGTGTCTCATGAAAGGTGTCTCAAACGCATTGTGGGCGAACCATTTCACCAAGAACAATGCTGTAAAGTTTTCCCCCCAAAAATATATGCGTAGAATCAAATAAAAATATTTTCATTATTCTTAATTCTTAGACTTCAGCATTGATTGTCCAGGGTTCGAATCTTAAAATATTTGAATGCAAACATATATATCATATCAAAGGCATTAATGCCCTGAGTGTTTTGGTGCAATCGGATTTAAGTTTTACTTATCCGTTGTAAAATGGTGGCCAAAAGTATGTCAAAAATAGCAATTTTTTGTTTTTATCGTTAAATGCACAGCTTAATCTTAATATGAAATCCAAAAATAGTTCTGAATTCGTAAGAAAATGTTCTTCAAAATGATACCCAATATGGCTCAATTTTACAGTATTATATCTATTTTGTTTTTGTCTTTTTTTTATTTTTGAAAACCCCAAAACTCAAAAATCTTAAAAAGGAATAAGTACACACCAAATATGTAAAAAACAGACAAACTTTTTTATCCAAACAATAGCTCTATCTTGAGTAATAATACATTTGGGGTTAAAAACCTTTAAATTTGTTGTTACGATCTGGTTTAACTAAGCATGCTGATTCATTTGTCCTCTTCACTGTAATAGGTGCTTAAAGAGTCCGCCACCTACTTCAATACACTTTTCAATCCTTGTAGGGTAAGCTTCAATATCATGGATTACTTCTTCCCTACATTTGTGCACATGCTTCTCTTATTCTATCTTTCATGTTCTCTCTTGATATAGGGCAGCTTGATAAACAATATCCTTAATACTACCCCACAGGTAATATTCTATGCAAGTAAGATCTGGAGATCTCGCTGGCCAGGATACTGGACCCCCTCTCCCAATCCAATGTTCTGCAAACATAGCAGTGAGAGTGAATCTTACGTCACAGAGGTAATGTGCTGGACACTCATGTTGCATGAACCACATTTTTCACTGTCTTTCTACGGGAATATCATTAAGAAAAACTTAAAATCCATTGTTTATAAAGTTGTTGTACAATTCCCCTCTTAAATTTCCATAAAAAATGTAGACCAATTATTCGCCCATTGAGAATGCCACACCACACGTACAGTGACCATTACCTTTGGTGATTCACCTCCCTTACCCAATGAGGATTAGTAGGGCTCCAAAAGTGCATGATAAGTCTATTAACTTGTCCATTATTTATGAAGTTAATCGGTGCAAATGATCATTTGCTTCAAGTTCTTAGTGGAGTAAAATTTGATACAGGTGGAAACTATTGTCTTTAAGGATCCTGCTGATAGTAGGATCTTTTAAGGCACTGAGTAGATACCTGAGGATCAATTGTTACCGTAGCTAAAATATCAGCTGACCTCTGTAGTTTTACTACAGAGTCCCGTCTTTTATGATTCGAGAGATGAAATTGTCCTGTTGTTCGTATTCTATTGGCTAAGCGCTCAAAATTCTTATAACTTTGATAACTCTGAGTTCAGAATAAAGCCTTTCAGCAGCCCTGAAATTAAGGCCGTAGAACGTTTGGCACACATTTTTGGCCGATTTGGAATGGCACGATTGGCACAGTCATTAGAGGGGATTAAGAAGGGTCAACCTGTAAGTTTCAGAAAGGCACGATTGGCACACACCGCCCGGCCAGGTAGTAGCAGCCAGGTGGCCAGAATGCGGGAAAATGGGAACTTTTTTGCCCCCGCAAATTCCCTGCTGTGGTGCTTATTGAAGTAAGCAACTAACCTAACCTAACCTAACCTAACCTAACCTAACCTAACCTAACCTAACCCAACCCAACCCAACCCAACCCAACCCAACCCAACCCAACCCAACCCAACCCAACCTAACCTAACCTAACCTAACCTAACCTAACCTAACCTAACGTGAGGTTTAAATTTAAAAATTTGTTACATCACGGGCAAATGACTGCCACGCAGAGTTGACGGGAATAATAAAATTCCCGTTTTCCCTCGTTCGATGGCGTCTACCTGGTCAAGCGACTGTGCCAATCCTGCCTTTTCCAAGCAGGCGAGTTGACCCTACTTATTCCGCTCTAATGATTGTGCCAATACTGCCATGGGCAGAAGGTCCAAAAATGTGTGCCAATCGTCCCGTCCCCGAAATTAATTGGTAAGACAATCACCTAAAACCATTAACATGTTGAATGCTTCTTCATTTGTGTATGGCATTTTACAAAACATGAGATTTACATACACAGTAAAGGCAAATGAAATTGAAAACTAAAAAAAGTAAAATAGAGAGTAAACATTAACCATTGAAAAAAATGCAAATTAAACCAAAAACATAGTAAATTGATAATAAAAAAATTATTATTTAACAATTCTTTACAAATTAATTGAAACTTTCACTATAGAACCACAACTGCAACGTTTGTATAAAATATATTTGGTCACAAGCAATGAGAGTAATAGAGAACACATGCTTGGTTGCAATAATGGGTAAAATCATCTGATCGCTTTAATCAGCTGATAATAAGTGGGAGTGCCCGTATGTCTAAACACACGAGACGCACACAAATTTTATTATTCAAGATAGAGCTAATCTTTAAATATAAAAGTTTTCCATTTTTTACACTCTTTTATTTGTTATGAACAAGCCTGGCATTACCATTTAAGATTTTTGAATTTTGGAGTTTTCAAAATTGTAAAAAATGACAAATAAACAAAATGGATATTATATTGTAAAATTTAGCCATGTTGGGTATCATTTTAGAGCATTTTCTTAGGAACTCAAAACTATTTTTGGATTTCATATTAAGATTAAGCTGTGCATTTAGCGATAAAAACAAAAAATTGCTATTTTTGACATACTTTTGGCCATCATTTTACAACGGATAAGTAAAACTTAAATCCTATTGCACCAAAACACTCAGGGCATTAATGCCTTTGATATGATATGCCACATGATATATGTTTGCATTCAAATATTTTAAGATTCGAACCTTGGACAATGAATGCTGAAGTCTAAGAATTAAGAATAATGAAAATATTTTTATTTGATTCTACGCATATAGTTTTGGGGGGAAAACTTTACAGCAATGTTCTTGGTGAAATGGTTCGCCCACAATGCGTTTGAGACACCTTTCATGAGACACCCTGTATATGAAGCATATTAATAAAAAGAGATAAGTTTTTAAACTGACAAATAAACAGTTATTGCCATTTTAATTTTTTTTTTAATGTATCCAGTTTTGCTTGATAAATATTGTATAACAGCTGATCTAGAAAATCTAATATATCTGAAAAGAGATGTATTTTACTTAGTCTATACCATTAGTGGAGGTCAGCTAAATTTTAATTCTAAATTCTAGTTTAATATTTTATAGCTAGTTGATTTTTTTTTTTTCAAGAAAAACTTACTCTATTTCCTCTTTTCATATTAAAAACATACTCTCTCCTTGTTTGCAAGAATCAATTTAACAAAACAAGTCTTTTGTACTTTTACTTGAAAAGGTGCACTGCAATAACTTGCAGGCAGCTCAGTGGCTAAGCATTCAGACTGCAGAGGGCAAGGTCCAAGGTTTGAATTATTATTATTCATGTTTTTATTTAGTTTTAAGCAAAACATATTGACACCATTTATATACAGGGTGTAACTGAAATACTCAGACAAACTTCAGGAGGTTGTTCCTGGGGTCAAAAGAAACCAAAAACTTCTTGTAAACATATGTCCTAATATGCAACATTTTCTGTCTGTCTGTCCGTTTGTGTTTTTTACATTGTAATATTTTTCTCAGCAACAATCAAAAGTAGAGTGTTGAAATTTGGCACATATGTTATACTAGCAATATTCTATTAAAGAAAAAAATTAAGAAAATTTTTGTTCAATTTTTGTCTCTAATATAAAATTGCTAGTATAGCATATGTGCCAAATTTCAATACTCTACCTTTTATTGTTGCTGACGGACAATAAAAGGTAGAGTAAAAAAAACACAAACGGACACACAGACAGAAGACTGTGTATATTAGGACATATGTTTATAGAACTTTATGGTTTGTTTTGACCCCAGGAACAACCTCCTGAAGTTTGTCTGAGTATTTCAGTTACACCCATATCTTGTGTATAATTTTGAATAAAGTTATAAAAAAAACCCACAACTGAGCCTAACGATGGGTACTTCACTCGTTAAATAAAGTTCACACACAGGCCTGCAATCCCATGTGAACTGGTGAGTGAAGTTAAAAAAAAAAAAAAACAGAATTTATAAGAAAAACTAAGTACAACAGCAAAAAAGTTGTTCTGACAGTCTTACTATCCTCTTTTAGTAAAATAAAGACATCATTATAGCAAATCATGAACAAATAAATACATTATTATTCACATAAATCAAAGCAAATACAAACTATATATAATATATTTCAATTTTATTAGGGTATCAAGACTGGGCTAAAAGGTAAAATAGGTGTGAACCTGACAAATTTATGGACTTGAGGGTTGTAGGCATATTTAGTGTTGATGAGGCAGGTTGAGTGAAGCTGGCGCACAGAGAGCCACCTTGCAGGCTGTTTGCCAAGCCCTACCCTTCATGTGTTCATGATGTAAGGGATAATTTAATAAAGATAGTTAATTTTACCAATACAGATACTTTCAAAATTTTAAATAAAATATGCAAATCTTCATTATTGGTACTGTAAATCCATTTAGTGAAAGGGTATAGATATTAGCTAGTATGAGTTCATAAATGTTGAATAAAATGAAGGATATTTTTATCCAAAAAATGTCACTTTATTATCATACAGATATTCTGAATCAGTCAGTTTGCCCATCTGGGAAAGTTATTCTTATTATTAGGTATTTACAATTATTTGTAAAATCGATACCTGTAAAGTTAGCTGAAATAATGATAAAATATTAATTATTTATTTAGAGAACTGTGAAACGGGGATTTTTAGCAATAATCTTTAAGCAAATAACATTTACTCTTAATACTATGTTTTTACAACATACAAATCTATATAATTTTACCGAACCAGGAAGTAGACATATTAAATGAGAAAGTTAGGTTACAACTGCTTTAGCACTAAAAGCCTAAAATATTGGAGAAATGTCATGAGGTATTTTATTTTAACACAATTTATTTGTGTTGTTTTCTTTCCATTTCATATGGTTTTTTTTACTGTTCAATTGAGTCTTAAAAAATAAAATATTTACCTACAAAATTTTCGAGACTGATTTTTACTGAAGGGGTGGGGGTGGGTTAGAGCCATCACCCATCGGACAGTCAGTCTCGCGTAGCGCTCCACCCACTCTTGTAGTGTTGAAGACACTTTATTCTCACGATTCAATACATATAGATTTGTTACATATAGATAAGATACATATAGATTTTTTACATTTACATTCCAGCCTCGTGTAGCGCCTCACCCACTCTTGCAGTGTTTTAGCCACAAGTTCCCATAGATTCGATAGATATACATTAGATACATTTACTTTATTCTCAAGTTTTGTCACAGTTTCAATAAGTTCCATTCAATAAACTCAGTGATTACTTCTCATTTTGTTTCATTAATTATATTTCATTCAATAAACTCAGTGATTACTTCTCATTTTGTTTCATTAATTATATTTCATTCAATAAACTCAGTGATTACTTCTCATTTTGTTTCATTAATTATATTTCATTCAATAAACTCAGTGATTACTTCTCATTTTGTTTCATTAATTATATTTCATTCAATAAACTCAGTGATTACTTCTCATTTTGTTTCATTAATTATATTTCATTCAATAAACTCAGTGATTACTTCTCATTTTGTTTCATTAATTATATTTCATTCAATAAACTCAGTGATTACTTCTCATTTTGTTTCATTAATTATATTTCATTCAATAAACTCAGTGATTACTTCTCATTTTGTTTCATTAATTATATTTCATTCAATAAACTCAGTGATTACTTCTCATTTTGTTTCATTAATTATATTTCATTCAATAAACTCAGTGATTACTTCTCATTTTGTTTCATTAATTATATTTTTACCCGTTTTCAATTTGGCTTACCGCGGCAAAAATACACCGCTACAGAAACATACTGAACTAGTCAATATGTTCTAGTATTCATTCAAATTACAACTTAACGTAAAAAAGAAGTGTTTTAGCAACATACAAACTGAAATGAAACCAGACTTTAGTGGAAACAGTGGATCTCAAAAATGAAAACAATTAATGAATTATTCTATCATCCTTGATTAATCATATGTAACTGTAGCTTTTTAATATACAGCGTGTTGAAAAAGTATGGAACCACCTTCATTTCTCCTTACTGGATCCAGATAAATAAATGAGATTTAGTATACCTCTGTGGAAAGTTTTTTCTATCTTTTGATACAGTTTATAATTTTTTTCGGCCTAGAGAGGAGGGCTCGAAGAGGATTTCCTTAAAAGTTTAAATGAAAGGCTATGATGAGTTTCCCATCATTTTAAAGTCTATGTTTTCTGGATAAAACACCACAAGTTTCAAGTCAAAAGAACCACCATATCAGAAATGGCGACTGGTTAATCTTAAGTAATCTAAGAATCTATGATCTAGATATAATCTAAGAAGTTGTGATATTCGAGTGGGAATTTCTGATAGGGTGGTGGTTCTTTTGACTTGAAACTTGTGGCATCTTATTAAAAAAAATAGTCTTTAAAATGATAGGCAACTCATCATAGCCTTTCATTTAAACTTTTTACAATATCCTACCCGGGTCTTCCCCTCTACATTGAAAAAAATTACAAACTGCATAAAAAGATAGGAAAAAATGTTCACCAGAGGTAAAATAAATCTAAATCATTTATCTGGAACCATTTAAGAGATAAGAAGGTGGTTCCATACTCTTTCAACACCCTGTATGTTTACAATAGGAAAACCTATTAATCTTTATAAGAACAAGAGCTTACCATACAATAAATTATAGCTTCAATTCAGTTTGAAAACATTGTCAGATTTTTTCTTTATTTGAACTTACTTTGAACAGGTTTGTCTGGTTTATATAATTCCTTTTTTAATTCGTACTTTTCCAATTGATTAAAAAATAATGGCTGCAAATAATAATTGGTTTTAAAACCTCTGCAATTAAAATACAAAAAAATGCCAGTAAAGTACTTAGAGCCATTTCAATTGTCCAAACACAAACAATTTAGTACTGGTACCTTCAAAGTGCATATATGTATTGCATAATTTTAAGTGTATGACCATATTATAAATATATTATGATCAGCAGTCACAAGTCTACAAATGTAAAAGTCATAGGTCTAAGTTAAATGGGTTAAATGGTAGCTATCTTGGATTTGACACTAAACAAAAATAATACGATTTTAACACTTTGACTACGGACCCCATATTTTTATGGAGTAGCATAACTTCCGAAGAATGCGGATCCTGTAGTTTTATGGAATCAATGTTTTAATTTTGTTAATAGTCTATTGAGTAATAATACGGAGTATAGCAATCTAAATAGTCTCTGTGATGTTAGAGAGCCGTTTCACCGCTAGAATGCACACACTTGTCCTGTTGTTAGTCAGGACGATGAAGTTTGTAGCCACTAAACTGCACTGCTATTGTCTACACGTTGCAGAAACATCGTTTAGTGAGTGGACTCTATTTCAAAGTGTAAATAGAGCATGTAAATAAAAAAAAAGGATTTTATTAGTACTTATTTTACTTAATTTTGTATCAATTGAGCAATCAAATTATTGCCCTTGGTTTGATTTTTTTTCTTGCTAAAACACTATTACTAAAAAACTGATATTATGAGATGAAAAAATATGATTTTTAATTCTATACCAATAAAAAGCAGAAGAAATATAGAATCCAGTCATGTAAGTAGAACGTTTTTTTATGTTTAATGGTTTTAAATCTATGAATTTTTAAAAAGTACCAAAAATGGCAGCATTCTTCAAATGGCTTCCGTATTTAGGACCAGCACTCAAAGTGTTAATTTTAATTTGTTCAGTTTATACACACATAAATAAACTACAAAACATAATTATACTTCCGATGATGCCTTTTTATACAAGAAATACACACAAATACATAATACATACAGACACCTGTATAGCCAGCAGCTTTATATATTTTTGCAGTAATCTTTTGAGAAAATAAATAGCTCATATACATGTTTTGTAGAAAAAAACAATGATGAATCTCAACAACTTTGTCTCAGAATCAGTCTTAGAACATGTTTTTGTAATCCTAATAACGGATTTAATGTTGTTTTATAGTTCCCCCCCGACAAATTATACCATCCAATCTAAAAGATGCAATCATTCAGGTTATGGTAGATGAAACCAATCGTATTGCTATTCAAGTAATGAGCAAGTTACGAGTAAATTGTATTAGCAGATTGAGAAATGGAGGCCTACTAATCAAGAGGAAATAAAAAAGTTCTTGGGATTATAATTATGTATGGGTTTGATGCCAATGCCGAGGCTTACAGACTACTGGTCAAATATCCTTTACTGGAATTGTGTTTTAGGTAAGGTTCTCAGCTGGATTAGGTAGTAATTACTGTTAAGATTCTGGAATTGTAATTATAACTAGAAAATGCCTCAGGAATGCTGACTATCAAAAGACTCTCCCTTATCAACTATTTGAATGACCACTTCAACATGAAATAAATCTCCTGGTGAAGATGTTGTGGACGAAAGTATAAGATACCTTTTAGAGGCCGACTCCTTTTCTGTCAGTATCTTCTCAACAAAACTCATATGTATTCAGTATGTGATATGTACAAGTATGTGATTAGGTATTCAAAATTTTTAATATGAGTGGCTACAAGTTCAAAGTACAGGTTTTCATGGGAGCAGGGGCTGAAGCCGATGACAACCTAACTTAGCCTTAGCATCATCTGTAGTCATGGACCTATGGGTTGTAGTCAACTTATATACCTATGTAGACTTGGCCAACATGCTCTTATCAAGGAACACCCATCTTGTAGGAAATGTTATCAGTAATAAGGTACTGTTTCCACCCAAGAGCTCAGTTCCATTCAATGGCACACTTTGTAGGGGTGAGATGAACTATTTCAAGTACCCTAGTGACATTCGTTAAGAGAGAGGTTAGGATGATGTCCACGAAACATCCTGTTTATTATATCAACACAGGGAAAAAATCAAGCAGGGTAAACCTATTTTGAAACGTCTAGTTACGTTCACTACAACAAAGCAAAGATGGGAATTTATGGGTTTCTGATCAGATGTCGTCCTTCAGCTCTCCCATCAGGAAAACAATGTGATGGAACCACAAAGTCGCCGAAGAGTTTCTTTTAGGAACTGCTGTTGTCAATGGCTGGTAAGCATATAACAACGCTGTTGGGGTCACTGTTCAAAGTAGAAGGAAGAATGTATACTCATCACCATTCAGAGAGAAAATAGTGAGCGAGTTGCTAGGCTTACAGACGGGACAGGTTGAGCCTGTGAAACAAATTAGCCATTACTACTTGTCTGAAACATCCATATTCATTGGTGAAGGGAAGAACAAACGATGAGCGCAGAAGAATTGCGAAGAGTTGTGAAGAGTTGCCCGTACAGAAAACCAAAAGTTGACAAAGAATTTTATAACAGTTATTACACTATGTGATATGTGTCCTAAACTAATACAAGTAGACCAATGTAAATAATTCAAATTTTATCTAAACGTCTTTTATAGAATAAAAATAAGTATAAATATGCAATTTTTAATTAAAACACAGATAAATGTTACTAAGAAAATGTACCAACCCCGTCGGGTCGGCACAGTTTTTACTCATTCTAAAAAACTTTTAACTTAAGTTAAAATTTTTCAGAAATAAATGGATACTTTTTTACACTTTAATGAGATCTTATTTGCTTGAATTGTACATTACATAGAGGATAAATAGCATTAATGAGTAGCAAATAGTATTTTTGTAAGGCTTACATATCAGTTATGCTGACCCCATCGGGTTGGCATGGCAGCTAACATGTTCATGAACAGCGAAAAAACATTAAATGTTGTGTTTTTCTTCAAAAGTCACCCTCTGAGACAATTCAAATGTTAATTTAACCATACGGAAATGAGGCAATAGAGAAAAGCCAAATTTACGAATGGCACAATCATTTTGTGAAGGTCGCATAAACATCGAAGTTGACTCTCATAAAGAACGTCCTTTGATTGCAACTACAGATGACAACATTGAGCGAGATCGGCAAATTCTCTGTGCCAACAGAAGAATATATAAATCGTATGGTTTTTGTCAACTCCCATTTTTTTTTTTTATTTAAAATTATGTATAAGCTGAGTTTATACTTGGAAAAAAGTTCATAAGTCATTACATTGCAGTAAAAATTAAAAATGAATAAATAAATAGCAAATAATCTCCTGTCACAAAGCTAAATCCAATCCATCAAGCCATTTAAGACCTGCCTCACTGATTCTACTTATGCTAGCTAATTCTTCCATAAAACAACGCAAGGGGCACTCTGAAACTATGTGATCCATTGTTTGGATTGACTCCCCACAATCACATAACTGATCTACTGTCAATCTCCATTTATATTTCCAGTAGTTACATCTGCCCACTCCAGTTCAGAACCGATTCAACAATGTCCACTCCCTACGAGGGAGGTTTATCCCACCTACAGGCATTGACGTATCGTTCATGAGGAACTTATTTCGTCTATCAAAACTGTTCCACGCTATGGCCCAGGTAGTATTGGGCGATAAATTTGATCTGCTCAACTGGGCAGCAGTACGTAGAGGTGGGTTTCGAGATTTTAAGCGACCGTTCTGACGTGGGAAATCCTGGGTAATGGGGAAGTGCTGGGCATACAAGATCTTATTAAATTCTTAAGTAGTGCCTCCTGACATTCTTATTTCTGAAGTAGCTAACTAAGAACAACAGAAGAATAACGATTGATGGAATCACATCTGAGTTAAATTTATTATTTATCAGATGGCAGCATCTCCACCATTCTTCATGACCATTTGAAAATGCATCAAGTTTGTTTGTGAGAGGTTTAAAAAATTTTGCCTTCAGACCACTAAGAACAACGAACTTTATTAATATGACTGATGCAGATTCTGTTTTTTTTTTTTTTTTTTTTTTTTTTTTTTTTTTTTTTTTTTTTTTTTGTCTCCCAAAGACCAAGAATTTCTACAAAATAGTGAACAGGGAACTTTATACAGAAATTCTAAGACACTTACAAGATACCATTAGGAGGAAAATGGGCAGAAAGCAACCAAATTTTGCTGCATGAAAATTCCCCTACACATTGATCACTGTTAGTACGTAACTACCTAGCCAAGCATAGCGTTACCACGCTAGAACATTCTCCCTACTCACCTGATCTCGCGCTGGCTGATTTCTTCCTGTTCACATAGCTGAAAAGATCAATGAAAGGAGAATAATTTGCAGATACTGATGCTGTAAGAAAAGCTAACAAAAAGCTTTGAAAGACATTTCAGAAAATCAGCTTCAAAAGTGCTTTGAACAACTCTTTGACCAAAGTTATTTTAGCAAGAGGAGAGTATTTTGAAGGAAATGAGTTTTGTAAGTTTATATCCTTGTCCAATAATTATGTTTCAACCGATTCAGGGAACGTTTTAACTATACCTTGTATACAAAGTGAGGTTATGACTATAAGTCCTCTTAAAATGGCAGATGTTTGTTTTTATCTATCTTTGAACATGATTACTTTCAGTTAAGAAATTATTTAAGATGCAGTAGTGTTAAATTCAATTCAACTACTGGGCAAAACGAAAAATAATTAATTAACAGGCATACAAGTCATAAATATAAGTTTATAGATTTATGTCTAAATATTTATCTAGAACTAAAATTCCATGTTATTTGGAAATAACAATTCATTGTACAAAGTCTGAAATGTATTCATAACAGAGATTTGGTGATAATTAGAAACTACTAAGGTTTGATTTAATACTTTGATTTAAAACTACTAATGTGTTTAAATTTCTGAAGGTTTTGGATGTTCAGTAAATCCAGGATGGTGAAGCAACAATCAAGTACAACTCTTGATTTTCAAAAATAAATTGAAATCATATAAATATAAAATTTTACTAAACAATTTTTAAATAAAATATATTTATTCAATGAAAAATAATTAAATTTTGCATAGTTTTTTTAATTCATCTAAAATAATTTAAATAATTTCTATCACTTAATTTTCTGCTATACAGCAGCTAAAAGTACTATATGTGATTAGCAAAGATTCGGTAGTCTGTATACTTTATATGTGAATATGTATTGCCCCTTCCTTTTATTTTATATTGCCACCCTTAAAATCTAAACTGTCCAAAGAGAGGGTACGGTGAGATAAAGTGGTAGAGAGGGCTTTACAGCCCTAACTTTGCATCTTGAAGAAGAAATAAAGACTTTTTTAAATTTCTTTTCAGTACCGTAGTATATATTAATTAGACGATGGTATGCATTGATAACCCATAACCAAACCTTTAAATTAATAATAAGATTATTATTATTTAATTTAAGATATTCAAATTATTTAATTTACAATAAAACCAATATATTTTTTATTTTTAACTAGGCCTTTCGCCAGCAAAGTTGGCATCATCAGGCAACGCAACTTTTTGTTGTGTTGCCTGATGATACCAGCTTTGCTGGCGAAAGGCCTAGTTAAAAATTAAAAATATATTGGTTTTATTGTAAATTATATAATTTGAACATATTATTAAGTGACCAGTATCAACTCTCAACTTCACTAATAAGATTATTGTTATTTTTTATAGTTAACTAGCTGTACCCGCCTGCTTCGCTGGTCATAATATTGAGTTTGATTATATAATCAAAATGTGCAGCAATTTTTAAATTTTCTCTGTATCCAATTTATATCAAGTTTAGAACAGCTGATATTATGTATAATTTACTACTGTACTCAATTATTTTTAATTTTAAAAGTTTAGCCTACCACAATTTTATTGAATTTGTTTTTATTTAACAGCTGTTAATCAAATACAACAATCAATTAATATAGCTCCATAAGAATACCATGGGAATTTAGGAGGTCAGTGGGAGTGATTCCTGATGTCGGAGAGGAAAATCCTTCCTTAGTGATCCTCTAGGAGCCAAGATAAACTACGTACAAAATTTCAAGTCAATCGGATGTATAGTTTTGGAGAAATAGTGATGAGTGGTAAATGGCTTTTATATATATAGATACCTAAAAGACCCTTGGTTTCAAAGTCCAGACAAAGCTGTAAGTCTACTTTTAGAGGACACAAATTACTGTAATTGACTCTGAATCAGTGAAATATCGGGTTTCTCGCCATATTTAGCCATGTCCTGGGAATTGACTATGCATTTGGTAAAAATAAATTGTAAATTTTCCGATTAAAATCAGTTTGTTCTCTTAGATAAAAAAGTGTTAAAGTCTAGACAAATCTGTAAGTCTACTTTTAGAGGGCACAAAGTACTATATTTGACTCTGACTCAATAACATATTGTGTTTCTCGCCATGTTTAGCCATGTCCTATGATCTGGCTATGCATGCTTTAAAACTAATTTGTTAATTTTCCGATTAAAAACTGTTTGTTCTGCTAGATAACAAAGTTTCATCGTCTAGAAAAATATTTTAGTCTACTTTTAGAGGGCGCAACTTATGATAATTGACTCTGAATCAGTGAAATATTGTGTTTCTAGCCATTTTTAGCCATTTTCTATGACCTGGCTATACATGTGTTCAGATTAAATTGTACATTTTCCAATTGAATACAGTATGTTCTCCTAGATAACAAAGTTTCACAGTCTAGAAAAATCTGTAAGTTTACTCTTAGGGGCCGTAAATTAACCAATTTGATTTACACGTACAAATTGAAAATCTAGCTCTACCTAAGGATGAAGATAGAGCAAAAAGTCATAGGGCCAAAGTTGTAGATCGTCTCAAATAGGCACAGAAAATGATGTTAGTTTTGCTATAGAACCTTTCATGTAGCCACTACAGTTCAATTAGAGAAACACTGCTTTTGGCATTTAAAATTTTTGGCACTAAAAAGGCTGCCATCTCCGATTTACTAAGAATTTTTCAAAATCCGTTCTTATTGCACATCTACTACATAAGACCTTTGACTCTACAACATTTCAGCCTCGTAGGCTTAGTACTTTTTTAGTACAGCGATGAGTGAATGAGTCAGTGGTATTTGCCTTTTATAGATACAGATAGGGCATCCAAAGTACCTTCCTACCTACCCTTCGTTCTGCGATAAGTATTCTGAGTTCAAGGTATGTTGTACAAACGCTAGGTGGTGTGTGTCCACAAGATCACAGACAGGCTGTGGATGATTTTTACTCTGAAGAAATGTTAAATTCATGGCAGGCAAAACTTTCAAATGTGACTATTACGATACTGTGATTAAAGCATGTTATTTCCCCCCCCCTTAATATAACCCTTAATTATATATTATTTACAATTCCTATCTCAAGTAATAGGAATATCTGTTCCAGTAATTTGGTTAGTTAATGAGGTCTGTTAGTTTAAACTGCATTACATTTACATGGGTCTACACTAGCGCCCTACTACTGGACCTCAAAACAACTGATAATTAATTAGAGACAACAATTTCAACATTGTATGAGAAATTTAAGTGCTTGTATATAAAATCAATTGAATAACAGAGGGAATTCCCAAAAACCATGATGTTATACAGTAAAACTGTTGATTAGTTATGAAGTAAACAATGTTCGTTGGATTAATTAGTGTCGTGTTTGAAACATAGTTTTTCCAAAGCCAGAACAGAAGCGACTTTCCAAAGTATTGATGAGTCCATGGCAAAGTTCAAGAGTAGGCCGACTCTCAAACAATAGTTTCCTCTGAAACCCATAAAAAGAGCCATAAAGATTTGGGAAAGGTGCGAATCTGACAGTGGTTACTTTTATGATTTTAATTTGTATGCTTTTAAAGGGCTTGCAATTTACTATGGAACTTTGGGCGAAAGAGTTGTACGTAAGCTGTCAACGATTGTTGGAGGTGTCAAAGAGGAAGTGGTGTTGACCTTAGACCGTTTTTTTTATCTCAGTCAAAATGTTATGTGAAATAGGAACATCCCAGAGTTACAACATGCATTGGAAACATGGTAAATGTTTCAAAGTTTGAGAAACCCTTCAAAATTATGAAAATGAGTTTTTATAGTGTGATAAAGGTGTTCTAGCTGTATCATGGAAAGACTCCAAAGAGTTTGTCGTTCTTAGCGACTGTGAAACAGACACAGAAACAAGAGTAAAAATAATGTGACAAAACGGCTTGAGGAAGGATGTTCCATGCCCTACTGCCATTGCACTATACAATGAGGTAATGGGGGGGCGTTGATATTTCTGACCAAAAAGTTGGGGTTTACGACTTTGACAGAAAATCAAAAAATTGGTGGAAATTTGTGTTTTACAAACTTCTCATCACTTCTGTTTTTAATGCCTGGATTTTGTACCAAGATGTTCAACACAAGAAAAAATCTCTTCTGTCTTTCATGGTCCCACTTGCTGAGCAGCTGCTTGCCGAAGCCACAAGCAACATGACTGTGAAACGAAGGTCGAGCATGGGAGGAAGAATTTCAAAAAGAGTAAAAACCATGTCCAATGTTACTCACTTACCCATTCAAGGAATCACCAGAAGAAGGTGCAAGAGATGTTCAGATCATAAGGTAAAAAAAGAGAACAAAAACCATGTACAAAGAATGTGACCTTCCACTTTTTATGGGCTGTTTCACTATCTATCATGCTTAAAATGTGATCTTATGACTTATTTTCTGTAACTTAAACATATTTTGTAACATAAAAATAGTTGAAAGCTTGTCTACTCATTATTTATCTTAATTCTACTAGATATATAATATTGCACAGACTACCGGTGGGATACACATGTCCCACTCTCATAAACCAAAGGTACACATATGTCCCACACTCAAATACCATAGGTACACATATGTTCCACACTCATATACCATAGGTACACATATTTCCCACCCTAAAAAAAATTACTGATACAAAATAGTAAACATAGCTTTAAAAATCTAAACATCGTTTTTTATCATAATTTGATTTAAGGAATCTAATTAAATACAAATTTTTTAAATCGAAAACTAGGAGTGGAAAGGATTTAACCCTAGATGGTGACCTAGAACATACTGTATGCTGCATCAAACGCCTATCTCATCGTGGGCTAGAGCATATCATATGCTCCTGTGCATTGCGATATTAGTGTTCTACCATCGGCTGGGATATTGCCAGAAAAATAAAGGTAAACATATTGAACATGTAATATAATAGTTTTGGTAAGTTTTTGAAATAAAAAATTATAAATAGGTAAAGAAACTTTTGACCCTCTTAATTTAACTTAGGAATTGCTTGCATTTGACTAATAATTGAGCAATTGTAGAACTTTTGCAAATGGCATTACAAAATGGCAATAAGTGTCCGTTATTTTGTAATGTGTCAACCTTTTGAGGTCATATTTTCACCAAAATGTTCTAATTGAAAGGGGCTTCAATTTGGTGTACAACTTGGCCTATGCTTATATTTAAGACTTATTATCAAACTTTAGCGAGACGTCCCCTATATTATGGCAAAATGCATGTAATAATAGTTTAATTTGCCCAAAGCCTGCATAACAAATTTGGTCCTTCATTTTATTTCATAAAAAACTTATTTAGCCATTTTGGGACTTTACAGAATGCCTAAATTACGTACCACTAAAATCAGCCTTTTCAGAACCTCTCCCCTGTGTAACAGACTTGTAAAAGTAATACTAAATCCCCTCAAAAATTACGTAACACTATCACCAACCCCCCCCCCCTAATTTTTGTCATCCACTTTCTTTCATATTTTTATTTATTATAAAGGCATTGTTTAGACTTTCTTCTGTTTTTTCCCAATGGGGGAGGGGAGAATATATATATCTAACTTTAATATCTTTTCAACAAATCTTGTATTTTGGTGAAAAACAATAAAATGTTGTGAATGAATTCAAACAAATTGCTGAGGTTTAATAGTTACGTAACACTGTGTGGAACATCCCCAGCCTCCCCCGTAATGGTGCATAACGCTGCCGAAAACCCCCCTTCAGGTGTTACATAATTTAGGGACGGCCCCCTATATATTTAACCACTCATAACACTGTCAGGCTTTAATTTTACACACTCTCAATTGGAACAGTAGAAACAATTCAACTAGTTCAGTTAGTTGAGGGGCCTAATTAAGTACCCTAAATTTAAGTTTATTGATGTTCAAAACTGCTAATTAACTAGAAATGCTTCTACGTAAATACATTCCCTAATTGATCCATTTACAACTTCGTGTTTAGTATATTTCTAAACCAAATTAATATAATTTCATATTAAGTCTCAATAAATTGATATCATGCTCAATCACATCCTTATAACAGAATTCACTTTTATAGCATCAAATATAAGTCTGTCTAATCCCTGAGTAAAATCTCAGCATGAACTAATTCTAATCAATAGCCAATTACATTTTCATAGTTTATACCCTGAGATCAGCTATCATCAGCCAAAGAATGATATGAGAAATACTTTGTAAAACAAAACCAATCAGTAGGCAGATCAACTGTAGGAATCTAAACCATCTTTAAACATATATAGGGGGTTGAAGGGTCATCACCACTGCTCATGTATTGGTGGGTGGGGATCTAAATAAAGTGATCAGACAGTGAATAAGTAAGTCATAACCATACAGCGGCAATGACCCACCCACCCTCTCATACACGTACAATGATGATGACGCATCCACTCTACAAAACATATACAGTGGTGATGGTCCACCCGTCTCCCCATACATACATATTGCACTATTGGAGCCTACACTATACCAGTGAGGATATACAACGATATCCGTGTGTATGTAAATGTCTTGTCATTTTTTTGTGATAAATAAAAAAAATAAAATAAAAATAATTCTTATGTGCAATAACAACTAACTTACTACTAATCTTGCATAACTACAGGTAACAGAAGATGCAATCATGCAACTAACTACAACTTATTGAAGCAAAGCATGCAACAAGTATTTACTCTTAAATTATAAATTTAAGAGTAATTCTTTAAATTTATAATTTCTCTAAACATTGGTTTGTTTGAGTTAGTTTAACATAGTTTATGTTTGAAATTATAAATTAATAACGTAACGAAGTATTTTTTCATAGTATTTACATTAATGTTTTCTCATATCAACTCATAAGATACGAGTATTGATTTTACTTATAAAGACACATTTTAAATTTATATTTAAAAATATAATAATCCAGAGAAAATGTTTTTCATTAAGAAAATAAAGCGTTATTTACTGAAGTGAATTTATAGTTATTTTTCACCAATCGATTTTTATAATATTATTAACTTTGTGATAACTATAGTTTAATATTTAATATTAAAATCAAAAGTAACAAAGGGTTCACTATAACACTTGTTGCGGTTACACGTGTTTTGCTAGTGTTGCAGTGTTTATTTTAAAAAATCATAAAACTATAATTTATAATAAAAAGAATATCAAGTAGCATATTTCCTTGTTCAGTATGAAATAGAGAATTAGGAATAAAATATTTCAACTGGTTTTCTAAGAAAATTGTAAATGAAAAGTTTCATAGTCAAAAACATTTAAAATTATAAAAAATTTTCAAAAGTTTGCACCCCCTGTACAAATTACATGAACACTTTATCTAAAGTTCCCAAACATCCAAATTATAGTGAATTTCCTATTATTTTAGAATATATAAATACAAAGCAGCATATGTACATTTATGTATATCACATATACATAAAACCTAATGATTTCATCGGTAAAAAATGCCTTTGCAATGTAGTATGATCAACTAAATTTTTTAAACAAATTATAGAAGTATATAATGAGAACAAAATAATTTCTCTAAAGCATGGGAACAGAAGAGTGGAAGGATATATTATATGCAATATTTACAGTAAAAATAAGCCCGCTGCTGTTGTTTATTTACAACTATTCGTCAGAAAACCAGTGGGTAACCATTTGAGGATTAATAGTTCATAAATGGATAATAATTTAATTTAATACAAACTACCCTATTTTTCATCTATACTCAAAATATTTGTTTATTGAATGTATGTTCCTAATTTAAAGATATTATTTTCAGTTCACAATGCCCAACCAAACTTGTACCATATGCAGCAATATATTCTCCAAGAAATTTCATCTGAGGAGACACATGGATAGTGTTCACAATAAAACTACAATGATTTGTTCACACTATGATCATCAGTTCTCTAGGAGGGACAACCTACAGAGACACATAGGTCTCTCTCTCTCTCTCTCTCTCTCTCTCTCTCTCTCTCTCTCTCTCTCTCTCTCTCTCTCTCTCTCTCTCTCTCTCTCTCTCTCTCTCTCTCTCTCTCTCTCTCTCTCTCTCTCTCTCTCTCTCTCTCTCTCTCTCTCTCTCTCTCTCTCTCTCTCTCTCTCTCTCTCTCTCTCTCTCTCTCTCTCTCTCTCTCTCTCTCTCTCTCTCTCTCTCTCTCTCTCTCTCTCTCTCTCTCTCTCTCTCTCTCTCTCTCTCTCTCTCTCTCTCTCTCTCTCTCTCTCTCTCTCTCTCTCTCTCTCTCTCTCTCTCTCTCTCTCTCTCTCTCTCTCTCTCTCTCTCTCTCTCTCTCTCTCTCTCTCTCTCTCTCTCTCTCTCTCTCTCTCTCTCTCTCTCTCTCTCTCTCTCTCTCTCTCTCTCTCTCTCTCTCTCTCTCTCTCTCTCTCTCTCTCTCTCTCTCTCTCTCTCTCTCTCTCTCTCTCTCTCTCTCTCTCTCTCTCTCTCTCTCTCTCTCTCTCTCTCTCTCTCTCTCTCTCTCTCTCTCTCTCTCTCTCTCTCTCTCTCTCTCTCTCTCTCTCTCTCTCTCTCTCTCTCTCTCTCTCTCTCTCTCTCTCTCTCTCTCTCTCTCTCTCTCTCTCTCTCTCTCTCTCTCTCTCTCTCTCTCTCTCTCTCTCTCTCTCTCTCTCTCTCTCTCTCTCTCTCTCTCTCTCTCTCTCTCTCTCTCTCTCTCTCTCTCTCTCTCTCTCTCTCTCTCTCTCTCTCTCTCTCTCTCTCTCTCTCTCTCTCTCTCTCTCTCTCTCTCTCTCTCTCTCTCTCTCTCTCTCTCTCTCTCTCTCTCTCTCTCTCTCTCTCTCTCTCTCTCTCTCTCTCTCTCTCTCTCTCTCTCTCTCTCTCTCTCTCTCTCTCTCTCTCTCTCTCTCTCTCTCTCTCTCTCTCTCTCTCTCTCTCTCTCTCTCTCTCTCTCTCTCTCTCTCTCTCTCTCTCTCTCTCTCTCTCTCTCTCTCTCTCTCTCTCTCTCTCTCTCTCTCTCTCTCTCTCTCTCTCTCTCTCTCTCTCTCTCTCTCTCTCTCTCTCTCTCTCTCTCTCTCTCTCTCTCTCTCTCTCTCTCTCTCTCTCTCTCTCTCTCTCTCTCTCTCTCTCTCTCTCTCTCTCTCTCTCTCTCTCTCTCTCTCTCTCTCTCTCTCTCTCTCTCTCTCTCTCTCTCTCTCTCTCTCTCTCTCTCTCTCTCTCTCTCTCTCTCTCTCTCTCTCTCTCTCTCTCTCTCTCTCTCTCTCTCTCTCTCTCTCTCTCTCTCTCTCTCTCTCTCTCTCTCTCTCTCTCTCTCTCTCTCTCTCTCTCTCTCTCTCTCTCTCTCTCTCTCTCTCTCTCTCTCTCTCTCTCTCTCTCTCTCTCTCTCTCTCTCTCTCTCTCTCTCTCTCTCTCTCTCTCTCTCTCTCTCTCTCTCTCTCTCTCTCTCTCTCTCTCTCTCTCTCTCTCTCTCTCTCTCTCTCTCTCTCTCTCTCTCTCTCTCTCTCTCTCTCTCTCTCTCTCTCTCTCTCTCTCTCTCTCTCTCTCTCTCTCTCTCTCTCTCTCTCTCTCTCTCTCTCTCTCTCTCTCTCTCTCTCTCTCTCTCTCCCTCTCTCTCTCTCTCTCTCTCTCTCCCTCACTCAGCAGAAAAGAATAAAATGAATATTTCGAAGATGGTTTCAAGTCATATTAATAATTTATTTCTTAGCAGACATATTATTAAACCATGTTTTCTACTATGTCGTGTAGATCATATTATTAAACCATGTTTTCTACTATGTCGTGTAGATCATATTATTAAACCATGTTTTCTACTATGTCGTGTAGATCATATTATTAAACCATGTTTTCTACTATGTCGTGTAGATCATATTATTAAACCATGTTTTCTACTATGTCGTGTAGATCATATTATTAAACCATGTTTTCTACTATGTCGTGTAGATCATATTATTAAACCATGTTTTCTACTATGTCGTGTAGATCATATTATTAAACCATGTTTTCTACTATGTCGTGTAGATCATATTATTAAACCATGTTTTCTACTATGTCGTGTAGATCATATTATTAAACCATGTTTTCTACTATGTCGTGTAGATCATATTATTAAACCATGTTTTTAAAAACGTACCTCTCAGCACTTAGAGTGCACTTGGAGTCAGACTTGGAAAATTTCTGTTCCGACGTGTTCGACAAGATACTTCATGAGATGAAGACTTGTCAACTCGCCGGTTTGGGTTGGACCTTTGTCAGAGTTTCAAAATTTGAAATTAGAATAAACAAGTACAATCTCTTGAGAGGTTTGAGTCAAATTCCCATACCGAAGTGCTTGTTTTCCACAAGTGCTTTGGTTAATGGTTTTTTGATACAATTTTTTGTTTTATGTATGCATTATTGGCTAAATTTGTCACAAATATACCTGATCTTCCTTTCAGTTACCCACCAGCCATCAAGAGTTGATATGACTGGTCAGGTTTACAGTTTCCAGTTGCATTGAAAGATATTCCTAACTTTGAGAAAAAGAATAATATTACTATTAACGTCTATGGTATTGATTTATCACTTGTAGGTCAGACCATAGACAGCAAACCTATATTTAAAAATACTAATTTTCCACTTAAGGTATGTGATAGAGAATTAGTTGACCATAGAGATTTACTGTATGTTAAGGATGGTTACACTAAATCACTATGTATATATAAGTAATTTTGAAAAATTAGTAAGAGAGCAACTAACATGAAACTTGGTTTTCATATTTGTAAGAAATGTTTTGCAGATTTTGACAACAGACCTAACAAATTAAATTTAAGTGGTGCTGAAAGGCTTTCAGAACACAAAAAATACTAAAGTAGTGACAATCCTATCAGGATGGACCCATCCCCTGGTCTCAACATTTCATTCTACCATCCTGAATGCACCTAGCGCTCCAGATTCTGCGTTTACGCAGATTTTGATTGTGGACTCAGTCCTGTTCCTGATGATCAACCCGATCTCACTAAGTTCTTCTCTATACCCAAACAGATTCATATACCATATTCCTACAGCAATTATGTCAAATATGCCCAAGACAAGTTCACTGTTACCAGACTGTACAGAAGTGAAAATGTAGCAAGTCACTTTATGAACTCCATAAAGGCTGATGTGTTGCATATCGGTGATATCCTGTATGCCAATTCAATTCAATTCAATTCAAAATGTCTTTATTCAAGTATTGTACAATACATACAAATGAATGGCGTCAAACAATTCTTATTCTAAGTACTAAAACTAAACTAGTTATTTATAAACTTGTAAATACAATAAAATTATACATATTTTCAGTATAGATACATACTATTTGATTTTTTAAGTGTATTTAATTTTTACCCAGTAATTGAAGAAATACTTTTTAAATAGAATTCATCAAATCCATAAAATGTATTAATAAGTAAATATTCTTTTAATTTAGTTTTAAAGATTTTATCAGAGGGTTCACCTTTTATTTCTATTGGGAGGCTGTTAAAAAATCTAACACCTGTATATTTTGGATTATTTTTGAACATTTCTTTGGTATGTAGCTTTATTTGAAAGTCTTTCTTGTTTCTTGTATCATACTGATGAGAATCCAATTGTTTAGGAATTTCCTTCTCATTAGTTTTTATGTGGAGAATAGTTCTATAAATATACATGCTATAAATTGTCATTATTCCTAATTGTTTGAAGTGTTCTCTACAGTGTTCATTGACTTCAAGATTTAACATGAGCCTTATTGCAACTTTCTGTAGATGGAGGATTTTATTTAAGTTAATGAGGGATGTTGCTCCATATACTTCAATACCATAAGTAATGTGGGAGTGAAGTAGAGCGAAATAAATTGATTTTAAAGTCTTTATGTCACAAAAGGGTCTTAGTCTTCTAATAACAAATATACCAGTGCTCAATTTGTGGCAAACTTTATTGACATGACTTATCCAACTAAAATTTTTGTCCATATTAATTCCCAAAAAATTAGTTTCTTCAACAAAGTTTATATCTAGATTTGTTATGATAGAGTATTTTTTTTTAATTTTTACATCTAAATTTCATAAAAGTTGTTTTTTTGGCATTTAATAATAAATTTTTTTTGGCAAGAAAATGTTTGATTGTAGTTATATATTTTTGAATAGTATTTACTGCTTCAGCCATTGTTGAGCTAGATGCTGAGAGGCTTATATCATCAGCATACAGGCATACAGCATGATTAGTTGCTGGATCTGAAGTCTTCAGAGTTTCAGGCAAATATCCGATATATGCAAGAAACAAGAAAGGTCCAAGGATCGATCCTTGAGGTACCGAATAAGGAATTTCTTTTGTTCCTGATTGAACTGTTTTTAATTTATTGTTAGTTGTATGTCTAACTTCTACATACTGCTTGCGCCCCTCTAGATAAGATTGAATCCATTTCAATTCTCTATCTTTGACCCCATAAATTTGTAATTTTTGAATCAGTCGATTATGACAAACGCTGTCGAAAGCCTTTGTCAGATCCAAGAATGCATCAACACTATGCTCTCCTTTATCTAAGCTATAGATAATTTGTTCAGCAAAACTTATTAATGCAGTTATGGTTGATTTGTTTTGTCTGAATCCGTGTTGTTCGAGGTCTAACCAGGCACGGATCCAGAGCAGTGAATTGGGGGGGGCGAACCTACCGGGGGGCCTGGGGGGTATGGAATACCCCCCAGTAAGGCGGGGGGTCCGGGGGTCCTCCCCCGGAAAATTTTTGCTATTTTAACGTCCTAGAAGTATTGTTTTTAGCAGTTTGGGGGGTGTTTTTAGGGTTTAAATATAGAAGAATACCTAAGTTCTGTAATCGAAAATAAGTTTGGCATAAATTTATTCCAACAGCTGATTAATGACACTAGTATAAACAATTAATTGTCAAATTGGTATTGCCATAGGTATTGCCATTGATACTTCTTAGAACCCCTGGGGTAGTTTCCTGATGTAATTTCAAAATAAATTGTACAACTTCGAAATAGCATTTAAGTATATACATTTAATATCACAACTATTAAATAATAAAATGGATTTCATTGGAATGTTGTATTGTTAAAATTTTATGGAAACAGTTTAATGAGCAACAACTTAATCATAGTTTGGACAAAGTTAACTGTGTAGAGTTACATTTAACACATTCATTACACAACCATTAATATAATAACTCAACTATTAAATCAATGTCGTCTGTCAATCAGTGTCTCGGCGTCTCGCCACTACGTCGGCGCTAGACACGCAGTGTTGCCGGCGAAAATATTGTATATGCCTACCAATTACCAACCGACGACTCGGAAATTCTCCTTTCTACAAACTCAGACTACACATCCGAATATTATATATACTGTAATAATATTAAGACGGTAACAATTTCTAATGTTATTTTCATGACGGTAAATCAAATATTTTATTAACATTTTATTCTAAGCGTGTAGGTACATTTTTTGCTTTTTTCCGTTTGGGGGGGGGCGATTGCCCCCATCGCCCCCCCCTTAAATCCGTGCCTGGGTCTAACAATTTATTTACTTCAAAGTAATTAATTAATTGGTTCAATATACACTTCTCGAATATTTTTGAGATTGAAGGCTGTACTGCAATTGGTCGATAATTTGATTTTTCTGTTTTATCCCCTGTTTTAAAGGTTGGTATAATTTTAGAAATTTTCAGTTCATCTGGGTAGACTCCTGATATTAGTGACGCATTAATAACATGAAGGAGTGGCTTCAGGATTGCCCATTTTGCGTCTTTAATAATTCTGGTAGGAATTTCATCGTAGCCGGCAGACCATTTAGGTTTTAGTGAATTAATAATGTCTAAAAGTTCCTTCTCATTAATGGTCCTACAGTGAAATTTCAATTTTGTAGTTGGGGCTTCCATACTCTTTGTGTGAGAAATGGTTGGTAGGTTTGGTAATACATAGTTTTCAACCACTTCAGAAAAATAATTGTTTAAAATATTAGCAACTTCTAAAGGATTTGATTTAATTTGATAATTTTGTTTCAGTTTTATTTTAGTGGCAGTAGATTCTACATCTTTTTTTATCTCTGAGTTAACTAATTGCTAGACAGTTTTTGAAACATTACTTGAATTAGCTATCTTGTTTTTGAAATAAGATTTTTTTGTAAATTATATTTTTTCTATATTGTTTTTTCCCCCGCTTTAGTAATTTTTGTAACTGTTCATTTTTGTTTTGTCGGTAAAAATGATAATTATTCATTAGATTTTTGCGTTCAAATTTAATTTCATCGTCTACCCATTCAATAAATTTATTCTTAATTCGTTTGTTAACTTTTGGAAAATTTTTATAAAAATAGTACTTCAAGACGTTATAAAAATAAGAGAATTTGTGTGTAACTGTGGTTTGGTGCAATTCAGTCCAGTCTTCAGTTTGAAGCTCCGTAATGAATCTACTAATATTTTCTTTGTTAAAAACTCTTACTAATTTACTAAGTTGTTTATTACTTTTAAATTTTACAAAATCATTCATTGTTAGCAACTGACCATCATGATCTGAGAGTGATGTTATTCAGGAGGCTACTTTAAAATATTTCCTCTCAATGTTTGGTACAAAGTTATCCAATGCAGTTTCACTGTCCTCAGTGACCCTAGTTGGTAGGGTAGTCATATAATACATGTTGTGCATGTTAAGCACATTGACAAAGTTATTCTTTTTGTTATCATAAATCAATACATCAATATTAAAGTCCCTCCCAACAATAATATTACAATTTATTTTTCTTAGCCTACTTAAAAATAAATCAAACTTCTCAATAAACAGATCTACATTTCTAGAGGGTGTTCTGTAAACACCTGCAATAATCAGTTTAACTTTGTTTAAAGTAATTTCCACGGCACAGGATTCAAAAATTGTATCTTCATTTAAGGACGATGTTATAGTTTTTGCCTCAATCCCATTTGAAACGAGAATCAAAACTCCACCTCCTTCATAATGGTCTCTAACGTAATAACCAGCTATTTTAAAACCAGTTATGTTTATTGCCGTTATTTCATTTATTGTTAATTCGTTTTTCGCTTAATATAACTATGTTAGGTTTTAATTCTTCAATTGTAATTAATAATGCATCAATTCTAGTTGATAAATATTGGATATTTTGATGAAATATGGTTAATTTATTACAATTTAGTAGGGATGGATTTTTATTTTTTGTATTTTTTAATCCGGATGATCTTCTTGGAAAAAATGTTATAAAAAAGTTCCCTAACATTTTGTGGCAATTACTTCAACTTCATCTGCATTTTTAGGTAAATACTGGCTTATTGTGTTATTTAAAGATATAGGAACAGATTTTACATTATTTACAAAGAGGCTGTTACCCTCAAAAGAGGCATTTGAGCAAATTACTGAGTCTTCTTTCTGTCTTGCACTAGTAAGCATCATGGTAGTTGTTTTTGTCACTTCCGGGGAGATACTTTTATGTCCCTCATTGGTATTTGCTGATTCCAGATCTTTTTCTTCACCCCAACAGACAGATGCAGCCCATCCTGACTTCCACAGAGCAGGTTGTGTTTGATGTGGCCACACTTTGCTACCTGTATGGCAAGGGATTCACTCCTGAAGATAGTAAATTCCTTGACCACTCACATGCAGCATACTACTCTTACAGAAAAGCTGCATCCAGATCTTGTAATCTTAAGTTCAGGGAGCAGGACACTATAAATTGTTATTTTCAAAACCTGTCGAACTATGATGCCCATTTCATTGTGCGTGAACTTCGTCTTGACCAAGGTCCCATCGGTTTGGTTGCAAAAAGCAGTGAGAAGTACATAGGTTTCATTCAACACTTTCCTTACAGGGGTGCCCAACACGGCAATTTTAAACTTCGATTTCTAGACACCTTTCGCTTCATGTCATCAAATTTGGCAAAACCTGCAGATGATCTTCCCAAAGAATTTTTTAAGGAAACTAACAAATAATTTCCAGATCCTAGTCACTTTGATCTTATTACTAGGAAAGGAGTTTTCCCCTACTCTTATGTTACATCACCCGATGTGCTTAATGATTGCCAACTCCCACTTAGAGAAGCTTTCTACAACAACTTAACGCTCAAACACATTTCTGAGGCTGATTACAGTCATGCTCAAAATGTGTGGAGCACTTTTGGCATCCAAAATCTAGGCTTCTATTCAGACCTTTATCTCCTAACAAATGTCTTACGTCTCGCAGACAATTTTGAAAGTTTCAGAAAAATGTGTTTTAAAGAGTACAAGTTAGATCCTGCCCATTACTTCACCCTACCCTCATACGCTTGGGACTGTATGTTAAAAATCACTGTGATTGTTTTAGACACTATCAAAGACTTTGACCAATACCTCTTCTTTGAGAAGGTTATTAGAGGAGGAATCACTGAGTTCTGTACCCATTATGCCCAAGCAAACAATAAGTATTGTGAAGATTATGACAGCACTAAACCTTCACAATACATAGTATACCTGGATGCAAAGAACCTTTACGGATGGACCATGCCTCAAAACCTCCCAACAGGTAACTTCCAATGGTTAAGTCAAAGCGAAATTGAAAAACTGCAAATTTCCAGGCTGGCTGATGATGGTAACATAGGGGTTGTTTTTGAGGTACTTAAAATATAGTGCTTCTCTCCACAACCTGCATAGAGATTTCCCCTTCTGTTGTGAAAGCAGTATCCCACCCAATGGAAAACATCCAAAATTAATCACTACACTGACTGACAAAAAGAACAAAATCATTAATTACAGAATTCTAAAACAAGTGTTAGCTAACGGGCTCAAAAATTCTAAAATTCGTAGAGTTCTGTCTTTTGATCAATCACCTTGGTTGAAGCCTTACATTGACCTCAACACAACTACGTAAATGAGTTTGAAAAGGACCTTTTCAAACTCATGAACAATGTGGTGTTTGGAAAATCAATGCAAAACATGCGTAAATATGTAGATCTCGGATTGGTATCAGATTCAAAAAAATTTGAAAGGTTGTCGCAAGGTCTACCTTTCTTGATTGCACATACTACTCTGAGGACCTTACATTAGTTCATCTGGAGAAAACCTGCATTGTATAAGACAAACCCATTTACGTAAGTATGTGGGTATTAGAAGTGAGCAAGTGGTTGATATACAACTTCCACTATAAAATGCTTTATCGATATGATTCACATATTAGGCTCCTCTATTCCGATACACTCACTGACATACCTTATCCAAAGTGATGATGTCTACAGAGAGTCATCACATTTGGATGACTTTGACACCAGTGAGTACCCTACAGACCATCATCTTTTCAGCTTAACAAATAAAGAAACCCTTGGTAAGTTTAAGGATGAAGTCACCGGTAGGATTCCACCAGAATTCATTGGTCTCCTCTATAAGTTATACTGTTTAGTTGTTAATTGGGCAACGCTAAATGATAAAGATAGCATCATTAAGCAAGCTAATGGCGTCCTAAAGGCAGTTGTCGAATATGTGCTAATAGTAGAAGACTATCGCAAGTGTTTATTTGATAAGGAGACAAAATTACTCTAAAAACTTGTTTTGTCTCTAATAACTGTATCCACTGTGGAGATAAATAAACTATCATTAAGTCCGTATGGTTACTATTTATTAAAATTACTTTTATATATAATGTAACGTTTTGTTAACATCTGTTGTACTTATTCACTCTTATTGATAACTAAACGGATAGAAAATAAGAAGATAATAAATACAGTTAAATGTTTATTTTACTTAAATTAATTCGATGAAACTGCGGGTTTGAACTGCTTTGCGAATTCCTAGTTAGTTTTATAGAAAAAAAGTATAAAAATGTTTAGTTTGAGGTTTTTATTTTTACCTATTTTTCAAAACTAGGCGTATGTATTCAAAATATCAAAAGCAAATTTAATACGCAATATGGTAACATTTAAAATGACACCTCATTCATAACTTTTGGTCAATCAATGACGAAAAAATATGGATTCGCAAATAACATTGTTCTCATGGGATTAAAGCCAATATGGCCGACAGCCTCTGCAGACTCTTAAAGTTGAACCTCCATCCGTTTCTCCTTAAAAATATGATATGATCAGGAACTGGTCTCCCGAATCTATCGAAGAACTCCTGGTAGCCATGATTGTCCAAAAAGAATGTATCCCAAACTTTGTGTGTGGGTCAGTGTTTACAGCAATAGCTGTATTGGGAGCTATCTTAAGTGGAAGATGGTCAAATGCATAAACTCCAACATTTTGAATTGGAAGTTTTCTTAAATAATGTGTAATTTGAAGTGAGTCCATTACTTTTTATAACGATAAACTAACTATCTTCTTAAGTTTAATAAGTTTGACAGAGCACACATATGTTTAATCCATTTGTGATTGTGTGATAAAGAGGAGATTTTTTTAATGGGAGTTCAAATTGATTGATTAGCGACTGATTTATGAAATTAATGTTTTTTAAATTGATTTACCGGAAGACTAGCTAGTAATTTATCATGTACTAGCAAAAGAGAGGGGGGACAGACAAGAATAATTTTTTTTTTTAAATTAGTTAAAAGTAGAAAGTTGACTCACCAATCTCTATTATCGATGGTGGGTCAATAAAACACACCTACAGAGACCACGTGGTTCAGTGTTTAAGGCCGAGAGTCTACACTAGTCGCAGCATTGTCACCAAGCTGGAAATAAGCCCAGTACAAAGTCACTAATAAAGAATCACTTCCGCGGATGGTCAAACGGATGTCCATGTCCTATGAGCGAGGAAGCCGGGACAAACCGTCAACACGTACTACACAAGGAAGTTCTAGATCTGGTTGCACAAATTTAGAGGGGTTTTAAATAATGAAAATTAAATTTTGAATGGTTTTGAATTAGAAAAAAATTAAGATATGAGACAAACTAATCTGTTAAGAATGTTAGAGGAGATCCATAAAAACCTCAAAGTGTGGCGGGTTTGAATGTGAGATCATAAAACATTGTGTCTATTGAAACTAAGAGAAGACGACTGACTCCTTCCACACATTCAACGCTGAGGAGAGCAGAGTGTCTGCATTTGTAAACCAATGTGGTTGCAGAATATGATCACCTGATGTTCATATCAGATGAGGAATTTGTATTTAAAGCTTGAACTATGTAAGATTCTCTTTCTCGATTGTGACTTACAAAACTAGCATTTTGTAACAATTAAAACATGGAGTAGCTAAATTACAGTAATTAAAATAAAAATAACTTAAATACTAAACATACCGGCCCCCTTGAAGCAATACAGCTTTCAACAAGAAACTATTATTTACATGTTAATCTTAAACAAGGAACATAATAGGGGCGGCAGTCGTCACTTAAGAGGAAGAGGGGACACCTTCACAGCAGGCCGAGTAAGGCTCCCATCTGCTGTCTTAAGTTCCACAACTCGTACAACACCGTTTGTGCCTAGATGAGTGCTGGTGATCCAAGCTAGATTCCCTTGAGGAACAGAAATTGGTGTATTTTCTTTTGAGATTCTGATGACAGAAGCAATTCATTGATTATTTTACGTATAATTGAATCTGCACCAACAAAGTTGGTAACACAATGGACATTAGAGCATAGCCCTTAAAACAAAATGAGTGAGGGAATCGATGAATGCTTCGGTTGATATGTCAGTGGTCACTTCCAAATGTACGGCCTTTGTTATCAAACAAATAAACACACAAATGTAAATCTTTATGTGCCAAAGAGAGTGCAAATTAAACAAAAGTGCAGACACTGTAAACGATCCGCAGTAGTCCATTCCAGTTAAGAGAAAGGGTCATGCAGGAGTTACCCGGGCGGCAGGTAGATCACCATGAGAGGAGCACCTTGGAGAAAGAACGTGACAAATAACACTCAGTACTATTAGCCTGGTGAAAGGTGTTTACCATTTAACTTGACTGAAGTTGTTTGTCACAGTATGGGCGAGGGATTTTTTATAAGCTACAAGTTGTTTATAACTAGAATCTAAATTTTTCGGTAACAACCGCGTCAAGGTACTATCTATAACATTTACAAGATAACCAGATGTTTTGCCCATACTGTGGTGTGGCATCCTCATTGGTTTTTCTGAGACTAGCCACTGAGGATGCCTAGTGTCGGAGAAAGTACTAACACTCGGCATAATACATTTTCCAAAGCATCAATGAAAAAATTTAAATCAGAATTAGGAGCGCGGAATACAGATAAAACAACTAAATCATATTGTAAGAGGACAATAGCTGAAGCTTCACAAACAAAATATGTACAATAATCAGTTAATATATCATTTCATACATTAATTTAAGTTTTATTAGAATTGATAAGCCCCATGTGTAAGGGGTGGCCTTCTACAATAACTTGATCCGACAGTAAAACCTTCAGGAACATCATACAATGGTACTTCTTTATGACACAGCCAGTGTTCACCGAGACAAATCAAATGGGTTAATGTCCGTTTTAAAATAATTTCAGGCTGTCCAAGTTTTCCTCTGAGAGATTGAATGTTTAAAGTTAAAACATTGATATTAAAACATGTTTCAATTCTAAAGGATTCATCAGTCATTGGATTGCCACCACATGATTTCCTCACACCTTTACTACCTCCTTGGAAATGGTGTTTAAAAAATACTCTTGGGTCCTAGGCTGAGAAGTGATTATTGGATCTTCATATTCGTATGAGACGTAGGAAGAACTGTTTTATTTAAACCTGTTTGCATATTTGAAGTAGATGCTGGAGAAGCGAAATCAACTATCCTAAGTGAACATGATCTCTTTGCATTATGATTTTGGATTGGGTCCGATATCTTACTATCAATAATATTATCCATAATGGTTATTTTTGTTCCTTCTGGTATATTCCAGCCTGCCTCCAGGGATGTGTTTGGTGGGACTGTAGTTGTTTAGGTGTTGAGAGTGCAAAGTTTTGTTCACATTGTTTGACAAGGAAGGAAAATTTGTTATTCTATTTTTGACATGATATGATTTTGATATTTTTTTGTGAGAATAAAATATTATTTGTTAACAGTTTTACTAAAAAATTCTTTCCCTTGCTGTTTACTGTTTAAACTAACTCCATCTTTTAAATAAAACTTCATTGATAAGGGACTCAAATATATATATTTTATATTGATCAATCTATGGAAGATACCTTGTATAAATAAATTAGCCATAAATATGGCATCATTGATTCCATGGTTCAGTGTAAGGTCTCTCCGGAATGGAATACCACATATCAATTTTGTTGGTTTTATAAATGTTTGTAGTTGAGCCTCCATATGTCTGTAAATATTTTGTATATTACCATTATAAACATCATTTATTCTACAGAAAAGCACGAGAAAGTCATCACTCATTAAATTTCTATTAACATATTCTAAGACATTGCATTTTCATTTAACATTTTCTGGGTTAACATTGTACTTAATACTACTAAGTTTAAATTTATTATAAAAAAATGTTTAAATTTTAACTTTGAATTAAAAAAGTAAATAAATTAAACAATTTTTTAAATGCAGTCGATATCAAACTGTGACGTCACCATGCTGTATTGTATTGCTTAGTATTTTGTTTTAGGGTTAATTGTAAGAAAGGGCATAGTAGCCCTAAATTTGCCCTTTTGTAAACTGTGAATTTGCAAATAAAGACATTTATTTATGTTGTGATGTCACTTCAAGTTGTGAAATCACTTCATGGTCTACTGAGCATCGTGTGCCGTCATGCTCCACTGAGCAAACTTATTTGCATAATCTTAGAACTTAGACTTATGTGGCCGGTGTCATAACTAGAATCTACATTTTCGGGTGACAACCGCGTCAAGGATCTATCTATAATATTTACAAGATGACCAGACGTTTACAAGATGGAGTCTCAGAGAAACCACTGAGGATGCCACACAGTATTGGCGAAACGTCTGGTCATCTTGTAAATATTGTAGATAGTACCTTGACGCGGTTGTCACCGGAAAATGTAGATTCTAGTTATTTGCATAATAGTGGGGTAGAACTCTTACAAAGCCTCTACTTGTGTCCTTAGAGAGAGAGTCCACATTAGCAGACACCTGTCCGTAGGCTCGAGTTTATAAGAAATAATATTCCATGATAGGTGAAATAGATACTTAACAAAACGTATCCATTTAATAGTGATAATTTAGGCTTCAGGCAAGCTTAATTTACTGTGATTGCTAGTCAGTATTGTAGCAGCAATGCATTGAAATGGTTACTAATACAACAGCAAGCAAAATGAGGGAACAAAGTTTAGGGGGGGTTAAGTGTCATTTAGGTGGTGATCATTATCATGTACGTTTACTTAAAAATGAAATTAAAAAACAACCCAATAGCATAAAGCCATAAAAAAGATATCGAAGTGCAACTGAATAGTTGGTCGTGATAGAAGTTTTAATGTGTGAATTGCATGGAATATGTAGCATTGAACAGATTTTTAAATATAATGATGCAATTGTTCAGTTGCAAGTGAGCACACTCTCATATAAACTTATGCTGAACAAATCTTACAGTCGTTGTTTTTTTGTTTTTGCTTACTAAATTGTTTTTTTGTTTTTAATAGGACTGTGCAATTAGTCTTGCATTGGAGCATGGTAATGTAGATTTAATTAACCCTACACAAATTGTTTGTAAATTATGACACTTTGGTCATACAACAATAAGCAGCTGAAATTATTATCCACCCCTACACGTTCAGTGGAAATTACTCATCTACCCACCCCTCCACGTACAGTTGTTAAGAAATTCACAATTTTACAAATTTATTAATGTTCCAAACATTCTGAAGGCTTTTAAATATTTATAGTTTTCCAGTTGAGGAACTCTTCCACAGTATAAAAGGGATGATTCTCCAACCATTGAGTGATTCGTTGCTTCTTCTGCTTAAATGTTGTTCCTAGTTTCAGTTGTTGTGGCTGTCCAGCTTTTATGGATAACTTCACAATTTTAACTCGAGACATCTCCAACTCCATCATGAAAATTGAAATCCTGAAAGAAATAGCAGAAAATTATGTGTACAAATTTTATATTAAAATATTACGAAAATAAATAAAAAACACAAACTAACGTTTTAAAAGGAGACACTATCAGGCAGCATATTTTTATTTTTTAATCACGGGCCAGTACACAAATTGATAACAGATTACCGAAGTATGTCAGTGGTTAACCAATTTGACCACGGGTAGCTACTAGAAAGCTTCGCCCTCAAACCCCTGTAGGGGTCTCAGTGATATAGAAATCATTTTAAGGTATGATTTCTGAAAATATTGTGAGCTACTCATTTTCAACAAATTGCATGATTAAATCAAATTCTTTATTAAGCCAAATTGACAAATAACACTTGCATTAGCTAAGTCAACTTAAAAAATAAATCATTTGACAGAAAACATTCTTAAGTTAAACAAAAAATAATTAGGCTTACAAAAAGAATCATAGTGCTAACCTCCAGTTACATAATTATATGGTACTTATTATTAAATATTTAATAGTCACTAAACTCAGATATTCCCGAATGTTGTAACAGGAATAATCCAGAGGATAGTTTTTAAGATGCCTTCTAAATTTGGAGGGGTTAGATTCCAATCTGAGTGATTGAGGAAGACTGTTAAAGAATTTAATTCCATTGTAAAATAAATGTTTTTTGACAAATGAAGTTGAATGTTTTGGGATTGGTATTTGCTGGTGTTAGGCAAGAAATATGGAGATTTAACTGAAATTGAAAGATTAAAAAAATTCTGTCTGACGAAAGTTAGTGTCTCTAAAATGTATATTGAAGGTAAAGTCAAAATTCTCAACTCTTGGAAATAATCCCGGCAGGATTGGTCTCTGCATAGTGAAAAAAACAATTCTCACCGCCCATTTTGACATTTAAATAAGAACTCAATGATTTACCTCCATACCCCCAAATAGGCGCTGCATATGCCAAGTGGGGGTAGATAAGTCCATAATATCCTGAAAGAAGGACATCAATGTTAACTGTGTTTTTTAAATTGCGCAATACAAAAACACCAGAACTGAGTTTTCCAGAGACAAGCTTGACATGATTATGAAAACTAAGCCTTTCATCCAAGACCAGTCCCAAGAAACTAACCTCCCGAGTTGGGTGCACCATGGTTTCATCCAAAAGAAGACTAAAACCACTGGCATATCTTTTCATCAATGAAAAGTTTATAATTTTAGTTTTATCGGAATTCACTGTAAGTTGTTATTAAGCCATTACATTGAGTTATTTGCTTCAAAAAATATAATTTATTCTAAAGAGTTTCTGTCAGATATTGAGAGGGAGGTGTCATAATAAAGAAAGTTTGGCAGTTGTAGTGCATGAGGAGATAGTGTTAATGTATAAAAGAAACAAAACAGGTCCTAAGACAGAACCTTGGGGCAATCCCCTCATGATTGAGGTCTCTACAGAGGAGAAGGGCTGAACGTACTAAGCTTCATCTATGGACCTTATATCCACATACTGTTTCCTACCACGAAGGTAAGAAGCAAGGCAGTTCAATTCCATACCTCAAACCCCCACTTCACTCAATCTTTGTATCAACAAGTTATGATCGACCATGTCAAAAGCTTTACTTAGGTTGTAAAACAGTCCCGCAGAGCAGCTTCCGGAATCAAGATCCTTAACTAACTCGTTTATGAAATTAAACATAGCTGTAGTTGTATTTTCCCCTTCACAAATCCATGCTGGTTTAAAAAAAATATTTGATAATGTTCAAGAAAGCTCCATAGCCTTATTATCATGACCTTCTCAAAAATCTTAGAAAAGACAGATATAATCGATATAGGTCTGTAGCTATTGAAATGTTTAGCGCTTCCACTCTTGAATACAGGCCTGACAACAGACATTTTCAAACCACTTGAAAATGTTCCACTTTTGAAGGATGAATTGACAAGATAACACAACGGTTTTAGCAAGTGTTCAGCAACCTTTTTAAGCAAAACAAGAAATATTTCATCTGTTCCTGCTGATTTTTAATTCTTTAAGCTCTTGACAATGTTGCTAATTTCTTCCTTGATTGTTGGATAAAGGAAAATTTATTTCATGCATCTACCAATGGAACTACCAATCGTACAGTTCTCATCCAGAGTGGATTTTATATTTCCTCATACACCAGAAAATAGTTTGCTAAAGGCATCACATATGTCACTCGGGGCAGTAATTATCTCACCATCGACACTTTCGAGAACTATTTTAGATTTATCATTTTTTATTGATTTTCGTTTGTTATTTATTAAATTCCAATTTGTTATCCATGTATTGTTTGATATCTCTATTTTGTGGAGGTTCTCTGCTGACTTGACTTCTCGGATCATACGCCTGTATTTATATTTTTGCCTTCTATAATAACATCATAGATAATGGGATGATTCAAGGTGCTTAACTCTGATGTAAGGGTAAAACAGTTCCTTTTTTTATATTCAATTTACCTGTCAAGACAACTTTATTACATTCTCTTTTTCTCAACTTTATAAATTTTTTTGGAAATGAAAAATCAAATACATAATGAACTTTTCTCATGAAGGAATCAAACTTGGTATCTAAATCTCTGGCAACATACATATCGTCCTAATTCTCTTTTGATAAAATATAATTGAATAAATGCACATTTGTGTCAGAAAATGATCTGATATGCTGAAATATAGCTTTAGGAGCTGGCTCAGTGGGTCGTAATATATGGATGCTTCCTGAGCGTGGTGATCCGACAAGTTTGAAGTGATTACAGAAAATTCAATATTATTTGTTTCGGTAAATGAGAGGTCAATGGGGCTTTGTGAACCTTGGCCTTCTCTAGTGTAGCCTTAAACAATATTTTTTAGACCAAATGAAGCCATTGTGGAGATAAGTTTTTGAGCTGCAAAGGTATCAACAGAAATATCATCATTCAAATCACCTACAAGTACATGTATGTTTGGCGACTTGCATGTTTAGCCAGACATTCTACAATCAGCTCGAGGAATTCGTCGTGAAAGGGATCTGTATGCTGCTATCAGCAAGACTTTGATATTTTTCCAACTGTTATGGTTGGAAAAAGTTGGTTACAAATTTACAGGAAAAAGAACCAGAACAGCTTGTTCTTGAAAGAAACAAAGCCCATTCCAAAATATGTAATGGAAACAAGTTTGAGCACAAAAGAAAGCCAATACATCAAAAGAACATTGACTGTGCTTTGTATGATCCGATTGGGCCCATACATACAAGTAATGAGTCAAATCCATCTTTATTGCAGAAACTTCTGAGTACATCAGTAAGCATTACAAATGTCAAGTGACCTTAAAAACAAATAACATAATGAACAATATTACTACAGGGTATTTACAAAATTACAGAAACATTATGTTACAATAATAAATTAAAAAATATCAGGATCTAGAATGCTAAAAAACAACAACAAAAATTTTTATGAACGTTATGACAAACAGTTAAATTCTATACAAAAAATAGCTAAAATATATATTCGGAAAACATTTGTTCATCCAGTAGGCTTAAAATAGAATACATGACACACAGAAAGTAAAAGCTATACATATTCAAATACCACTCCAAAACTATATACATTTGCTTTACATTTCTGTAATAATTAAATCATAAAATTCACAAACAAAATAGATTGGATTATTAAGAAGAAAACCCTTTATAGTTTTCTTGTATAAATCAAAAGGCAAATTCCTAATACTAAGTGGTAGCTTATTAAACATTTTTATATCTACATTGGTGAAACTTTGTTGTGTCTTTGAATAATTACAAAAATATATTATTGCATTGTTTTCCCCCTTGTGTTATATTCATGACACATGCTATTTTCATAGTATTCATTATAATTTTCTGTTATATATAACAAGCATTGAAATAAAAATAATCCAGGAAGTGACATGACTTGAATTTTCTTAAAACTATCCCTACAATGGCCCCTAGGAGGAGGACCACAGATCAATCTAATAGCTTTTTTCTGTAATTGGAAAAGTTTGAGAATATAGTTTTGACCGCCCCATAATAATGTACCGTAAGACAGATGACTATGTATATGTGCAAAATAAACTACTTTCAATACATCCAAACTAACACTAGACCTTATATAACCTCCTAAGCATAAAAATACCTGTATTCAAATCATTGCCTATATTATCTATATGACTAAACCAATTTAACTTAGAATCTATATTAGACCCAAGAAAATTTACAACTTCAATTTTTTCTTTTTGGATACCCAGTGAAACTGTTTTGTCTTGAATGTTGTCCAAATTTAAAAAGAGCAAGTTTGCATTACACCAATCCTCAACCTTAAGGGTGATGCTTTCTACATCTTCTAATGGGTTTAACTTAGATTTTTTTCTAACACAAACACCAAAATCATCTGCAAACAAGTAACCCTTAGCCTCTGGGCCAATAACACAAGGCATATAATTTACATATATAATAAACAATATTGGGCCCAAAATTGACCCTTATGGTACACCATATTGAACATGTAGATAAGTTGACTCTGAATCATTAAAAGCAACTTTCTAAAACCTATCTTGTAAATAAGATTGTATAAGTTTAATAGCACTGTTTTCTAGACCATAATGTTTCAATTTCTTTAAGAGCAAATCATGAAACATAGTATGAAATGCCTTGGACAGATAGAATATCTGGTATGAGTACTGTTTCTTGCTTCGACAAATTCTAAAAAATCGGAATACAATGAAACACTGTTCCCATACCTAACCGACATCCAAACTGACAATCATTGAAAAGCTTATTACAGTACTTTCAAAATATGTAAGGAGCTGATTATTAAGTAATTTTTCATATACATTTGAAATTACAGGGACTAACGAAATTGGCCTAAAACTATTACACTCGAATTTACTATCGTTCTTATGTATAGAGACAACTTTAACTAACTTAAGAGAAACCGGAAATACATTTTGTAAGATACAGGAGTTGATAATATTAGTCAACATCGCTACCAAAGACTGTCTACCTAACTTAAGCATTAATGTGTTAAAGCCATACACATCAGTACATTTGCTGGTTTTCATATTTATCAACATCTTATCCACTTACCAGCCTAAAACTATATGAACAAGATGGTTTTGGCATGGAATTTAAAAACCATGCCAATCAGAACACCTTTTACCTTTTTACCTTCGGTGTCCTCTCCGCTGTCTTCAAGACTGGGGAGTCGTCACAGTCTTCCTTCTGGAAGGGGGGGGGGGGGGTTAGGGATAGGGATTTAGGTCCCTATCAGGTTTGGATCGTCGTAGAATTCTCTAAGATTGTAATATGGTTTTTTCAGTAGGTACAGTTTTAGTTTTTTGTGGAAAATTTCAGTGTCAGTAATTTTTTTAATATGTTCAGGTAGGTGGTTGAAAATTTTGGATCCTACGTATTGTGGAGTTTTGCTGGTTTTGTTTAGTCTGTGTTGAGGTAGGTCTATATTAGTACGTATTCTGATGTTGTATTCGTGACAGTTGGTTCTTTTGGTATGTGGGTTTCGAGTTATGAATCGGGTTGTTTCGAGGATATAAAGAGAGGAATGTGAGGATTTGGTTGTGGATAAAATGTTCTCGGCAGTGTTCTTGATTTGGGAGCTGTTCTATGGTTCGAATTGCTTTTTTTTTTTGTAGGATTCTTATTCCTTCTAATGTTGTTTCACTTGCGCCCCCCCAGGCTATTAGTCCGTATCGCAGATGAGATTCGAAGAGGGCGAAGTAAGCTATTTTTGCAGTTTTTTTGTCTGTGATGGATCTTATTCTTCTGATGGCATAGATTGCTGAGGATAATGTTCTCTGTAGTTTATCTGTATGGTCTTGCCAATTTAGATTACTATCTAGAGCAGGGGTTCTCAACCTTTTAGTAACCAAGTACCACTTGAAATTTTCAGATATTTTGACGTACCACCTTATATATATATATATATATATATATATATATATATATATATATATTCATTTTTATAAATAATTATGTATAATTTACATTTGGTCATGTTTAGGAAAATAAAAATTCATTCTACAACTGTATGTATGTACATAGAATTTACTTAGATACAAAATGAAATGTATCTTACATTAAAAACAATCTCAAATTAGTTCATTGAACACAGTCATTTAAATTTAAACAGATCCTAATGAGCTCGTTGTTGTTGTTTGTCCTTGACCAAATTTTCTATATCTGGGCCAATTGAACTCAACTTGATTCTTAAGTCCTCTTCAACACTAATGCGGTTTCTGTATTTATTTTTTATGTACAGCAGTTCTGAAAAGCCCGATTCACATAATTACGAGGTTACAAATGGAAGTAAGAAGATTATTGCTTGCTTGAACACTGATGGGTATTCAGTTTTTGTCCCCATCCAAAAGTCTATTAAAGATTTTTCTTTAAACGAATCTTTCATTGAGTTGTCACTTGTAAGGTCGATGAAACACTCTTTTGAGTGATAGGAAATTCCCCTGAAAATGGATTTCTAATCCACTCATATTTAGAAAAATCTTGATTAAAATATTTATCAAAACTCGTTTGAAGGGCTTCCATATGACTAGTGATATCATCAGTCACTTCTGGCTTCAGAGAAATATCATTTTCTTCCAAAAATGCAGCAAGAGTAGGGAATGCAGAAAAATCCATGTCCTGTGCTTGAGAGCGAAACAGAACCAACTTTTTCTTGAAGGATGATATTTTATAGTTGGTAGTGAACGCTGTTGTACTCGGCCCTTGAAGTCCTATGTTCAAGATATTAAGCCTATCAAAAATATCAGCCAAATACGCCAATCGTGATAGCCATTCATCATCATTGAACAAGTGTTTCATGTCATGATTTTGTTCACTTAAAAACCTAAAGACTTCTGACCTCAGTTCAAATAGACGAGTTAGGATCTTGCCTCGTGACAACCTAACCTAACCTAACCTAACCTCGGTGTAGGAGGAGAGTTTGATATTTTGCACCCATATCTTCACACATCAAAGAGAAAAGCCGTGAATTAAGAGCCCTGGCCTTAATAAAATTAATGACCTTCACGCTATCCGTTAAAACAGACTTAAGGTTGGCAGCCATACCCTTGGAAGCCAAAGCTTTTTGGTGAATAACGCAGTGAGTACTTTGGCATTCTGGAGCAACTTTTTTTATTCTTGCTCCTAATCCTCTGAAATACCCGACATAGCTTTTGCTCCGTCCGTGCACAAACCAACACATTTAGACCATGATATTCCCGCTTTCATAATGTACTCATTTATGACATTAAATATGTACTCAGCTTTAGTGTTTGATTCAAGAGGTTTGCAAAATAAAAATTCTTCCTTTACTTCACTTTGATAATCAAAACGTATGAATACGAGAAGCTGCACCATATTTGCTATGTCTGTGCTTTCGTCTACTTGCAGTGCAAAATAATTACATTCGCGCAGTTGAAGTAAAAGCTGTTCTTCAATACTCGAAGACATCTCAACAATTCGCCTCTTTACTGTGTCATTGGACAACGGAATTTTCTCGATTTCCTTTGCTGCCTTTTCGCCTAATACTGCCTCGACCATATCCTTAGTGACCGGAAGTAAAAGTGTTTCGCCAATTGTATGAGGCTTCCCTTCTTTAGCTATTCTATAACTGGCAAGGTACGATGCTTTGACCAGTTTTTTGTCTATATTTACAAATTTTGCCATGCAGTGATTTTCTCTCTTACACAATTCAGATTTTCTTTGAAAAAAATTCAATATGTTTGTCAACCAAATCGGGATGCTTAGTAGTCTGGTGCCGCTTTAGTAAGGAAGGCTTCATGCTCTGATTTGAAAGTGTTTCTGAACATAAAACACATTGTGTAATAGGATTTTTGTTATTTTCTGTGCCAGGTTTTACTATAAATCCAAACTGTAAATACGCAGCATCGTACTTACGATTTGGCTGAGGTTTAATCTTCTTTTGACTGTTCTTAGAGGTGGAGGGGTTAGTCAAATATCGCTTCATTATGTCCACTAAATACTATGCTGAATTACTACTAAAAACTAAAACTAAACTTCACTTCATGGAACACAATCGAAAAACAGCTAACATTGGCATCAGAATGAAACTACTGGGTGAGAAAGTAACCAAAGAACGTGACACCAGCTCAAGCCACTGTCAAAACAAAACTGACGGGGTGGGATGGTCGTGATCGTGATGAGTGGCGGAGGGTGAGGAGTGGGAGAAGGAATTGAGTCACTCGGGTTGTTCGTATAGCGGCAAGGTCAGCGTCAAACTGCCACTATTCTATGTAAAACACAGATGGAGGAATTGTATTCTTAACGCGGAAATGTTGCATCGTAACAGTTTTTATTGTTATTATTAATATATGACTGCGTACCACCTGAAATGTCCCCGCGTACCACCGGTGGTACGCGTACCACCGGTTGAGAACCACTGATCTAGAGTGATACCTAGAAATTTAGTGGATTCTGATATATTGTGGTTGGATTCGATTATTTTGTTATTAAGGGTAGTTCTTTGGATAGGTGTAAAATTCATGAAGATGGTTTTGGATTTGTTGATTTTGAGGTTTATAGGTTCGCAGAAGTTAATAGCTGCTTGTAGCGTTTCTTCCAGGGGTTTCGCGTTACCATTAGGGGTTGATTTTGTTATTATAGTGGTATCGTCTGCAAACATTAAACAGGTTTTGTTGTTGGGTAGGTTTTGGGGCAAAGCGTTTATATATATGAGAAATAGTAGGGGTCCAAGTATTGAACCTTGAGGGATTTCGAATTGTGTATTTTTTATTTTTTATTTAATTTTGGTTTCTCTGTTCCTGCATACTTCAGTGATTTCCACTAGTTGTCTTCTGTCTTCCAGATAGCTGATGATCCATTTGAGTACATTGTCTTGAATGTTCATATCTTCCATTTTGCTGATTAATATATTCTTGTCGAGGCTATCGAAGGCTTTCTGCAGGTCCAGAAAAACTGCTGGGGCATGGTGTTTGTTCTCCCATGTGTCTGTTATTGCGACACATAGTTGCTGTGTTTAATGATTTTTTTTTCCTAAATCCATGTTGATTTTCTGAGAGTTGATTTGTATCTTCGATGTAAGACAATAACTTGTTGTAAACGATTTTTTCTATGTATTTAGATATAGTTGGGAGGATAGATATTGGTCTGTGGTTTTCGATTTGTTTGGGGTCTCCTTTTATATATTTTGGGTAAACTGTGGCAATTTTCATGGTTTTTGGAGCAGTGGCTTGCAGGAGAGAGGTGTTGATGATGTTGATCAATGGTTCAGTGATTTCTTGTTGACAGTGTTTAAGAATTTTGTTGGGGATACCGTCTATACCCGTTGATGTTTTAGGTTTAAAGTTTTTAAAAACGTTTTCAAGTTCTTTTTTGGTGATCAGGGTAAAATTTTTAAGGGAATTTTCATTTTTAGGGTCAGGCTGGTTGGTTCGGGGGGTGCTGCTGTTTTGTTTGTAAGGATTTGAGCCTACAGATATGAATTAGTCATTCATAATGTTGCTTATTTTTGATTGATCTGTGATATCTTTATTATTAATTTTCAAGGTCATGTTTCCAATTTTATTCTGGTTGTTTTGTCGTTCACTGTTTATAATGTTCCACAGTGTTTTACTCTTGTTATCTGATCTTTCAATATCCTCTAATGTTTTTTGTGCTTTTTTCCTTTTGACTTCTTTGTCGTAGGTTCTTTTTAACTTTTTGTATAGTGTTTTATCCTCGTCTAGTCCAGAGGCGTTGTATTTGTCTTGGGCTGATGTTAGGGGTTTTTTAAGGGTAAGAAGGTTATTGTCCCAGAAGGGGCTTTTACGGTTGGTTTTGTTTATAGTATTTAAGGTGCTATACTCAATTCCACGTTCACCGTGCAGTACGGAGCGCCCATACGCCATGTTATCCAAACGGCAGTCTCGTCGTTACTAGCCGTCCAAAAAACATCAACTCTCGCGCAACGCTCCTTTATACACCGAATTAATTATTTTACTTCGGTTGGGCCTATATTTTATTTAGTTTTGTCTTAAACTTACTTTTATTCATAGATAAAAAGAGTTCAGAGAGCAATTCTTTAACACTTAAACAATGTAAGTTAAATAAGATTCAGTCATGTGAAAGTAATAAATTTGGAATGATAATTAACGCAGTTATAGATAAGTAAAAATATGTATATTAAACACCAAATATATTTATTCATATAGACCATAGGCTACAATTATGATGTCATGATATTCCTATTTTATTTTTATAACTTTACTCACGTTGATTGCCTTCCTTGATTTACTGTAGCAAAGCAACTCCAGATTCAACGCTGACGTGTGACGTAGTTGAGCTATCTTCTCCCTCACTGGACAAGTTTGCCGAAGACCCCGAGAGTTGAATAATTAAAGGTTCCACGTCATCCTGCAAATTATCAATCTTCCACATTTCTTTTTCAATTTTGTCCACGTGATTGCAGTAGTTGTTCCATTGCTCTTTTGTGACGGCCTTAAAGGCGTTTTCAATTAATGGCTCCATTAGCTTGACATTATACGTTTTGTTATTAACAGCCACATGCCTTTTAACTTGGCTCCACACTAATTCTATAGGATTTAACTCGCAATGATAAGGAGGGAGTCTCAGAACTTCGAGTTTATGGGTCTTAGCTATCTCGTCGACAACGTTAAGATTAAAAAGATGCTTAATTTTTTGCACCTCAGCGAGCAGTTCTTTCTTCAAGATGTCCGGTGGAAAAGCTACTTGTTTAGCTATTAACCAATTCTTTATGTCTTCTTTTTTAGTTTTTGTATTTGGTATTTTTTCCACTTTACGGCTATGGTACGATGCGTTGTCAATAACAACAACAGTACCGGGAGGAACATTAGGGACTAATTGTTCTTCAAACCATTTTTCATATGTTTCTCCATCCATTTCAGCGTGGAAATCGGCTGCTCCTTTTTTTGCTAAAAATATAAGCTGCGCTCCTTCAACAAAGCCACTTTCTCCTCCTGCATGCACAATAACAAAACGGGGCCCTCGTTGAGTTGGGTCTTTTAACCCCGTCGTCAGTCCAGCTAAGAAAGCATCCTTCGGTGTTTTAATAGTTGTATCTCTCCATATTTTTGAGGTCGCTTGCCCAACATTTACCCATGCTTCGTCCATAAACACAATATTTCTCTTTTGTTTCCTAAACTGCCTCATTGATCTTAAGTATGAATGGCGCCAAACAATTAAATCGTCTCTTTCTAACAATAAAGACTGTCTTCTGCGCTTTTCAAAGCAAAATCCATTTTCCCTAACCAGCCTCCACAGCGTTGTTTTTTTAAACTCGGGAAGATCTGGATCTTCGTTTACTTTTTCTAAAACTGCAGAAAGTGTTGGAGGTGTATTAGTAGCGAAAAAGGAATGTATAATCTTCCGAATAGTTCCAACAACAAACCCATCATATTTAAGTTTCCTACTAGTTTTGTATTCTATTTTACGCGGTGTTTTTATTGGCGTTACGATATTCCCAGTGCTCTCCTCTTTCCGAAATTTGTAAACCGAGCGCACACTGGTTAAAGTTGCTTCACTAGTTTTTTTAACCCAAAATGTCACATTTTCTTCAGGAAATGATTTTTTGAAGTATTTAAAAACATTCAACACTGTTGTACGGTCGCCACTTAATAGGTTTTCCTGCAGATCTCGACGCCATAACACAAAATCAATATGTCGTAATAAACGTATCAAATCTTAGTGTAAAGAATAAAAACTATAAACAAATGTTACACTACGCAATTATGTGTGATAAATAAATAAAACTTAATAAATCACTATATTCACTATAGTCACGTATACAACGCACGTCCACAAAGGCAAGTTACCTCCACCAAACTGATCAATTGTTTGGCAGTTGGACTAACGTTTACAAGCCCGTCTTATCAGTAACCATTTGTTATTGTTGTTGCCCTGTCGAGGCATTCTATTTATAATAGAGGACTGTTGACGTCCCCGATAGTAGACAACACAGGACAGATTGTTTCCTTTCCTTCCCACGTTCAGAACCTTATAACAGCGAGAAAAGCGACGGATCAATTTTATTTGTACCAATTTTTCCACGTAATAAATCTATAATCTATTCAAGACAATCCGTTCATATATTAAAAGACACCTACAGGACCCTAATGCAATCATATTATTGTACTTTTTCGGTATTTTGCGTGTTAATTAGATTTTTGAGTTACTGTAGCTATAGACTAACTAACCAATATTGTTTAGTTAGTCTATGCTGTAACTCGTATATTGTTTCATATTAAAGTAAACCTACAGCACTTAGATGAATTTTAATCACGTTTTTAAAATTTCCTATTACACTTTTATCATAGGCTGTTTTTTTTTAAATACCAATCCATAGTGATAAAAAGCATCACAGATAACTGAAACACACATCATATGACCATCTTTATTGTTACGTAGCCTACAGAAAGCAGAAAGTAGTAATATCTACTTTGTCGCCTTCACGCGGGTCGCGAGGACAGTTGACGCAACCCACATAACAAAAAACTTTATATTTACAGTACAGGTAGTAGTTGACCATTTCCCGTAAAATCTGTACTGCACGGTGAACGTGGAATTGAGTATAGGCATGATAAGGTCCATTTCGTATTGAAGAATGTTGGTGAATCTGTCGTATTTTTCGTCGATTGTTTGGGCGTTGTATACCGTGTGCCAGTCTTCCTTGCCCAGTCTGTATTTGAGGAGGTCTAGATTTGTCGTAGTGAGTGATCTGGTGAATTTTTTAATAGTCTTTGTTTGAGGGGGACTGCGCTTTCTGATGTTGACGCTGATACCAAGATGGTCAGATATATTATTTGAGTGGGTATTTACGTCTATGTCTTGGTCTATATTTGTTATACAGGTGTCTATACTCGTAGCAGATGTTGCTGTAATACGGGTATGTGGTATGTCAGCGGGGATTAGGTTGTGTCCTGAGAGGAAATTTTTTAGTTGTTTGATTTTAGAGTCATGGGAGTTCTTAAGGTCAAGGTTAATGTCTCCAATAATAATGATCCTTTTCCTTTTGTTGGTGTGCTCCTGGAGGAGTTGTTCGAAAGAAGTGTAGAAATCTTCAGTATTTTGGTTCGGTGGCCGGTAAAGTGCAATTATTGTAAGGAATTTCTTTTTAATTTCGGTTTCTATAGCAGAAAACTCTGCTTGGAGTTCCTTGCTATACTGGGCTGTAGGTACTTCCTTAAAGTTGGTTGAGATGTTGTTTTTTTCATATATTGCAACTCCACCCCATCTATGAGCCTTCCTAGCAAAGTAGGATATTAAGGAGTAGTTTTCTATTTTAGTGCATTTAATTTGCTCTTCTGATAGTCCATGTTCGGTTATTATTAAGATATCTGGTTTTATTTAGGATAGTTCTATTTGTAGTCTGTCTAGTTTTGTTTGGAGTCCTCGCTGGATGTTGAGGTGAAAGATTTTGATATTATTGTAGTATGTTGTTATCTGGCGAGATTCTGTGTGGTTGCTGGGTAATTCCTATGGTTGCCTGTTGTTTTACTGTGCTTGTGTCGTGGTATTGGCTGTTAGTTTGGTTTATTGTGGGTATTTTAGAGCTCTGTGGTTCAGGGGATTTGTCTGATTGTAGGGCGTTTGGAGTTGGTTGAGGGGTGCAGTGCATGTGAGGGCTTGTGGGCTGTGGGGTCATCATAGGTGGGGCCGATGGGCGTGGGCGCGGGGTTGCGCTGCGGTCTAGCTTGGGAGGTAGGTTGGGGGTCTGCACGGGTTGAATTTTGTTGTTAAGGTTGGCATTTTTTATTATATGAGCAGCCAAGTGTTCAGCTCCTTTCCTATTTTGGGTCTATTCCGTCCCGTCCCATCATTTCTTCTGTCAGTGTGTTGCTTAGATCAATGAAAGTCGCACCCAGGTTTTGGCACATAAACTCCAGTGCATCATTGGTTTCTTGGATGTATTTATCTCTGATGTCTCTTCTGTAGGGAATACTATTGACATACCACTTGGTATTAGGGTGTGCTTTCATTCCAGCATCGATGGTGTACCAGTAGGGACGCATTGTTTGGTTAGCATTTTTTGCTGTTGGGACGTTATTTGATGCTACGTTAAGAATTATTTTTGGGGGTAGGCTTGGGATATTATGCAGGTAGCGAATGCAATCCTGGATTTTTGCTCCCGGTATAATTTTTGAAGCTGGTTATGCCATGTTTGTATTTAATTATTTGGACTGTCTCTTGCAGGATAGAGTCGCCTAGGATGAGGGCGTCTACTCCATAGTTTGTGGCTTCGTTAGGAGATTGGTCTTTGTGTCCCCCATTCTGTATTGGGGGCTTTTGGGGGTCAATGGAGGAGGTTGTTTGTGTATTTTGGGGCTGGTGGGCTTGTGTTGCGTCATCTTGAGAGGGTCCAGGTTTCGCGAGAGTAGGATAGGGTCCGGACTTGTCTGGTATCTTAGATTTAGTCGCATCATTCACTAGTTCGTGGATAGTTTCCTCTAGTTTAAAGATAACTTCCATTTTTTTAACGATAGTTTCAGCCAATTTGGCATTTTCTTCCTTGTGTTGGCCTATTTGGGACTGTAGGTCCTTGATGTCTTCCATGAGTATGTTTATAATTTTATTTAGTTGTGGAGGTTCATCTTGTGGGTTAGGGGGATTAGGTGAACGTTGAGCTTGTAGGCCTACACACATTGGGATAATTTTTGCTCTGATGTTATAGCATGTCCTGCAGACAAAAGTCAGGGTAAAAGTGTTAGCCACAAGTGATTTGTATTGTTTTTCTGCTATGCAGACGCATTTTATGTGATACCATTTCTTACAGCCGCATTCGACTGCTTTGTCAGAGCTAGTTATGTTCTTGTTTTTTAACGAACGCTATATACAAACTTTAGTGCAGTAAACATCGCAAATAAAGACAGGTATCCTAATTAACGTGCACCAAAACGTAGGTACAGTATTAGAAAAGTATGAAAACTTGGCAACGATTGGTTTTGTACTAAGGTACAATTTGGTGTGCACTTGTGCAGGAGTATACCTTCATACTGGATTTTCTTACTATCAAAGAATGTAATACAATGGTATCATAATAAAGCATACATAATTTGTACAATACATTTATCCATAACAAATTTTGAGGCTTTCCAAAGGTTTCTGTAAGCGAAGTTGCATCTCTTTTCTAAACTTCACCTACCTCCATTTTCAAGGTACTGAAAAGACACAAGTCTCATGCTTATAAGCAGACCATAGTTACAGCTTTACTGTCGAGTGACAAAATTAGAAGGCTTTAGTTTTGTTGTTGGTTAGCTCAGGAAGCAGTAAATACACCCGGCTTTCTATCCAAAATCATATGGGCTAACGAAATTTTTTTTTCAAATATGTGAATGTGTAACAAGGAAAAAACAAATACTGGGCTAGAAAGAATCCTTTAGTACCGGTAATGAGGGAAGGGCATCAGGTTGGCTTTTCAATAAACTGTACAGTGGTGTTGACCCACCCGCCCTCCCATACACGTACCGTGGTACTGACCCATCCGCCCTCCCATACACGTACCGTGGTACTGACCCACCCGCCCACCCATACACGTACAGTGGTACTGACCCACCCGCCCTCCCATACACGTACCATGGTACTGACCCACCCACCCACCTACACACGTACCGTGGTACTGACCCACCCGCCCTCCCATACACGTACAGTGGTAATGACCCACCCGCCCACCCATACACGTACCGTAGTACTGACCCACCCACCCTCCGATACACGTACAGTGGTACCGACCCACCTGCCCACCCATACACGTAAAGTGGTACTGACCCACCCGCCCTCCCATACACGTACCGTGGTACTGAATACACGTAGCCTACAGTGGTACTGACCCACCCGCCCTCCCATACATGTACCGTGGTATTGACCCACCCGCCCACCCATACACGTCCACTTGGCACTACAAAGTGTTGCTAGCGGCTTATTACGGTACGATTTTTCCTTTCCTAGCATATGCTGTAGCATTGTGGGAGCATGAGTGTAGTAGGACCAATTTAATTTTTAGATTACAGAAGAAAGTCATAAGAACAATATTTAAAAAAAACCTAGCAATTTTTCCTGCAAACACCTTTTTAAAGAACACAGAATTTTGACTTTTCCATAAATTTACATCCTTGACTGCATTACTTATTTCCATAGCAAAAATAGAACTTTTGAATTAAACAGATCACAGTTTCCATATACCTTTCGCAAATACCAAGCAGTAATTCCCCAATACAAGACTTCTTTTTTCCAAAACCATCTGACTTTCAATTCAATTAAATTCTTTAACTTATTACCAAATTCCATTCACTTAATTACTGACACACCCAGATTTAAGAAAAAAGTCAAAGATCTCCTTGTGTATAGTGGCTATCACAGTGTGAGGGAATACCTTACGGATAACATGCAAGATGTTTATTGTTTATTTTTGCTAACATGGAGTTACAGATAAGTTACTATTATGATAAGGTTTGACTAGATTATAAGATGGTGAGATCAATTAATACTACTTGTAGGTAGACAGTTCCTTTGATTAATAGTATTTTGTATTGAGGATTATATATGTATATATAAAACGCTATTATGCAACTCTGTATGTTGTCAACCAATAAAGATATTTTGATTTTATTTTGATTTCTTTAAACTTATACATAGTTAAGTTATGATTTATAATCTTACATTCAAAACAATATAACCATAATAAGTAACTTAAATCAAATTATTCGTACATAAGTTATAATACTTAAAACAAATATTGCAGTTTATTTGACGTTTTCTCTGCAATGATGACGTAGGCGCATTGATACATAAAGTGTAAAAAGGCGCTAGCTGTGGTGCTCAGAGGATATGATGTTAGTGTACAGGTTTAGGTGTAGTGGACTATTTTAGAGTTGGCGGGTGCGGCCATCTTTGTTAATTCTCGTTGAAATCGGTGTCGTTTTCTTCTTTACAAGTCAAATTTGTATCCGAATTAATCGAAAATGGCCGAAAGGGAAGATAATGTTTATAAAGCAAAGTTGGCCGAACAAGCAGAGAGATACGATGGTAAGTAATTTCTATTACGCTTCTTCTATTCAGTAAAAATTCGTTCATCGATTTGCGTTGCCGTTATTGACCTATTCTTTGCCGTGTCCAACTTTCATATTTTCACCGTATTCTTAGTTTAAAGACTAATTGTTAAAATAACCGAAGGATTATTTTGAGACCATTGGTTGTGGTGTTGCCAAACATCTTTTCATTCATATAGGTTCAGATAGAATACTTTAACTCTTTTAACATAAGTGCCTCACACAATTTGGATGAAGCCCCAATTGGCTCTCTTGCAAACTCAATTTTAGGTGGATTTTGAAGAATCTAAAGTAGCTCACGCAATGTATATCTCAAATTATTTGACTTCATCATTTTAGGTTTGATGAGAATGTGCATTGATCAATAATTCTAGATATATGTGTGTGATATCTTGTTACTCATTTGGCACAATCAAAGTTATTCTTTAAGTAGTCTTAAGGTGTACTTTTAATTACAGTATATATTTGACTAGTTACTGACATTATTTACACCAGAGATATATGAATGTAAGGAATACTTATGAATAGTTTGATTTTATCCTAGGGCTTATTACCATATCGTAGGAATCAGAAATTACTATAGGCTAAGCCTTTGTGTCATCATGCAAGCTTTCACTTGTTTTGTCTGAGGCCTACAACAATTTAACGAGCTGTCTAATTGGCCCGTTCAAAGTACTTCTTGGGCGACTTCCAAGTATAGGCCCATTCATATATGCTAACTAGTCCTATAAATGTTTCCCATTTGATTGAAAGTTTTGCCTTTTTGTGTGCAGATGATTACATGTTATCTTAAGAATGAAAAAAATTCAATTTTGTGGAGTGTTCTCCTTACGCAAATTAGCCTAAGAGTCAATTCTTTTCTCTCAGCCAAGGTTTCAATTTTTATTGTTATTAGGCCTGTTACGTTATAAACTGAAACTTCATTCTTGACCATGGTGATTTCATGTCAGTAGGGCCCATAACATTTCAGCCTATAGGCTTTTCTAGATAGACAACCAGGTTAAACATTATTCAGGTCATAGGCCTGTAGGATGTAAATTTACTGCTGATTGTACTTACTTGGAAGTTTTGTTTAGGTAATTCTCTAGTATTACTTAGTCAACCTCAAATCTTCTCATACTTTGACAATACATTTTTGAAATGCTAAATACCAATATTTAGTAAAAATTAGGTGTCGAAAACATAGAGGTAGCATCATTAGTGATAGGCCTACATTAGTATAACGAGGCTGTCCATATACATCGTGCTGCGGCAGTTGTAGCATAGCCTATTATAGATTATGTTTTTACAATTTCCACTGACGGAAAAGTGGTTTGCGACAGTGAAAATACGTTAATGTAGGTTCATTCTGCAATACAATAACCTTACCTAACCATAACTGCTGTGGCACAATGTCTCCCAAGATTTCAGTGATAGCGCACATACATTAAACCTTCTTATCGCTTAGCTACGTGAAAGATGGCTTGCTCTGATACTTGATTTTCATTTTTCTTACTAATTGAGGACTACCTTATCATTATATAAAAATATGAACAGAATTGACTAAGTAATTGTAGAGTTTTACCCTTGTTTATAAAACGCATTCTGTTCTCTAGTATCACTTCAATTTTAGCAAAACACCTTGCATATTCATATTGGATTGACATCAGCAATACACTTCATGTGAAAGGATTATCTTTCAGCATTAACCAATCTTCGCTAACCTATAAGATTAGGTAATGAGATTTCAAATGAAAAATGGCTTTATTGGAGGCGAAGTTAGGACTATAGAGTCCTCTCTACCACTTAACCTCAGAATATCAGACTGTATGCCAACAGTTAATTGCCTATATTTTTTCTACTCATATAAACAAAATTTACATTACTTAATACTATCAGGGGGAGATAATTTTATCTTGTGGAAAACTGAAAATCAATAGGTTTTTTCTGAACACGAAAAGTAAACTTTGCTTAATCCAGACCCAAATCATCCAGATAACGAATTACGCTAATTGGCTGAACAATGTCATTACTGTGTAGTAAAAATTTAAGTAATACACTACCACAATTACATGTCGTAGTCTCCACAAATCTTCACGATAAACTCAAAACAGCTGTGCTATAGTATTACAAACATTGAAGGTGCAGTGGACAATAAAATGCTGTACATTTAACTTACGTGAATTATTATGTAGTTATTTGGCCACAAGAAGCACTAGGCTCCCGTTGTTAACTGTCATATTGCACCATTGGAACTCATTCTTTTTTACTCTAATGCATAAAATCGATAACTCCCTGAGTTTAAGCGTGGGGCAATCAGTCAATATTGACGTATTTCCTTAGGTGACTGACTCCGCTCATAGTATGAGCTAGAACCGGAACTTTACCAATACGTTTGATGTGCGTAGATTGCCTAATGCAGGCACTTTAGTACACATTTATTTGAATTTACCCCGACTTTTTTATCCAGTCTTTAAGGTACTATCCATATTAGGAGGCTGCCACATTAATCCGTATAAAATAAAATTTACTGTGATTGGTTTGCTGTAAAATTATTATTTGACCTATATGAACACTTTTCACAAACATATCCTTACATAGCCTAACTGAACATAGTCCTGTACTTATCATGAGTACGAAATGTGTTACATTTGTGTGCCTTGTCTGCTGGCTGTCAATATATACGGTGTAGATATATATATAGAAATATTCTAGTTATATCAAATGTGTGTGTTAATGTATGTGTGTATATATATTCAGAATGTTATTTATGAATATATGATTAGTCATTTATAAAATTTGCTGTGGTTGTAGGCCTAATTTGATTATCATTACTTACACGGTGGCTAATTGTCATTCGACACTACGCACATGATATGTCTATCATATCTTGACAAATAATTAAAGTACACTAAAGTTGTTTTCACTTTCATTTCTGGTATGGTAAGAACACTCAACATTTTAAAAAGACGTGAGAAGAAGTTAAAATTAATGAATAGTAGTCAGTGGATTTGTGACGATCCTGTGACGTCCTATAAGAAAGTAGGAATATCTGGTTATGTCTTTTACAATTCATATTACTGTATGAATACGAGAAGTTACGAAAAAATACTGCAATAATAAAATTTAATGATAGGGGCCTAAAGACCTAATGTGATGTCAATGTCCATAGGCAGCATTGCAGATGGCAATTTCCTCTAATGCTATATTTGTTGACAACGAAAGCAGATCATTCCTTCCTTGGTGTTAACCAATCTCCAGTATCGTTGTTTCATCTACAGCTTACCTTTTGTATTTCATCCATATACAGTCTACGGTAGTAAAAGCGGTTTGTAAAAAAATGTCATCCGGTATTTTTGCACTAAGAAGAATGTTAAATTTTTGTTCAGAAAAAACATTAAAATTAATCTACTACTCTTTTATACATTCTCATTTATCATTTGGATTAATACTTTATGGTGGAACTTCTGTTAAAAACCTTAATGCTATTTTACTGTTACAAAAAGAGTCAATAAGAGTAATGTGTAAATTAAATTGGGATGTTTCTGTTAAAAACCATTTTAAAGACATGAGCATTATGACAGTCTATAGTCTATATATTTTCCAATTAATTTTATATGTACATAAAAATGCAGATTCATTGCCAAAATTAGGCAATTACCATAATTATAAAACCCGTTCAAGTGACATTTTTTCTTATCCTCGTCACAGACTCTCTCTTTTTGAAAATAAACCTTCGTATTGTGGAGTAAAATTTTTTAATCATTTACCCACAGAAATTAAATGTATTAAAAACTATTTAAAATTTAAGAATGCTGCAAAAATATACTTAATAAATAAATCTTTGTATAGCATAAGTGAATATTTTAGTTAAGACTATTTATGTAATACAACTGTGACGCCATTCAAATGTACAAGTTGTACTGTTATGAATAAAGTGTTTTTGATTGATTGATTGATTGATTGATAGTATTCGCCACTTCACTTGGTTTTATGTGCAAGGTACCGTTCAGTCCGTTTACCGAACAAAATTATCGTATTACCCTGCCATCTAACACATTTTGCATTACCCTCTTATTAGTGCAGGGAACTATTCAACATTTTAAAGGAACAAAATTATTGTATCAATATCACATTTGTATTACACATTGGCAACGAAAACACTGATTGGTTCATCATTTCAATTTCGTAATAAGATAAACAGCTCTCAACCATTTACCATTCATATCAAAACCCTGGAATAAAATATTGAACAATAACAGTAATAAATTACGGTAATATATCTAGTATTATATTGTAAAGTCACGAAAGCCAACACACTAAAACAACCACCGTACAAGTACAGAGTCGACTTAGCCGATGGTGTCAGGTGGTGATGTGTCGTTATTGAATGTATTTGGGTGGGAAAATTATTTTAGAATTTGTGGTAGGGTACAGTATCATAAATACTTCACGTGACCACCCTGCAGCGCCTTAACCTCAGAGCACCAACAGTCAATAGAGACACCGATTGCTTGCCAAACAATTTATGATGTGTCATGCTGTAGTTGTCCTTTTATCAATGGCTTTATGTTTATTTTCCATCTTCTGATAACTAGCTCGGCGGTTAACCCAGAGGCTCTTTTGATCAGGACTCGTTTAACCGAGATTCTACTGTACTGTAGTTTATTCACATAATCTCCAGGGTAGACTGTCTTAACTGTAGATAGCTTCTCAACATCACTACAGTAATTAGTTAAGCAAATGCTTACATAATTATCATATTTGTTGCAATAAAAGCCTATCCTAGCATTTTGATTATTGTCTTTGTTGATAACGGTAATGGCATGACTTGAACCAATAATTTTATGCTATGAAAGTCACTAATAAAATTGACATTTTGAAGACACTGCTTTTGGTATATAACTCATGGTGACAAGGTTATCATGTATTAGGTTCCACCAAGTCTAACATTGCATGGGAAAGGTGGTGCCTTGTGCAACATTTTTACGGAAGGGATTTTACTGCGATCCCATATAATGTTATACACAGTAAAGGGATCGGAAACTGAACGTGCTATCAATTGTAGAACGTGTACTGCTATACTCCCATGTCGTGCATAAAGCTTATCAAAGAAAAGAATAAATGGAGAAAAAAGTCTTCTAAATATAGAAATATTAAACATATAATACATTTTAAGGGAACTAAGGCGGACTGGGAGCACGTTATAAGCTAAGTATATTACTGTTATATTAGCAATATTGCAATGAATATAAATCACGATACAAGGCAGTTCTGGCAGTTTGTTAAAAGCAAGAAAACTACTAGGTTAAATAATATTTCTGAATTTAGTTGGAATAACGAGAGATTTCATTATGGGCGATCGATCTGTGACAGAAGTTTTCATAAGATATTTCAGTTCTGTATATGGTGATGTAGTAGAGCTGGATGTTTCTGGAGCTCTTAGCTCATCCAATCAGGAATCCAGAGTTTTAATATTGGTCTTGTTACTGAAGATGAAGTATTGGCCATTATCAATAGTTTGCTATCGAAAAGGTCTTTTGGGCCAGATTTTATTCCTTTGTATGTTTTTAAGGGCTGCTCTGAAGTAATTGTTAAACCATTAGTGTCATATTTTCAATCTTAGTTTGTCCAAGGCACATTTCCCCTCAGTTTAGAAACTTACCCCCAGTTTTTAAGAAGGGTGATAATTGTGAAATCACCAATTTCAGCCTGTATCAATTCAATATACTCCTGCCAAGATTTTTGAAAAACTGTTTTATAATAACATTTTCCTAGTGTCAGTTGTCACATTTCACCTAACCAACATGGGTTTTTCCCCTCTTGATTGATTTTGACCGATCTTGTTAATTTTACATCCTCAGTACTGTACAAAAAGAGCCAATTAGACACCATTTACACAGAGTTTGCTAAAGCCTTTGACAGTGTTAATCATTCTATATTGCTTTCTAAATTACATTTTTATGGATATTCAGCAAAGTTAATAAAGTTTTTTCTATCTTATTTGCAGCATGAAAGTATGTTTCGTTTGAAGGGTACAAGTCACTTTTATTCTTATTCTGGTGTCCCACAGGGTAGTAACCTTGGTCCATTGTTTTTTAACCTCTTTATTAATGATTTAGCCAGTAAATTGAAAAGTAGGTTTTATTATATGCATATGACTGAACATATACACTGCGGATGATGTATATCTACGTTATGGGGGTCGCCGCGTGCAGGCTGATGACATATAAATCAGTTATTCAACAACGACAGTCATTTCGTGTCAGTGTGAGGTTAGCATTGCACAGTATAAATCATTGTTAGCATGGTCAATACATTGTTGTTAACAACATTGCGTTTGGGTTGTTTCGGGGTGGCGTTTTTTTGTCTTTATTTATTTTAATGCCTTTATAGTATATGTTATGTAATGTATATGTTTCTAATGTAAATATTTAGGTTATTTTTATTGTTTGTAATCATGGCTAGCCTCGCTAGGGGTTCTTTTTGAACAGAGTATGAGTATTAATAAATAAGATGACAGTAGGTTTACAGTTTGAAGACATAACGGGAAATACAGGTTTGTTTATTATGGCTTCTGATGATGAATAAATTGACTAAAATGGAATGAAATAGTTGGTTGAAGGGATTAATTAAAGTAAATACATAACATGTGAACTAAAACATTTTAATGAATTGGACATGAATCTATTGTACTTGTCAAAACGTTGAAATATGTAAGTGTGCGATCATGGTGCCCAGGCAGGCAGGCCCGCACCCCGCGTTATGCGACTCCATGCGCCGCCGCAGTGAATGTGTAAAAAATATTTTCTGATGTTTCAAATATTCATAAGTGTGGTGAACTTTAACACTTTAGCTGCCATCGTTAAAATGAGTATTTTTGCTCTAAATTGCCAAAAACTGTTATGCAAATACTGTATTTAAAACAATGATGCATTATACTTACTATGCCACCATTTCTGAGTATAGAAATACATAGGCATTATATGTATATAAAAATGTCGGGAGTATTGGCCGGACTCAGTTTTTTTTAGTAGCGTATACGGCACATAAAAAACTCTGTCGGGCATGTCGGCCTGACACATTTTGAGGTAAATGTGTTTTCATGGTTTGGCTACACTGACTGCATGATGAAAGTAATCCAGTATTCAATATGTATTACGTTATTTCAATACCACCATTCACTAAATAAGTCTTTCGAGCCTATACTCCCTACAACTTGCTCGTAGAACATGCCAGCATTTAAAGTTTTATGAACAACTTTGTATACAACCAAACACTTAGAAATTCGCTCTGTAAATAGTGTGATGCTTGCAGTACAATAAAGTGTGATCGGTTTCTTTAAGAAAGCAGTACCAGTCGAGTAACAATAAAATAACCAAAAGGTTGCTTGGCAACAATGTCGGGCGTAGTGGCCCAACAGCATCTAGCTGAGACAAAGAGCCGTCGGGCATACTGGACTGACACGGCAGCTAAAGTGTGAAGCAGATTTAGACAGATTGCATAACTGGTGTACTAAAAATAAGTTGCATCTTAATTTATCGAAATGTGTAATGTCTTATTTTAGGATAGCCAGTCATGACTTGATCAATGGTACTGTGCTGACTAGAGTTACTTATTTCAGAGATCTAGGTGTGATGGTGTGCAGTGATTTATCCTTTAATGTCAGATTTTACATATTTTTCTTGTTTTTAAGTGTATTTTGTTTTAAGTTATCATTTGTTTTTAATTGCAATTCTATAGAAGCTGTTTTTTAAGTATCAGTCACCTTATTGTGTGACAATTCTGTTTATACTCCAGCTTCCTCAGTAATTTGGCATTCGGCCTGTTGAGGGAGCTTTAGCAGTAATATAAGAAATTTATATGTCTTAATGTATCTACTTGAATATGATGGTTTAAATTTTACGTTAAGTATTTCATTATTTCTAAAATGTATTTTATTTTTACAATGTACTGTATAAGTTTAGCGTTTGCTGTATTTATTTAAGATGCTGCAATTAAGAATTTATTTATCATATTGTAAAACAAACCCATCTTATTTTACTGCTCAAGAAATGAGGTACCTTTATTTTAATCTGATCTGAATAGGACGTATTGTAGATAGTTGCGAGACCGCTATATGGCCTAAACACTAAAATTTGTGAAATTGTGTCTACTCATTGTTGAAATGGATTTGCGAGGGATAAAATGTTTCTGTCGTGAAAATGTAGCCAGTACTTTACCTATTGCAAACAAGGTGTTTTGTATTTCATTAGGTGGGTAGAAATTGCAACATTACAGTGACAATATCTGTAGACATCTGTTAGTAATTTTGTAAACCATATCAGGAGATTAGTTGACAAACAAAAAACAAAAATATGATAGTATAATATAAAAAGATACCAAAATTTTGCCCTAATGGATAAGAAAACTATTGAAGTATTTTTATATGTTAGTAACAATTGTTACAACTGTGAATAATTATTATTGTATCAAGGTCCATTATTATTTTTTGCACTGTCCATATGAAGTCACGTCAGCTGTAATGGAAATAGGTCTAATTAGAAAACAATTAAATTTGTTATCTATATTATTAAGTAAAATGTTAGCTTTCTAGTGCTGTCAATTAATTAATTAATTGTCTGTAGTTTTTAAATTTGCTGTGTTAGAATGTCTAACAAAGTTGTTGACACAGGAAAATTAAATTATTTCAATATTTCCATTAAATAGAGGTAGTTTTAGTGGGTTGAAAATCACAAATTTCTTGTAAGAATAATATGGAGAACTCTGCTGGTCAAAATAGTTTTATTCTAACAGCAATTTAACCAATAAGATTTATCTTGCGTGTTATTTACTTATTTTATTTGTTTATTTATATATATATATATATATATATATATATATATATTTTGTTTTCAAAAAGTAAAGAGGATTTAACGTTATGCCAATCAAGGTATTACATCTAGGTAGCAATCAAAATTGTACTCAGTATTTTTAAGTGAACATTTTTAATTCATCATCTAAAAATTGTTTTTTGGGATAGGTACATAAGTTTTTATAAAACATTTCATAATTGACCAAGTAATAAATGTATCAACAAGAATTGTATTTTTTTTAACAATAAAGCTTCATATAAAAACTATTTAGACAACAGAAAGAGTAAATCAATTTTTATAACTTTGTATTTTTCGGGCTGTTCTATAAAGTTTCTGAAGGTATAGTTATGTAAAGCATATGGTTAACTAGAAATTCAAAATTTAAGGTGTTTTTTAAGTTATCATAGTTTTTTTTATGTACTAACCGTAGGTAACTTTTATAACGTGAGCTCTTTACTTTCTATTGCCCTAAGTCAGTATATGCTAGAACACCAAGTTTAGTGTGTATTATAATTGACCATGGCTATCTCTTAAAAGTTGATGATACTTATTTTATATACAAACCCTAGGTAACTTTTATAATGTGAGCTCTTTACTTTCTATTGCACTATGTCAGTATATGCTAGAACACCAAGTTTAGTGTGTATTATAATTGACCGTGTGTATCTCTTAAAAGTTGATGATACTTATTTTATATACAAACCCTAGGTAACTTTTATAACGTGAGCTCTTTACTTTCTATTGCCCTATGTCAGTATATGCTAGAACACCAAGTTTAGTGTGTATTATAATTGACCGTGTCTATCTCTTAAAAGTTGATGATACTTATTTTATATAGAAACCCTAGGTAACTTTTATAACGTGAGCTCTTTACTTTCTATTGCCCTATGTCAGTATATGCTAGAACACCAAGTTTAGTGTGTATTATAATTGACCGTGTCTATCTCTTAAAAGTTGATGATACTTATTTTATATACTAACCGTAGGTAACTTTTATAACGTGAGCTCTTTACTTTCTATTGCCCTATGTCAGTATATGCTAGAACACCAAGTTTAGTGTGTATTATAATTGACCATGGCTATCTCTTAAAAGTTGATGATACTTATTTTATATACTAACCGTAGGTAACTTTTATAACGTGAGCTCTTTACTTTCTATTGCCCTATGTCAGTACATGCTAGAACACCAAGTTTAGTGTGTATTATAATTGACCGTGTGTATCTCTTAAAAGTTGATGATACTTATTTTATATACTAACCGTAGGTAACTTTTATAACGTGAGCTCTTTACTTTCTATTGCCCTATGTCAGTATATGCTAGAACACCAAGTTTAGTGTGTATTATAATTGACCATGGCTATCTCTTAAAAGTTGATGATACTTATTTTATATACAAACCCTAGGTAACTTTTATAACATGAGCTCTTTACTTTCTATTGCCCTATGTCAGTATATGCTAGAACACCAAGTTTAGTGTGTATTATAATTGACCATGGCTATCTCTTAAAAGTTGATGATACTTATTTTATATACAAACCCTAGGTAACTTTTATAACGTGAGCTCTTTACTTTCTATTGCCCTATGTCAGTATATGCTAGAACACCAAGTTTAGTGTGTATTATAATTGACCATGGCTATCTCTTAAAAGTTGATGATACTTATTTTGTATACTATCCGTAGGTAACTTTTATAACGTGAGCTCTTTACTTTCTATTGCCCTATGTCAGTATATGCTAGAACACCAAGTTTAGTGTGTATTATAATTGACCATGGCTATCTCTTAAAAGTTGATGATACTTATTTTATATACAAACCCTAGGTAACTTTTATAACATGAGCTCTTTACTTTCTATTGCCCTATGTCAGTATATGCTAGAACACCAAGTTTAGTGTGTATTATAATTGACCGTGTCTATCTTTTAAAAGTTGATGATACTTATTTTATATACAAACCCTAGGTAACTTTTATAACGTGAGCTCTTTACTTTCTATTGCCCTATGTCAGTATATGCTAGAACACCAAGTTTAGTGTGTATTATAATTGACCGTGTCTATCTCTTAAAAGTTGATGATACTTATTTTATATACTATCCGTAGGTAACTTTTATAACGTGAGCTCTTTACTTTCTATTGCCCTATGTCAGTATATGTTAGAACACCAAGTTTAGTGTGTATTATAATTGACCATGGCTATCTCTTAAAAGTTGATGATACTTATTTTATATACTAACCGTAGGTAACTTTTATAACGTGAGCTCTTTACTTTCTATTGCCCTATGTCAGTATATGCTAGAACACCAAGTTAAGTGTGTATTATAATTGACCATGGCTATCTCTTAAAAGTTGATGATACTTATTTTATGTACTAACCGTAGGTAACTTTTATAACGTGAGCTCTTTACTTTCTATTGCCCTATGTCAGTATATGCTAGAACACCAAGTTTAGTGTGTATTATAATTGACCATGGCTATCTCTTAAAAGTTGATGATACTTATTTTATATACAAACCCTGGGTAACTTTTATAACGTGAGCTCTTTACTTTCTATTGCCCTATGTCAGTATATGCTAGAACACCAAGTTTAGTGTGTATTATAATTGACTATGGCTATCTCTTAAAAGTTGATGATACTTATTTTATATACTAACCGTAGGTAACTTTTATAACGTGAGCTCTTTACTTTCTATTGCCCTATGTCAGTATATGCTAGAACACCAAGTTTAGTGTGTATTATAATTGACTGTGTGTATCTCTTAAAAGTTGATGATACTTATTTTATATACTAACTGTAGGTAACTTTTATAACGTGAGCTCTTTACTTTCTATTGCCCTATGTCAGTATATGCTAGAACACCAAGTTTAGTGTGTATTATAATTGACTATGGCTATCTCTTAAAAGTTGATGATACTTATTTTATATACTAACCGTAGGTAACTTTTATAACGTGAGCTCTTTACTTTCTATTGCCCTATGTCAGTATATGCTAGAACACCAAGTTTAGTGTGTATTATAATTGACTATGGCTATCTCTTAAAAGTTAATGATACTTATTTTATATACTAACCGTAGGTAACTTTTATAACGTGAGCTCTTTACTTTCTATTGCCCTATGTCAGTATATGCTAGAACACCAAGTTTAGTGTGTATTATAATTGACCGTGTGTATCTCTTAAAAGTTGATGATACTTATTTTATATACTATCCGTAGGTAACTTTTATAACGTGAGCTCTTTACTTTCTATTGCCCTATGTCAGTATATGCTAGAACACCAAGTTTAGTGTGTATTATAATTGACCATGGCTATCTCTTAAAAGTTGATGATACTTATTTTATATACAAACCCTAGGTAACTTTTATAACGTGAGCTCTTTACTTTCTATTGCCCTATGTCAGTATATGCTAGAACACCAAGTTTAGTGTGTATTATAATTGACCGTGTCTATCTTTTAAAAGTTGATGATACTTATTTTATATACAAACCCTAGGTAACTTTTATAACGTGAGCTCTTTACTTTCTATTGCCCTATGTCAGTATATGCTAGAACACCAAGTTTAGTGTGTATTATAATTGACCGTGTCTATCTCTTAAAAGTTGATGATACTTATTTTATATACTATCCATAGGTAACTTTTATAACGTGAGCTCTTTACTTTCTATTGCCCTATGTCAGTATATGTTAGAACACCAAGTTTAGTGTGTATTATAATTGACCATGGCTATCTCTTAAAAGTTGATGATACTTATTTTATATACTAACCGTAGGTAACTTTTATAACGTGAGCTCTTTACTTTCTATTGCCCTATGTCAGTATATGCTAGAACACCAAGTTAAGTGTGTATTATAATTGACCATGGCTATCTCTTAAAAGTTGATGATACTTATTTTATATACAAACCCTGGGTAACTTTTATAACGTGAGCTCTTTACTTTCTATTGCCCTATGTCAGTATATGCTAGAACACCAAGTTTAGTGTGTATTATAATTGACTATGGCTATCTCTTAAAAGTTGATGATACTTATTTTATATACTAACCGTAGGTAACTTTTATAACGTGAGCTCTTTACTTTCTATTGCCCTATGTCAGTATATGCTAGAACACCAAGTTTAGTGTGTATTATAATTGACTATGGCTATCTCTTAAAAGTTGATGATACTTATTTTATATACTAACCGTAGGTAACTTTTATAACGTGAGCTCTTTACTTTCTATTGCCCTATGTCAGTATATGCTAGAACACCAAGTTTAGTGTGTATTATAATTGACTGTGTGTATCTCTTAAAAGTTGATGATACTTATTTTATATACTAACTGTAGGTAACTTTTATAACGTGAGCTCTTTACTTTCTATTGCCCTATGTCAGTATATGCTAGAACACCAAGTTTAGTGTGTATTATAATTGACCATGGCTATCTCTTAAAAGTTGATGATACTTATTTTATATACAAACCCTAGGTAACTTTTATAACGTGAGCTCTTTACTTTCTATTGCCCTATGTCAGTATATGCTAGAACACCAAGTTTAGTGTGTATTATAATTGACCGTGTCTATCTTTTAAAAGTTGATGATACTTATTTTATATACAAACCCTAGGTAACTTTTATAACGTGAGCTCTTTACTTTCTATTGCCCTATGTCAGTATATGCTAGAACACCAAGTTTAGTGTGTATTATAATTGACCGTGTCTATCTTTTAAAAGTTGATGATACTTATTTTATATACTATCCGTAGGTAACTTTTATAACGTGAGCTCTTTACTTTCTATTGCCCTATGTCAGTATATGTTAGAACACCAAGTTTAGTGTGTATTATAATTGACCATGGCTATCTCTTAAAAGTTGATGATACTTATTTTATATACTAACCGTAGGTAACTTTTATAACGTGAGCTCTTTACTTTCTATTGCCCTATGTCAGTATATGCTAGAACACCAAGTTTAGTGTGTATTATAATTGACCATGGCTATCTCTTAAAAGTTAATGATACTTATTTTATATACAAACCCTAGGGTAACTTTTATAACGTGAGCTCTTTACTTTCTATTGCCCTATGTCAGTATATGCTAGAACACCAAGTTTAGTGTGTATTATAATTGACCTATGGCTATCTCTTAAAAGTTGATGATACTTATTTTATATACTAACCGTAGGTAACTTTTATAACGTGAGCTCTTTACTTTCTATTGCCCTATGTCAGTATATGCTAGAACACCAAGTTTAGTGTGTATTATAATTGACCTGTGTGTATCTCTTAAAAGTTGATGATACTTATTTTATATACTAACCTGTAGGTAACTTTTATAACGTGAGCTCTTTACTTTCTATTGCCCTATGTCAGTATATGCTAGAACACCAAGTTTAGTGTGTATTATAATTGACCTATGGCTATCTCTTAAAAGTTGATGATACTTATTTTATATACTAACCGTAGGTAACTTTTATAACGTGAGCTCTTTACTTTCTATTGCCCTATGTCAGTATATGCTAGAACACCAAGTTTAGTGTGTATTATAATTGACCATGGCTATCTCTTAAAAGTTGATGATACTTATTTTATATACTAACCGTAGGTAACTTTTATAACGTGAGCTCTTTACTTTCTATTGCCCTATGTCAGTATATGCTAGAACACCAAGTTTAGTGTGTATTATAATTGACCGTGTGTATCTCTTAAAAGTTGATGATACTTATTTTATATACTAACCGTAGGTAACTTTTATAACGTGAGCTCTTTACTTTCTATTGCCCTATGTCAGTATATGCTAGAACACCAAGTTTAGTGTGTATTATAATTGACCGTGTGTATCTCTTAAAAGTTGATGATACTTATTTTAATAGTCGAAATTATAAACTACTGTAAAATATTAGGTAATGACATTCAAACTGCTATGAAATTCATAATACCGTTGATTTATCTAAGTAGCTCAACACGTTCACTGCTGAAATTAAGTCAGTGATGTACCCTAGGTGCTGTAGATTTTACGAACCATTTAAAATTACTGTTCACAACACAGAAATATAGATAACTAGAAATATCACTGCTGTATTGCGTGTGCACATCATCATCAGATTGAACAACCATAATCTCAAAAGCATATTTTAAAAACCAGAAGTTACAGTAAAGTTAAATTGCTGAGCGTCACAGGTTGTTTCAGAACAACATCTGCTCCTGGCGCCCGGAACAACCGCCGCAGCGAACATGTTAAATAAATAAACCTGGATTAGTTAAAAGACTGAAAATGACAAGTATTCTATGTAGTGGATGACATGACAAAAATGTTTGTTTCTTGCATTAATGCAAAGTGGTAGAGCATTTGATTTGAAATAAAAACCATGTTAGTGAAAACCTAGTTAGCTCTGTGAATTTTATTTATTAATAAACCCTCATTTCTTATTTACACAAACCCTATTTAGGGTACAAAATTGGTCGTGCATGACAAGTTTGTTGCAAACAAACCAAAAATCTTATCTTACAATAAAGAATAAACTTTCAAATCATAAAAGATAACAAGACTTTCTTTATATATATATATATATATATATATATATATATATATATATATATATATATATATATATATATATATATATATATATACTACAAATTATTATAGACCAGAAGGGTTTCAAAATATGTCAGTAGATGGTACCAAATTGTCAGAAGCTGAGGTATAAAACTAGAATTTGAGCTATGATAAATGAAATAATGCAGGACCCAACAAAGTAAAATTAAGGTAGAAAACCTGTAATACAGGAAAGCTATCCTTTCTAGATAGCAACAGCTCTTCAAAGCTATAAAAACAGTGACAAACAAGCCATTCATTAAGTTTAATTTTAAAACTTGTTGTAAAAGCTAGATTCTCAGCGATGGTGGTAGCTTTTGAAAAAATGTATTACCTATATAACTTCATTAACTTTCGGAGAGTTTTGTACGGTGTAATACAGTAAATTGTTTTCAGTGTTGTAAAGAATTGTTGGGGCAATATAAATTTATGGAACTGAGAGAGTTTTGTTTATATGAAAGGAATTGTTGCAGGACTCATTATATTTCAGATGATCTATATCTGATGGCTCTCTTTGCATTACAAAGATTCTCTCATATTTTCCTTAGAAGAGGAACCCCATAGTATTATTCAACATATACATGCAAGTAAAGAAGGCATAGTAACAGTTTAATGAAAGTTATAAGGAAAAAACATGACTTTACCTTGCTTGAATAGTTTCTAACAATTTTTTTTTTTCTTTTTTTAAGTAGTTAATTCATAACACAATTTTTAATATATATTTGTTTATATATACAGTAAAGTCCCGCTAATCCAAACTTTGGTTTTCTAAAAATCTGCATAATCCGAAACAGAAATTGACAACAGATTTTGCAAACATTAAAATGCAGTTACTGCAAGAATACTACTTTATATCAAAAATTTACAAGAAAATGTTATTTCAAGTGTTTAATTGTTAAAAAGCTTTTCAAATATTACTTTGGTGTGAAAATATCAGTTAAATTTCTTTGCTTTAAAGAAGAATTCCTCTCCCTTGAAACTAAATTACACCAGCGTCTCAAAATATGGTAGCTACTGGGGTTGCGTCGAGGTGTCGCTCTATACGTAGTGTAGTGTGAGATCAAACGCAGCCGGAGCATCTGTGTGAATTACAACAAAACTGAGATTCGTAAACACACAAGTTCGAACTGTTGATAAGAGAACTATTGAGAGTGGAAATTGGGAACAGAGGGGTCTGAGATAGTGTGAGAACGCCAGAATTATGCACAAGACTTTCGTCGACTGATTACGTGGCCTAGTGGCGAATGCAATGGAATCAAGAAGCGCTGGGGCCGGGATTGATTTCCGCTAGTGACTCCAACTTTTTGTCTTTGAAAAACAGTGTTTGATCTTACATCTCAGTTGAATATTTTTTTCTATTAAGGGGTTCATTCTCCTTTTCATAATCATAGGCTATTATTGTGTTCAAAACTTAAGTACTGTACATAATGTTAGGCATATTATTTATTGTTGTGTTTTATCAAAAGAGCATTTTAAGAAAAGCTAATTAATCCGAAATGGGTTCGGTCTAATTATTTCCACTGTATACTCGTTTATATCTGTCTTATTCTGTAATGTTTATGAAATAATTTCCATAATGATAAGAATTAAGTTACATTTTCTGAGTGTTAATGGTAAATATGTGATTTTTCTCTCGTGTTGCTAACACAGAATTACTCAAATTTAGTAACAATCATTAATATGTAACATTTTTTTTTTTATTTAAACATAATTAACTTTATTTATGTTTATTATTGAAGTATATAAATTGTACAGAGGTTGGTTTACAACGCAAGAAACAATATATTTACAATCAAGGCAAACATAACTTTCTTTGTAATTATTCATGTGCTGACACATCCTTATTATTTCCATAACATAGAACCTACATTAAAGTCCCTGCGGCTAAGCATAGCCTGGAGCTGCTTTTAGGAGGGTGCCCAGTACTATGTGAGACTAAAGTACATTTGACAATGCCGCTCTCACTGAATTGGTTGTAATCCAATGGACTACACCCGTGGTGTCCTGTGTAAACAGTGATTAACACTCCCTTATAAGAGCAGCCTTATAAGGGGCTAAGGCGCTGGCTTGCCACGTAGCCGGTCCGGGTTGGATTTCTGATGTGGCCACTAATAGATTTTGCCCTGCTGCTCCTGTGGTTCAGAAGTCACGTAAAGCCGTTGGTTCCCAGATTAAGTGTTAGAGAGGGCTCTTAGCCCTAACTTCTCCTGGTTAAATAAGATGATCTTTAATTTTTTTTTTTTTTTTATTATTCAGTAAACACTATGGAGAGTATAGAAGGAACGATTTTTTGGTAATGATTGCAATTTACCTATTTGGTAAGGCCTATGCAAATTAACCAATGAAATGTTAAACCTGACAATTATAGATAAATGATTGGCTTGGTTAGTTGATGTTTTTTAATTCAATGCTTACAGGGATAATATATAAACAAAACTGTTTAGTGATACAACAGTAACATGTTTCTCATTCTAATCATTTTGGAAAAAGTTAAGATATAATATTATTTTTGTTACCAACATATTCTTATACACTTAGTAAATATTGGTGAGGTTTAATTTGAGCATTTATTGTATAAATTGAGAAAGGTAGTTTTAACCTGTGCAATGATCATGTTAGTACACAGGTCTGTCCAGCACATTCTAGATAAAAATGCAGTGAAGAATGGCTGTAAAAGGTTCAGACTTTTAAAGGTTAATTGTCCTAGATTTAGTTTCTCAATGCTCCAAGTATACCTCAAACAATACAAATTTTTTCTTTTGTCTTGTGTTAATCCAAGTAGGAGGCTTCTTGATGTTTACTAACAATTATTTATAGTGCCATGTTTTTACTTGGCAATGATAAAATGACAAAAAAATAAGCACAGTATTGATTTACAGATTTACTAGCAAAATAAATTAATTTACAACTGAAGAAACATGAAGATGAAAAAGTAAAAGGGAAGGAGATTATGACCTTTAAAAAGTGTTAATTCGTAAACCTGCAAAGTAGATACGCCCATTTAAATATAATCTTATACACTGGCAGAAAAAAATTAAGCCTTTTAGGAATAGGCCTGTGCAAAGATATTATAAACAATGGTTTTTAATTTATTTTATTTATTTTTTAATATAAACAATAAATTTAAATTTTTTTGAAACTTTAGAAACATCTATAATGGTTGGAAAATTCAAGAAAATCATGATTTAATTTTTTATTAAAAATTTTTGATAAGGCTTTTTGGGTTCTTGATCATAATTTTAGCTATATAAAGTTATAAAACAAAGTCGTGAATAATGGAAAATCATGGATTTCACTCCTGCTATAAAAAAAAATACAAAAAATGTGCAAACATCAAAGCACCCATTACATGTAATTATTTGACAGCAATCAATTGTCTAAATTGAAAATATGATATCAGATTTTATCTACTGACTTTAATATAATAACATTTTATACGGAAAATATAAAATTAGATTTTTTTTTAATTATTAGTTTCAAAGAGTTTTCTTATCTTGTAATATAAAAAACCCCGCTTTTCATTAACAACTTTTAAAGGTATTTTGATATTTTAGGGCTTATTAGAAAGATAAAATTATACCCAATAAATAAAACAGTACCACTTTTTAATTACATAAAAATTTTGATATATTTAGGGATAAATTATACCTTTTTAGGAGAATAAATCTGAATTGAAAAATTCTAGTACTCATATCTTTGTATAGTTACATCGAATTATAAAATAAAGGAAACAATTTTGGTAAACTACCATTACAAGTTTAGTTTTGTAATAAACTTTTTTTAAAATTCACCTCATTTTTCACTGTCAGTCAAAATAGGAATTTTGCTTTTGAAAATCGCAAATTTTGCCAATTTTCTAAGTGTGGCCATATGAGTTCAAACGGCCAACAATTTTTTAGCATGTCTATAGATGTGTGATATGACTTTATTGCTAGAATTTTTTTCCAAAACCAAAGTCCAGTTGGCAGCCATTTACTAGCCATAAAGTGGATAAATAGCCAACAATTATTTAGCTATATATAAATTTTTTTAAATTTTGTGTTATTAAGACCCTTATTCGTATTACATTTTTTATAATTTTTATCCTACTCAAATTTCGTCTCAAAAACTGTTTTGTATGAGTCACCATCTTCGAGATATTAATTTTGAAACAGCCCGTTTTTATTTAATGACAAAAACATCTTTAAAATGTTATATCTAGCCATTGGCTAGTCACGAAAAAATAAAAAGAAAAGAATCTGAAAGGCAAATTTAGTAGATTTAAATTAATCATTAAATTCTACATTTTTACATAAGTGAAACGCTTTTTTAGATATTAAAAAAAATTAAAATGTGAACATTTCAATATTCAATCCTCTATAGCTTATCAGATGTTAATTTTAATGAAAATTTGTAAATCATATTGTCTTCTTAAAAGTTAATTTATCCATTTTATTTTTTATTTTTACATATTTTGTCCCTCTATGTCAAGGTAGGGACATGCAGATGGGCAAAACTATACCGCCCTTGATATAATAAAACCAATTTTAACCCTGCAAGTGTGGCATGATTTTCCCTAAAGTGTGGCACCAAAATTGAGTGTTTTGCAGTTATACTTAAATTGTTGTTTTCTTGCCTTATAAATGTATAATCATATCATGTTATCTATCATTCTTTTCAACAGATAATAAATAACATTCCTATACTAGTTTTATAATATTTTAGTACATGTGCCTCTATATGTTATATAAATAAAATTATAATTTTGTTATTCCAAAAATATTTTTTTTCTGGCCTATACAAAGTCGAATGAATAAGATTCAATTAATTTACAACTATAGTCAGTGTAATTCAAATGTTATGCAGATTCCAAAAATGTATAGGTATCTATTGTAACAAATGATAAATAAAATGTTTCATGTGTTTTTGTAGAACTATGCATGATAATTGTAAATGCTGATGTTGTACTTACTTGTGCTCTTATATGGTAAAAGTATTATTATAAATGTTGAAATATAGCCTATAAAAATCAACAAAATCAAGTATCACTAATGAATAACAAACTATAAAACGAAAACTGTACAAATAATCAATAAATATCAGCAAAATTTCACTTAGGCCTACACACACGTTGTTTACCAAGCTGAGATCGCCCGGCGACACGTTGGTTGGGAGTAGGAAATCTGGAAATGAAATAACACCAGCTGTTTCATAAAAAACATCTGACGTATACACAATGAAATAGCAAACCTAAGGCATTAAAATGGAAAGATTAGAATCTGGATTACAGTTTAGAAGTGATTTCAATTGAATTTAATGGATAGTAACAACGTTAAATTGAATTAAGTGAGCCATAAAATGTTTAGTGTAGCCAAATTATTTTTCTATAAATGATATCTATAAATATGTTGATACCCATATTTACTACTAGAGATTGCAATTTATACAATTTCAGCTGGGAACAGTGAGGGAGAAGGGAGGGAAGCAAACCATATTGCATGTTTGTTAGAATGGCAGGGTATTTGCTACTCCTAGCGACAGTTGTATGAAATCTACAACTTCGTTCCTTGGAACGCTGAACTGGGCATCCAGACTGCCAGGTTACTATTAAAACATATCTGAAGTAGTATATCAGACACATTCTATCAATAAAGTATTTATCTCAGACAATCACAAGCATTGGAATTTGTAAAAGTATGGCGTATAGTTGATTTAGCTTTGTGAACATTTTGTCACCATCGTGTTATACTATTCATATCCTGTAGAAGTTATTGCAGAACTTATAAATGTGTTATTGTTGATTAAATTTTAAATGTAAGAGGCATGCAAAACCTCTTAATGTGATATCGTATTAGAGAATCAAACAATTCATCACAGGAATTTCTTTTCAATTCATGTATATTTTTTATTAGAATAAAAACTAGTATATCGAGCCCTAGCGATATATGCTATGAGTATACTGTGGTTGGTTGAAACATAAACACACAAGTGATGGTAAGGTTAAGGAACATAACCTTAAAACAGTTAACAACACTTGCCAAACAAGGAGATTACATTCATCAATGTTTTGTAGCGCAGCCTTTTGAATAGTTGTGCAGTATAATTGATTGTGTTTTTATTTTATAGTAGTTGCATAATGTTTATGGTCGGTATGTATAAATAGTTCACAACATTCCTAAAATGACAACATACAGTACAAGTTAATTTTTAACAGAACTAAGCCATAATTAGTACTGTTCAAATTGTGTTCTGATAAGCTGGTCTTTATGCTTACGTTCACAAACAGGATAGTCCTTCTCTTTATAACCTATTTTTTGTGATTTAGTACAATAGCTTTATGATCATTGTTATGTTGTAATTGGTTGAACATTTGGTGTATAGTAATTTACATGAATACCTTTACAGTAATTTTGTGTTTGAACAATGTTTCAAATTTGTAAGAAAATGATGTGCCATAAATTGTTGTTTAAAACTAATATTTAACATTCGCACTCATTTTGGGTTTATTAATGTGATACATTTTCTTTGCCAAAATAAAGTATTATATTACGGTGCATCTACTATGGAAAATTAACTCTAGTATTAATGAACAAATTGATTTGGTATTCTAACATGCTTATATATACTACATACGTGTGCCTGTTTAAATATAACTGAACAATTTAAAACAAGTTGATAAAACCCAATTGATTCTTCATTCTTAATGTTAGTTATTTGAGATGGGTATCAAACCAAGCGGAGGAAAATATGTAGTGTTGTAACCCTCAAAGTCATTATTATCTGAAGAACTGTTCAGACTCACAAAGGTGATGCCCCAGGCTTTGCAAGGTTTCCTAACTAAGTCTTCATTTTTTTGTTTTAATTCAACAAATCATCTTAGTTTTTATTACTATGCCAGTCATTAAAAATTTTAAGATTTTGAGTGCTGGTCCTAAATACGGAAGCCATTTGAAAAATACTGGCCAATTTTGGTATTTTTTAAAAATTCGTAGATTTAAAACAATTAAATAAAGAAAAGTTGTACTTAAATGTCTGGATTTTATATTTCTTCTTCTTTTTATCAATATAAAATTAAAAATCACATTTGTTTTCATCTCATAATATCAGGTTTTTTGTAATAGTGTTTTAGCAAAAAAAAAAAAAAAAATCAAACCAAGGCCAATTGAGCATATAAAATAATTTTGATCATAATTCTATTGCCCTATTCATACAAAACTTAAGTAAAATAAGTACTATTAAAATACTTTTTTATTATTTACATGCTCTATTTACACTTTTAAATAGTCCTTTCACTGAACAATGGTTCTGAAACGTACAGACAATAGCAGTGCAGTCTAGTGGCTACAACTCAATCGTCCTTGCAAGACAACAGACAGAGTGCATATTCTAGTGGTGAAACGGCTCAATAACATCATTAGAGACCATTTAGAGTACCAGACTCTGTATTAATACTCAATAGGCTATTATTTAACAAAATTAAAACATCGATCCCGTAAAACTACGGGACTAAGGTCTCAGTTTTTTATCTGCAATTTCTAAATTTAACATTTTGCCGAACATTGTTCAGCCTTGATTAAAGAATTATTATAGTGAAGGTAGTTGGAACCAAACCTGCATAATTTTGTTCATATTAGGGCAATCAGGTGGCCTTTATCACAAGTAAAAGCATGCCTTCACATATCTAGCATCCGCAGGTTCAAACTTCTGAAAAATTTGGATGAAAGTTATTTCTTGTTAGATTTTTTACTATTGGAAATGTCCAACGCTTAAACTGTTTAAAAAAACAATAATGTTTTGACAGAAAAAAACTGTTAACATCAGTTGTCACTTAACTTATCCTACAATTCAATATATATATATATATATATATATATATATATATATATATATATATATATATATATATATATATATGTAAGGGTGAACAAAACCAAATCATTATAAATTATTGTTAAACAACTACATGCATACAACGTACGATCATATCTTTATAATACTTATTAAGATCTATCACTGTCGGCAACTCCTTAAAAAACCAAATCACTATAAAGTATTGTTAAACAGCTACATTTTTATAATACTTACCAAGATCTATCACTATCGGTAGCTCCTTAAAATAAATTTTAAAAAATCTTGTCCTCATACAGACAAATAATTATTGCAAAAATAATCAACAAAATATGAAATCAACCAATCGAAAGTTTATAACAAAAGTTACTTTAATAATTTGTCTTATACAACCGAGTATATTTTGCTGAGTCCATAAGGTGTGGGGGACAAGAAACCAAAAACTACACTCTCAGGTGAAACTCATTGAACCCTAATAACTTCCTTAAAATGATGGTTAAGAAGGCTATAAAATACATATGCTCATTCATTTCTACACTTCTTCCATCAGTAAGAATATTTAGTGACAGCAGGCTAGATGTGAAGTTATTCTGTATTGGTTATAATTTTGATTTCTTGGAAGTAAGGGGCGTTCATAGTTAAGCGCATATTAAAGTTAAACAGATTTGCTAGATCTATTAGTATAGTAGGTGGACCCTGGCAGATCACTTAACAATGAGAGTAAGTTATTGCCCTCCCATGTTCTAAACTCAGTTCCAACATGTTATTGTTCCATACTGTACAATGAAGATGTATTTATAGTGGTATGAACTCGTAAGTTTTTTCTGCACCTTCAGTAGTATGTGGAAGCCAGGACAAGTTGTGCGTAGTGAGCTGGAAGGCCATGGTTAGCCTTACTTTATTGAAGCATTGATGGTTGCAAGTACAACATGAATGGTTTACATGTTGTATTGTTCCTAATGTAATTTATGGACGAACTCCTATTCTGTTGTAACTCGGCTGCAAGTAAAACACATTCTTTATATACCCAGTGGCTTAAGTTTTTTACAATAACTACATTCAATAATACATTTGTATGGTTATGTCTTAAGGTAGGCAACTAGTAAATGTCATTCCCAGTGTCGCACTTCTCTGGTAATTCACTTGAAATCATTACAGTTTGGGCATTTTGTAGCCTAATTTGCTCTTCTGATTCTGCTTTGTGAAGTATTCAGATTTCCTTTTAAATTTCTCAACAGTTTTTCTCTCAACGATTACTTAAACCTTTTTTAAAATAATTAAACTTCTAAATGGTTTATTCCATAAAAAGACAAGCTGAAGTTAATTTGATTTTGTAAGTTTCATTTATATGTTTTGTGTATGATTAGGTTTTGGCCAGGCATCTTGCATGGATTATAGCATCTTGTTAGATATACTGTAATATTATACATTCTGAAAGCTGAAAACTGATATATATATTGAAATTTATGTTTATAACGAGTGCATTTGAAACAAACAAGCAGATTTTTTAGTTTAGTCTTGTTTTTGAAAAAAACTACTATATAGAAATGTTACATCGCATTCAAACATTTAAATAATATGCTTTTTACTAATTTTGGATTAACTTATTGCTGTTATTCTATATGTCAATACAGTTCTCTCTGCTGTGGAACAAATTCATAAGCATATGAATTCTTAATAATCTATTAGTAATGTCTGATTCAATATTTCTTATAAGTATAAATAGAAACCAGATATTTCCCAATTATCTATCGTTCATTCAGTCATGAGTCATTGAAGAAAATCCCTGTCACATCGAAGCTGCCAATGGCCAATGCTATCTATCATTGATTATAACCATCTTCATTAAAATAACAATGTTTCATCATCTATTAAATTATACAGATTGGTTTAAAATTTTAATGTGAAATACATGTCCTACATTAACAATTTCACTCATAGATAATTAGATAGGCGTACTCAAAATTGTGTAGGAAGTTTTTTTTTTCCTTATAATATATTTCATAGTTAAAATTCTATCAGAACTGCTCTTGAAATAAGATCAAGTATAACAGTTTGAAAGTCGGAATAAAAACTAGACAAAATTAAATATAAGTTTCTTCTATTTTCTTCTTCCTAACCTTACCAGGGGAAGAATTGGTAATACATTGAATGTAAAGTTCTTAAATTTTTAAGATATTAGAGAACAAATAGATTTGTCGGGAAATAGTGAAAGAATTAAGTATGAAGGGCTTGGTTGTTGAATATCCCTAGTTTCAAAGCTTTAGGACACTAGCATTTGTTGGTCATGTGTTTGTCTATTGAAAAAGGTCTCCATGGTCTGGTGCTCTGAGATTACATTTGATTGTTGGCCCTGTTTCTCTCCACACTGCACGTGTTGCAACATTGCTATTTGTCAGAATATATGATAACAGATTTTCAGTTGGCTGTTATAATTGATAATATACAATTGTGAATAAATTACGCTATTGAACTGAAATTGGATTTTACTTAATAATTTATGTTTGTTTATAAAACTCCATTTTTGGTGTTTAGAGTTTTTTTAGTTTTAAGGACGACAAGGCATACATTGTTAACAATTGCGATCTGAAGAAGGTTTCTACAAATGCCACTACTTAGCTAATAATTTTATGTAAGTTCACTGAGTTAATCAAGTTTTAATTAAATGATAAAGGTTATAATTGTAGCTTGTTTTACTAAATATAAATCCATTAACTCTTGTTATAAATAAATACCAAAAACGTTCTAAAGAAAATAACTTGTTGAGGCCTCTTGAAAATATAGTTATACTTTAAAACAAGTTTTATGTATATAGGAATTTCAAAATAGTAATACGTTTTTCATACCAAAATGGAAGTTGAGTTCTAAGAATGGATTTGAAATATATATTAAAAATGAATTTAAGCTTTAAGTATTAATAGTTTTCAAAAAATTTGTTTCATGTTTCATTTATAGTATATTCCCCTATAGCAAAACCCAAATAAAGACAATTTTCATTTCATTTTCGATTGTCACTTCATTTCATAGCTCTTTAAAGTCATATTAATAATGATATATTTATCAAATGCAGTATGTAAGACAACTAGGTTAAGATTGCTTAGTTTACAAGTTTCAATTTTATTTAGTTTCCTATTGTTCATTGACATATGCACATGTCTTAAGTTGATATTTTTGTAAGTTGTAAATTGTAATGATACTTTTATGCAGTTTTGAACTGATAAAATAAAGAATATTTGAATATTTATGCTCATATTTTATTATATTTCGATACTAATTTCCCGTGGTTACCAGTTTCATTCATATAATCTTTATAAAAATACTAATTCATATTAAAAACTGGCCAATAAAACAAGATATTTATATTTGTTACAGCATTAATTTTTTTTAATACATTAAATACAACATTGTGGGATTTAATGTATTTTTTATATTTATGTTTGGATTGTATATATTTTATCATAGTTCATTTTGTCTACTACCTTTTTTCAAACATAATAACTTGAAAGAGTTATACTGTACATATTTTTCTGCCATACATCTGAAAGCACTACTTGACAGTATCAGGTTTATTTTTAAAAAGTATTTTTGTAATAATGTAATAAATAGCAAGATAACAACTTAGAATGTGAGTATGCAAAGTCAGTACGGTTTAACCAGGTAGACCACAAACCACACTGAGTGAACTCACTTCCTCTCTTGTGCTCAAGATATCACTTCATTGCATCACAGTTTAAGTATTTCAATATAAAATTGCAATTTGCGTTTATCTAAACAAAATGTGTTTTTATTCTGTGTTTGATAGCTATTATTGAACCCCAGTTTTTTTAATGTGTCCAGATCTTTTATATTGACAGTTGTATAGAAAATATAAAGTCCGTAATTGATGAACATATTCCCAAATTGATGAAAACAATTTTTAACAGAATTCTTTTTTTAGTGCAGAATAGCATATTTTTGAAATTGAGTTCGTTTTTGTTTGAAGTTGCACCATTCAGGCATATGCCAAAAGAAATAATAAAATGTATTAAGGCAAAGTATATTGTTTTTAAGGTTGTTAAGTTGCAACAAATGACATTTTCCGGAGAGCGTACAAGCCAGATGATGTTTGTAACAATAGTAAATTGACATGGTCCGACCAATTCAAGTTTTGATCAATTGTCAGCCTTAGAAATTTGGTACTGCTACTCTCTGTTAATGTTTGATTGTCTATTTTGACTGTATGATTTTCTATTGTCTGCTAAAAAGTAATAAATTTTGTTTTATTCAGGTTTACAAACAAGCTATTTTCTTTAAAATAATGATCTAGCTTAGAAATATTTGAGTTACATAAAAACTATATTTCCTCATGAGAGTTAGCTGAAACTTCTTTGCATCGTCAGCATAAAGGACCAATTTACTACTGTGTTCCAACTGTGAAATCCCGTATGAGTTGCAAATAAAAAGAATAGGTCCCAAGATCAACCCAAGGGGTACACCAAATTTAGAAATCTTAGAAGTTGAGTTATGTGAGTTTTTAAAGTTTTTTTTTCCAGGTGTGGAAAAAAAACTTTAAACCTGCACAAACTGTAGCCTGTTGTGTAAATGAGATTTGAACCAATTATAGGATTGGCCTCTTACTCCTAATCCGTAAAGTCTATTCAATAGAACGTTTTGTGAAACACTGTCAAAAGCCCTGCTTAGGTCTAAAAAAACCCTAATAGATTTGTCTGAATTGTCAATTGAATCTATAATGGACTCTATAAAATCTGTTGCTGCTGTAACTATCGACATACCTTTCCTAAAGTAATGTTAAAAAGAATCTAAAATGTGATGTTTATCAAGATAATCCAACAACTGGTCTGACATTGCACGCTCATAAATTTTTGAAAGTGTTGGTAGTAAAGTAACTGGTCAGTAATTAGATACGTCTTTTTTACAACTTGTGGATTGTGATTATTTTAGATATTTTAAATGTTTCCAGTAATATTCCTGTTATGAATGAAGAGTTGATTAAATGCAAGAGAGGTTTCAATAGAAGATGTTTAGCTTTCTTAATAATAAAAACTGGAACATCATCGTACTCAGAACTTGATTATTTTTCAAACTGGAAATTATTTCGTCAAGATTACTATTATCTAATGTTTTACATTTAAAAACTGAATTGATACCAATGGAACAAATAACGGCTACATGTTTGATGGAGTCATCTGAAAATTTTGAGAGCAAGAATTTTGTTATCTGTTTCAAAATCATTTTTAACAAAGAAATTTACTAAAGGTACACTTATTTTATCTGTGCTTGAATAAATGTCTCCCCTGTGATAAATTATCTAATTTATTATTTTTAGCTTCAACTTCTCTATTTATGATTTTCCAAGTTTCTCTAACAACATTGTCTGCCGTTTGAATTTTGTTATATAAAATTTCTTTTTACTTTGAAGTAATTTTGATTTAAACAATTTGTTTTGTATTTTTAAATTGTAATGACGGTTGGCAATATGACAGCACTGTAACTGGTGGAAAATCCACCGGGTTGTAGTTTGAGTGTTTTTAAATTAACTAAATCTCTTTAAAATAGTGAATGATGTTTAAATATGAATAAAATTAGTTAAAAAAATTTACGGTTAAGTTTTTTTTCTTTGTGTGAAAGATTAATTATCGATGTATCAGATGTTATGTTGCTACTTATCACAGTTTGTTATTTACTTTTTTAAATTACAGATTTTTGGTAGAATTTCTTTTTCGAAAAAAGTTAATTTTTAAAGAAAATGATTTATCTGTGTATTGTTTTGTTGGCCGTCTCAAAATGCACTGATAATCTCAGGTCACTCTGTATGTGAACATTATAATGACCTTGATATTCATAGCCAATTGCAGTGAGTAATTGGGCTTTTCCTATTTCCCCCCCAAAATAATATAATCTAATGGTTCAATAATGGACATAATTCAGACCAATTAGGTGTTGTAAGAGTTAAATGGATTTTGAATTTTTTAACCATGAAATCATCTGTTTTGAGGTCTAGAAGTAAGGCTGTATTTTTTTCTTTTTTTGTCAAGTTACCCTTACGAGTGACCTTGTAATGCAGTAGGTCTACAACAGTATTATAAATTCCCTGCATATTTTAGTTTCAGAGCTAGTAATCATTTGGGAGCCAAAACCAAAATAGTAATATGTGAGTTTTTATATAGTATGTGCCATTTTATATAGATACCTCTTTTGTATGTTTTTTGAAAAAAAATATGATCTGTGGCTTGTTTTACAATAAATATTAACTGTAGTGCTGAAATGGATATCATAAAATATCAAATGAGAAAACAAGTAATGGTAGTAAAATTATTTAATCTAAAAATATTATATGCAAATTAAATTCGTTAAAAATGTTTTTGTCTAAGTCAATTATTCTGTTCACATATAAAAATTATAGTATTTTAAAAAATAATGATACTTACACATTTGTAAACCTAATGCTAAATCTTGATCTTTACTTGTTCTCTTTACATTTGAGTAGTTCATAGAATATTGGCACACCTGAATTGTCTTAAAATCAATGACAATTAAAAGTCACTATTACAATATTCTGTAATTGAAACAATATATCATGCATTATAAAAAACATAAACACAAAGTATTGCACAATAATGAACACAACAATGATTAACAAAACAACTAGATGATTACCTGATACTATTTCCTGTCACTCAATTAAACAGTTAATTGTCTTACAAAACAATAAGTATTGAAACTTAACTCACAATTAAAGCTGCTGTTTATGTTCTTAACAAACAGTGTTGTACAATAAAATACAATGTCTGACAAAATAATGAGCATATCTTATGACAAATAGAATATTTGAGCTTAATTTTATTTAAAATATTATCTTATAATATATTCCACACCAATTAAGTTTTATACAATAATGAGTTAATATATTGACAATCTAAAAGTGCATTAGCACACTGCTGTTGATATGTCGACAGTCAATCCTTAACATAATCTCTTCCCGCACCAAGATATTTAATTCCACTGCCTTCGAGGGGTACTAAATATCTTGAGGGCATTTTGTGGCTGTAAGATTTTCTTATCATCCAGTCAGCACTGGGATTATCAAATTGATATCAGGTCTAACAGTTGTATTTACCATCAATGTAGAAAACACTTCAAACCTATTATTATAATTAATTTTTAACCCAATTGGAGACTGATTGACTATATTTCGTCATTTACATTTTTTCCCTTGAGGACCAAAATAACAAAATGTGGTCATTACTAAATTTCACGTTGAGGACCGAATGACGATATCCCGTCATTTGAAGTCTGTTACATAAAACATCCAATTTACCGCTTACGATAACTTGCATGTCTTTGGAATGATACGTAGACATTAGAGAATGTAATTTTTTACGTCTAGAGCCAGCTGTTGGAATATAATGTCAATGAAAAGAACTAACAATAATAGACAGAGGGTTAATTTTAACTGACGAATCTGACAGTATTAACATAAATATTATGTTAAATTTTTTTTTATTTTCAATCCGATTGTTATAATTTTTTCTGTGTTTGTAGTTGATTAAGTTTAGATTTCAATAACAAAGTTACCCACGTAAAATATTTTTTTTACAAGCTGTAAGCGCACAAAAACAATTAATACATTTTTGAAACAAAATAAATTTATTTTTAACAAAATATAAATAGTTAAAAAGTATGAGATGACTTTTTGGACAGTTGTTCTGATAAAGTACTCAATTACAAACATTCTGGTCAAAGACGTACCCTATAATTCTATTTTTATAATTCTATAAAAATAAATTTTCTAGAATTATAATTATCAATTTTGTAATTCTATAAAATCTTTATTAGAACAGATTTTATAAATAAATGTATACAGACTTGTGTGTCTCCAAATTTTCAACCTAAATATTTTACATGTCACACTTGAAAAGTGAGGGGGGAAATTAGATAGCACTTTTTTTGTTGGTCCTCAAAGAGTTAAGATGCCAATCATGGTTTTATGAGAGGCAACAGTATATGATAAGTGTAGATGAATGAGAGAAGTCATATTTTTTCAAAATCAAATAATTGTTATTAAAAAATATATATAACAAATGTACTTCTTGATTCTTCTTAAATTTATGCCTTCACATAAATTTAATTTAATTTGATGTATTGTTAAAAAAAGAAAATAAAAAAAAAAATAGATTGGTTAGAATGCATTGAAAATTGTGACATAAAGACTGTAATTATAAAGAAATACATGATTATATTATTAAATACTGTTTTTATTTGGAAGTTTATACAAAGAAAGTTGTCTATGCAAAGCACATTTTTATAGAGATAGATAAAATATACATTTTGTTTAAGATAATAATAGAAGAGACTTATTTCTGAAAACAAATACATCAAGCAAGGGAATGAAATTCTCTGACCATGTGACAGAGTCAAACAATCGAACCTGACGTAAAACAAAATGATGAGAATTCAATATTGATGTTACCTATTATTGAGAATATTAGATGAGGTTATATAACATTATTAATTCATTAATTGAAGCGGAGTAAACGCATTACATGTGTGCCAAACTGCTAAAATAACACTTTAAATTGCGTCCTTACTTTAAGAAGATACTGTGTTATATTTTACTCTACAGTTGCATACAAGTTGTTAACTTTGTTAAGGACTTTTCATAAGTACCTCCTTTAGTGATTTTTTAAAATAGGCTATCGATATGAAATTTAACCTATCCTTTCGTATTTGATTATAAAATTTTGGACCCAGAAAAACAAGTCTTTTGAAAAAGTTGAAGTTTTAGCTTTGGGCAACCTGATCCAATCTGCATTTCTAGTGCAATGAGATCTATATTTATTTTATAATTGCCACTAATGTTATAAAATATAGTAAAGACTTTAAATATGTATAAATATCGCAAGGGTAATATTTTCAGTTCAACAAAAAGAGGTTATGAATGTATTCGCCTTTCCTTACATATTATCCTAATGAAGCATTTTTTAATTTATATTAGAGGTTGTAAGTAGCTAATATAAATACTTCCCTAACAAGAAAGAAGTTTAATAATGTAGAGTGAAAAAAAGTGTAATAAATTTGAATAAGAATATCGTCCAGACAAACTCATCTTAAAAAGTAAAATTTATATAAGAAAATTAATAGGTAATTTCTTAATGAATTAATGCTGTTTCCAATCAAGCTGTTCGTCTACATGAATGCCCAAGTATTAGATACATTTAGTTTGAGAAAAACAAATACAATTGCAATTAATGTCTCTACTAGAAAATATGTGAAATTTTATAGGTTCATCAAAATTATAGCTTCAAGATAGTGAGAAATTTGCAATGTCCGATTTTTCAATGTTCAACTTAGCCTGTTACACGAAAACCAAAGAGGTAGTCATTGTTACTATGGTAGTTTGTTCTTAGAAAGAGCTATTCATTGATAGCCCAATAGGCAAGGCAACTAAGGGACCTTCAGCTTTACATGGAATCCGAACCATATAGTATTGGTCTGACTTTCATCTAACTGAAAAGCTTGATACTCAGTTCTCTTATCTTCATAAAACGTATAGTGAATTGTTCTATTGTACAACCTCGACTGATTCTGTTGTAATTTTTTTTTTTTATTTCATGTAACCAGTTCAATCTCTTAAAGATCAATGTTAAGACTCAGAAAATCAAGATGAATTTAACAATTGCGACGTTAATAGACAACTAGAGGTGTTTTAGTCAAGGCATGATTATATATTAGTCAAAATGATACAAAAATATCAACAGCTGATACCTTGAAATATTTTGGTTGATTTGTGTTATTAAACCTTGATTAAAAGCTAAATAAAAACTTAACATATCTTCAGTAATTTTTTCTCAAATAGTGACTTTTTATCAATGAGAATTATGATCTGTTTTCATTTAACTAAAGTAAATTACTAAATCGCTATAGTAAGTACTTTTAAAAGAATATGCATTAACATTTTAGCTGCCGTGTCAGTTCAGTACCCCCGACGGCTCTTTGTCTCATGTAGATGCCGTCGGGCCACTATGCCCAACAGTATTGCTCAGCAAACTTTTTGTTGTTTTGTCGTTACTCGACTGGTCTTGCTTTCCTAATGAAACCGATTATACTACAAGCATCATACTATTTACAGAGCAAATTTCGAATTTTTTAGTTAGTTACAAAGTTGTTCATTAAACTTTATACTGGCAATTTGTCGGGAGTTTAGGCCCGACAGACTTATTTAAGGGATTTTGCTATTTAAATAACTTAGTACATATTGAATACTGGATTGCTTTCATCATGCAGTCAGTTTTATCCAAACCGGGAAAACAAATTTACGTAAAAAAATGTGTCAGGCCGATATGCCCTTACAGAGTTTTTTATGTGCCCTTTATGCTGTCAGGCCAATATTCCTGACATATTTTTATACATATGCCTATGTATATAATTTCTATACTCAGAAATGGTAGTACAGTAAAAATAATGCATTATTGTTTTAAATATGTGCATAAACATTTTTGACTAGAGGAAAAATATTCATGGATGGCAGCTAATGTGTTAAATTAATATTAAATATGGATGTAAGATTTAACATGCATTCTAATTCAATTCAAATTTTGAATAAAAGCTCCATCATATCAATAATTAAATAAACACTGTGCCAGTTATCATGCCACTGATTTTTATAATGATTTTAACTACGCTGTATGTAATCAAAATGGGATATGAGTTAAACGAATTACAGTACACTCTTGATACTCTGACATTTACTAGTCCGACACGTTTGGTAGTCCGACGCCACATCAGATGACGTCACTACGCCAAAAGGGCGTTGGCTGCGGGTTTTTCTCTGTACACTGGTTCCTGGAAACGCTGTTGTGACAGGTGCTTCTCCCTTCCTATGAAGATTCAAAACACAATCACTAATGATGAAGCTATTTCGGCTGCAAATACGTTGATATGTTAGTGTGAGGAGAAGGGACTTGACTACGAGAACATTTTACTGTTGAAAAATATTCAAGAAAAGGCCATGACAGACTGTTTATTACATAGGAAGAAACAAAAAACTATTACAATTTTTTTTAAAAGTAAATACTCTACACAAATGTGAGTACGTACACAATGTTTTTATAAAATTACATACCAAAAATTAATTAAATGATGAGATGAATTTGAAAATGTTTACCTGTACTGTACACTTAATACTGTATGTAATAAACCTTACTGTGTTACTGTACAAATGTTGTATAATTTCTTTGTTTACATTTATTCAATTGTGTTGTCAGCCTCATTTTATCACGGCTGATAGCCCGGAAATTCTAAGAAGGATGTACGTAGTGCATTCAGTTTATCTTAGAAATCATAATTCTCGTGAATTACAATGGACATTTGGTAATCCGACGTTTTTGTTAATCCGACACACCGTCGGTCCCTTAACTGTCGGATTATCAAGATTAAACTGTATTGTAAAGTGGAAATCAGAGTAAACGACATCAATCAAGTTGATTACTTCAGGACGTCTTACATTTATACAAGTGCAGGACCAAAGATTTTAGATTGCAGTCTTTGATGCACATTTTGACGGCTACTGTCTACAAGCATTTTTACTGTGAATATAATCCTCTCGTGCAGTTACCATGGTGGCGTGCCTACTCACTTCACACGACTGCTAATGAAGACAAGACTCTCAGTAGATAGAAATTGACTTAATCCTTAGTTAATTGGGCATACCTCATTTATAACATCAGTGGTTTCAGTGTAATAATATCTTCTGTTTTAATACTGTCTCATTCAAGAGAATGCTACCTCATTTGTTTAAAAAATGCATATCTTATTTTATAGTAAGTCAAAAGTTTAGTCTAGTACAGTTAGAGTAACAGAGGAGCCTCTAAGTCCATTGGTACTTTGATGCCAAATTATCATATTTATAGCATCCATCATTGGCAGCATAAAATTGCCGATGTTTGTCGCATGACTGAATAATAACCAGAAGACGGAATAACGCGTACCAAATGTCAGTCTGCAGAGAATTAAATACTCTATCCACCAAAACAAATTACAAAGTTGTAAGTTAATTAGGTGTTTTATCAATAATGTTTTTTATACCCTTTTTTGCATGTTTCAAATTCTATTTAGAGCAGACTTTCTCCATAAACAAAAACTATTAAAATATGTTTTAGGGTACAATATATATATTTTTCCTGAACAGCTTTTAATTCTCTATTCAATGCTGATTTTTCCAATTTTTTTCATATACCATTTGATTACCTACAATGATTATACTATAACTTTGCACATTTTTTCATTTTTGCGTTTTATGTAAACAAACAATTCCAAATAAAAAACTAGTAGTTTATATAAAATGTAACAACATATTATTATAATAATGCACAAAATAATAAACAATTTAGCTATCTCTGAATCATATACAAAAATTTTTTTAGTGCTCTTAAGGAGGGTTATAATTTATGTACAAAATCTTTTACGTTAACAACGGTCGGTACTTCACTTGTTGAATAAAGTTCACGCACAGGCTTGCAAACCCATGTGAACTGGTAAGTGAAGTTTAAAAAAAAATAAATAAAAAAAGCATACAGTTGATATTGATTGTTTGTTATTTTATTGTTCACACAAAATAAATTTATGAGTATGTAAAATACATATGTGCAACATTTATATTTCTAATGTTATTAACATGGAACATTATTGATGAATAAAAGGAAGAGTTTGAAATATTATTGCTACAAACAAAATATTAAACCAGGGAATAAAGTTTTATAAAGCAATTATTTCGGTCTGCAAAAGTAGCAAGCTGCTTTATTGGAAAGGAAAATAAGTTTAGAAACTAGAATACCTATTTTAATCCAGCAATTGCATCTTTTGACTTAAGGGAGTTCGATCGAAAATTATTTTTACAATTTTTTTTAAATAAAATTTTTGTTATCCATGTAAGTAATAAATGTACTACAGGAAAAAATTCTATACAATTTTTTTATGGAGATATGGATGTCCAAAGTGACTAATTTGGCCTTTTTTTGGTGCATAACTCATGAACAAACCGTGTGATATATTTTGTATACATTTTGAGAATATAGTGGACAAAAAGTACTAACTGACCTAGTATATAGTAAATCTAAAAGAAAAATATGTATTTTTTGGGTGTTACCAATTATTTTTCTATAAATGTTAATTGTTCACAATTTGAGTTGAAATTTTACAATCATCTTTGGCTATAAAAGTAAATTAATAATATATATAAAAATCATTGCTAGAGTTTACTATAAATTAAGGAGTTATGGCCATCTGTCGAATTTGTGGGGTGGAGTAGGTGGGGGTTATGAGGGGAAGCGAGAGGAGGGGGATACATTGCTTGTTTGTTAGCGAGTCAGATCACTACTACTCTTAGCGGCAGTCTAGAACTAAATTCCTATAGCACTAAACTGGGTGGACAGACGAACACCCTTACAGGACTATATTGCAGCGAGTCAGTAGATTCGTATGTGTTAATGAACACATATTTTAAAAATAAAGTACTATCAATTAATAAATATTTTACGTATATTTCATTAATTTATTAGTTGCATTTTTTTTAGTAAGAGTTTAAATAACATTTGACTATAAAATATATATGAAAAAATATTCTTTTGACAGAAAAATCACTTATTATAGTTCGAATAAGGTTCATTAAGTAGCTGACATTTCTATAGTATTTCCTAAAGCTGAAGTGGTGAGTGTTTTGTTTCAGAAATGGTAGAGGCAATGAAAAAGGTTGCCTCTTTGGACGTTGAGCTGACCGTAGAAGAAAGGAATTTGCTGAGCGTTGCTTACAAGAATGTGATTGGTGCACGCCGTGCATCATGGAGAATCATTAGTAGTATAGAGCAGAAGGAAGAGAACAAAGGAGCTGAAGATAAACTTGAAATGATCAGGCAATATCGAACTCAAGTGAGTATTCTGTTTTTAGGCGTGCGAAAGTTCTTTATAGTGATATTGGTTCAATATACAATTTTAGCATATTGTATTGATACTCCTCTTAACTTTTTTATCAGGCAACATTTTCAATCTAATTCCAAGTTGGCATTGGCTTGTAATCTGTATCCATTGAACTTGAACAATGATGCATTTGTTGATTTGATTTATAATGCCAACTTAACTTTTAACTCAATGCTAATCTTATAATTTAACTTGATTGCACATATGAGTTTTCAGAATGCTTCGCTTTGTTTTGTATAGCATTAGGGAATTACTCAATTTAACTGAACTAACAGTTTATTAACAACTAAAGCTTCCAGTAACAACCACGTCAAGGTGTTATTTATAGTATTTACATCACGAAACATTTCGCCCATGTTGTAATTTGGCATCCTCAGTGGTATCTCTGAGACCTGGTTCAGTAGTCTCAGAGATATCACTGAGGATGCCACATCACAGCATTGGCGAAACGTTTGGTGATGTAAATGACACCTTGACACGGTTGTTAGCGGAAGTTTTAGTTATTAGTAATGACACCCGCCGCTTAAGCCTACAAAATAAGATATTGGTTTATTCTTGGCCTTTGCTAAATAGTGAGAAGTAGAGTATGACTGACAATAGGGCAATTGTTCCAAATGGATGTTCTTTATTTATAGTTTAACCTCAGACTAAAGAAACAAGAAGACTGTCTCATGTGGTCCCATGAAGCCGGTTTGCCTGCAACTAATAGATGATCTGATAGTACGCAAATCAGTCATCCGAGTGTCTACTTGAAACCATTTACCGTTGTCAGCTGCACACTGAATTGAACAGAACGTGACGGGACACAATGTTCTGTCGTTTGTCGTTGCTTTTGATGGTTGCGGACAACCAATCGAACAAATAAAGACAAAACTCTAGCCACCATTGAAGTTGTCTAGTTTCTCATTCACGCTTGATATTCAAGAGTAGTTTGATAAAAAAATTGAGTTCATATAGTTAGTAGGTCATTTGTTCTTTACTCCATGAAATAATAAAGTTAAACATGTAATAATAGATTTTAATTTTCATTTAATTAATTCTGAACAACGACATGTAATAGCAATCAGTCAATTTTATAACAAAATTATTTCATGAATTTTTAATGTATTCTTCTCTCCAGAAATAAGAAATTAAAAAACTTATTGATACATTTTAAGTCTTGTTTAATTAATTCTGATCAAAGTCATGTATAGGGATTAGTCACTATATATCTCAATTTTTGTGTCTTAGCTTTGTGATAAAATTGTAAAAAACTTTGTATCTAAACTAAAAATTGTCATAAAATAGGCTCAGTGGTAAGTAGCACAGTATTGTATTTCATCGTTGGATATTTAAATAATATAATCAAATATATAATGAATACATTAATGAAATTTATTCAAGTAATCATGGTGTTCTTTTAGGCTATGGTTATAAATGGAAGTATTGATTTTTGTATATAATACAAAAGCTTGTTTTCGTGACAGCAACTGTCAATTTAAAATCATCGTCTAAGCTCATCTTATTATCACTGTCTTCCAAAAAGAATATAAAGCAGAAGTCAACTACAGTAGTGAGAGATCAGTGTGAACTAAGTTTGTTTGATAATTGTTATGTTGATATATCTGAGTATCTGGCAGTCAGCTATACCATGGGAATAAGAGTAGTGCATGCACAGTAAGTTTTGTTCGATAGTGTTTGGTCTCACAACGAAAAGTCTTATCTCGCCAAAACGCCTTCAGACGCCTAAAAATGTATGGCGATGTTTTTTTGTAGTGTCTAGGAAGTGTGCGACTGCTTCATTTAAACCTAGATTCAAGATTTTATTTGTCGAAAACTTTACAAAAAGTATGACAACGTCAATAGCCTAAGTTACAGTGATGTTTTCACAATGTCATAATATTCACTAATATTATACAAACAATTATTAGTTAGTAGTCTCTTACAAAATGTCTTAAATTTAGTATAAGGCAACACTTTGATATAATCAGGTAGAGCATTGTACAATCAGATGCCCTGGTGTTCCACACTATTCATTGTACTTGTGTAGACACATCTCTTTATACTAAGATTATTTTTATGCCTAGTGTCATGCTGGTGGTTGTCCGCCATTTTAGGTAATTCATTCACTTTTTCTTTGGTGTATAACAGTACTGATTGAATATACATAGAAGGCAAGGACATGATACCCAGACTTCTAAAATAGGGCTTACAGTGAGTTTGTCCTGATACTCCACAAATCAACCTTATAGCTTTTTTTTTGCATTGTAAAAAGTTTGGATGAATATCCAGAATTGCCCCACAATTCAATACCATAGTTGAGATGACTATGTATGAAAGCATAATAGAATAGAAGGACATCGAGAGTAACACTCTTCCTTAGGGAGCGTAAGACAAAAAGCCCCTTAGCTAACTTGGCAGAAGTATTGTCTATATGACTAGTCCACTTCAAGTCTGATTGGATAGAAATGCCTAAGAATTTTAATGAAGAGCTTTCATTTTTATGTAAACTAAGACTAAGTACCAAGTCCTGTACCTTCTCTCCATTCAGTAACAGGTTATTTGCACTACACCAGCCCTGTATAATGTCAGACGACACATCCAGCATATCACCAGCTTCCACAGATGCTGGAAGAACACAGAACATTTAGCCTTGATATTCAAACCCAAATCATTCGCGAACAAGAAACTTAGTATATTGGGACCACTAATGTTAACAGGGAGATCATTAATGTAAAGAATAAATAGGGTTGGTCCCAATATAGAACCTTGCTGCACACCATGCTCAACTTGGAGAAGTGATGAAAAATTGCCATTCTTCACCTGTTGTCGATTATTAAGGTAAGACTTAAAAAATTTAATGGTAGAATCGTCAGAAAAATAAAATGTTAATTTATCCGGCAAGACACTGTGATCCAGTATGTCAAAGGCCCTGGACATATCAAAAGACCTGAAGACATTATTTTTATCTTCCAATCCCTCGTAACAATCTTTAATCAAAGATAAGACTGCCTTGGTTGTACTATGTTTGCATCTGAAACCAAATTGTCTTTCAGAAAAAAGAGAATTATCCTCATGAAAATCTACAATCTGCCTGTGGACAAGTCGTTCCAAGACCTTTGACACTACTGGAATGATGGAAATTGGCCTGTAGTTACATAAGTGATCTTTAGGCCCTTTTTTATGTATTTGTATAACCTTACTTATCTTGAAAACATCTGGATATATGCATAGATGTATACTATGGTTAAAAAGATAGGTTAAAACTTCGCATATGTTCTTAGCACAAATCTTTAGAATTTTGGAGCTTAGGCCATAATAGTCAAGACAGGCACTGCCACTCAATTCATTAATTGTTCTAAAAACTTCCTCAACTGAAAACTCATGAAAAATAAAAGCAGGCTTATTTGTGAATAAATTATTATCGTATATTTTTTTCAAATAAAATTTATGGTCCTTATCATTCGCAGGAATATTTCCTCTAATTTTTCCAATACAATCAATAAAGTATTCATTGAAAGAATCAGGTGACAGATTTTCAGGAATAGACAGAGGCTTACTATTACCTTTCTGATTTTGTTTAATTAAGTTCCAAATTGCTTTATTTTTATTGTTAGAGCTACTTATAGTTTTGTTATTAAAAAGCAATTTGGCTTTTATTATTTCATTTTTGTAGCACTTTTTTGCCTGCTTATACTTTTTTAGTATTAGTTTGTTTAGATTAGTAGAATTTTTAACTATGTAATAAAGTTAATCTAATTGAAGCTTCATAGTAGCCAGACCTCGGTGGTACCAGTTGGTGTTTGCCTTTTTATTTCTATGAGAAAAGGTTTTCAGAGGCATTGCACAATCTACTGCCCAGAGTAAATAGCGAAAAAATAGTCCAAATTTGCTATTAATATCAACATTTCTATCATAAATATCTAGCCAGCTAATTTTATTTAAAAAATGTATCAAAGCTGTAGAATTAGAATGAGTTACAGTTCTATTTATGTTCCTATTTAAGAGTGATAGCTTGCTAGGACATGAAACTTCAATAGATGTTTGAAATAGAATAGGGTTATGATCGGAAACACCTGTATGTAGCACACATGTACTCCATCTGTCGGGGTGAATTGAAGTACAGTGGAACCTCGATAAGTCGGATTAATCGGGACCGCGGCCGATCCGGGTTAACGAAAATCCGGGTTAGCCGGAGAATGAGGTAAAAATTAATAAAATACGGTATACTTACAGATAAACTCCATTATAATTGTAAAAACGTCAAACATATGTACAGTACATCTCAGTTACATACATAACTAACTGTTCATTTCCTGGTAAAAAACTCAGTCAGCTTTGGTTGTGCCAATGTCGTCTGCCGCTTGCGTGCTGTGCGATCCCGCAGTCTCTTCAACATGAGCAATTCAGCCGGCGATGTTTCTGCCTGCCACTCGAAGTAAACCATTAGTTCGTTTAGTTGCGTCACTGCATCTCCATGACTCATCACTTGACCTTCAATGTCCCCGTCTGCCTCCTCAGCGTCTGATTCGTTAGCATCAGGTAAATACGACGCGATCACTTCCTCGTCAGTAAGTGGCTCATAGTCGGCCGCCGTGAGCCATGAGTCACACACTCACTGTCGTACAGTCCCATCAAATACTGATGCGACATCGATTCACACATACTCTACCACTCAAAAATATTACGTTTTTATTTTTAAAATGTTTGTCTAATTTTTTATTTTTTTATTGAAAATCGGTCCGGGTTAGCCGGACTTCCGGGTTAACGGGGGCCGACTTATCGGGGTTGTACTGTAACAACATTATCAATGCAAGTGCCATCAGAGCCACTAGTAAGTAAGTTAGGTCGTGTAATCTCCAAAACTTTAATACTTAGGTCAAAATTATTAATTAAATTTTTAAGCTCAATTATATCATTTGAGTTGCTCAGAAAATCTACATTAAAGTCACCAGCCACAATAATATTTAAGCTTTTGTCATGTAAGCTTGCAAGAACTTCATATAATTTTCTATAGAACGATAGCAGGCTGCCCTTGGGTGATTGATAAAAAGATACTAATATGGTTTTATAATCAGGAAGAAAAGCGGTTGACATTTCAAAGACCAATTCTTCTGATACAACAGGGATTTTGTCATAATGATAAGATTGTATACCTTCCCTTACCAGTATAACAGAGCCACCATGCTTCTTGTTCAATCTACTGAAAAAAGATACTACATAAAAACCTGGTATAGCAATATTTTGAATATCAGTTTCACATAACCAATGCTCTGACAATGTTATAACATCACAGTGGTTCTGAGATGCAATTATGCTTAGAATGTCAACTTTATTTACTAGAGACAGTATATTCCATTGCAGCAATGTAAGAGATTTGACTGGTACATCTTTATTGTTAGTGGAGGCACAACTTAAGTGGATTCCTGCAATATAATTCTTAGAATTGACCTTACTTACTAGGATATTATTTTTAACCTTGTTGTAAAAAGGTTTTTTGCTGGGTTAGTATAAGCATTGTCAGGTGTTGAGAAACCATGAAAAGGAGAACTCAGAGTAGTTGAAATGTCACGCTTCCGCCCAGACATAGTTGATGGATCGTCATCTATATATTGAGTCAAGGTTCTATGATCCATGGTGGTACTCCTCAGAGAGTCAGATGAAACAGTCCAAAAATTGAGAGAAGGCGTAGATTCTTGTTGTGTAGCTGAGGATACACTGTACGTGTATGTGTGGGCGGGTGGGTTAATACCACTGTACATGTATGTGTGGGCAGGTGGGTCAATGCCACTGTACGTCTATGGGTGGGCAGGTGGGTCAATACCACTGTACGTGGTTGGAAGCCATGAACTTCCAAGACCAGTTTCCTACATTAGTACCTGACAGTAGTGGTTAGCTTTTGGATTTTAATCGTTAGTCATATATAATCCAGGCGCCCAGTTGAGCACCTAAGGAATTTAATTGTAAATCGCTTCACCTATACAAACAGCTTCACCAAAATGTGGTCTTGTCTTGTTCTGTCCCGTCTCGTTGGATTCAGTGAGCGGCAGGCCTTAGATAGCACCTAGCACAGGCGTGTATATACAGCAAATGCATCAATTTGTTCTGTTTGTTTTGTTTCTACGGTTTATCATAAATCTTTGGCATTTTTACTTATCCCAATGTTGCAAGCTGCCATATGGCTTTGTTTTTATGGGTCCAAGACACGCAGTAGTCTGTGCAGGATTGTATTGCTTCTTAACTGAGAATCTTATCCTTACACAAGTGTTATGGAATGTCAAGTCATGTTGAGCATTTATAGTTGGTATGGTAATAAAGTCCATATAGATAAAGAGTTAAATGAATAGCGATGTTGTTACTTTTCGCTGAATTGACAGCAATATAAATTTATATGATTTTATTTAGATTTACAAAAAAGAAGAAAGAAAGAATTGACTCTCATGCCATCAAAGGATTATGTTGTATGATTCCTAAAGTAAGCAAAATAGAGCAAACTTTTTGTGTTTTATTGACCCATTATGTAGTAATTCAATCTGGTTTTCTCATGTTTCTTTTATTTCAGTAGCTGGCATTTAAAGCCACACAACATATTTATATATATATATATATATATATGAGGTGTGTTTTAAAAGTAAACACTGCTTTGGAATCCCGCTCTTTAGCGCTGCGGTCGGCGTTCAGCGCATGTATGCTGGCTGTTATGTACTTCTATCTGTTGGCAAGCGTTACAATTAGTATATTGTACTGCTATGACATAGCTTACTGTTATAAAAACTAACGCTAAGGGCGTGAAAGCAGCTGACATTCATCGTGAGTCTGTCACCGTGACAATTTGGTTTTAAAAATCATAACCATCACGGTTCAAATGCTCTAGGACTGTGAGAGAACTGATTAAACGTTGTTTTTGTGATTTTCGCCAAACTTTTTTTGTGATTGTCCGTCAGCATTTTGGGAACCTAGCGTAAGCGTAACTCACAGCATTTCAAATGTTCTTGCACAATTTCATAAATCGCACTTATTGACACTTATTAAGACACACTACATAATGATGCAGTTGTAAATCGTCTGTTTTCTTTAGACTTTTTTCGTCAACGTTTTGCACCGTCATCATAATTGAGTGAAGGTTTCCCACTTCATGCACATTCGTACGGCTACCTTAAAAGCTCTCATCTATTTCCATACCATCATATCTCTTATTCTGTTTTCTCTATAAAGTGCACAGATCTCTTGATGAATGTCAGCTGCTTTGATGCCTTTAGCGTAACGAAAACTTATTACAATATGTACTTTACAGTTAGTGGTATTTTTAATTAGAGGATGAATTTTAAACAGTTATAAGACCTTAAATTCAGTCGATTGGATCCATAACTGTAGCTGTGGCTTGCCAACAGATAGTAGAACCCAGCGTGAATGCACTGACCGCCGACCACAGCGTTACAACGGTGAGATTCCCAAACTCTACTTACCTTATAAACACGTTTCATATATATTTTATTTGACTAGAGTTAACGGCTTCTAGCAAATGGTCTGAGTTAAATCAAGAGATTATAAGTATATAACTTTTTTCAGGTAGAGAAAGAGCTCAGAGACATTTGCTCTGACATTTTGAATGTCCTCGACAAGCACCTCATCGCTTGTGCAACCACGGGAGAATCAAAAGTATTTTACTATAAAATGTAAGTTTTTAAAATATATTGTGTCATATGGTTATTGATACAGTGTATATTTTGCGCCTGTACAATGCTGTTCTGTTCAGAGCGATTGATTTAAAATCAATATCCAGTTTCGTTTCTCTCAAAAGAGTATTTAAGTATTAATGTTGTTCTTTATTTGTAAATATCTTAAGTAAGTAAGTAAGTACTGGGGTTTGTATTATTGTTCATTTATCTGTATAGAACACACCCTACCGTGTACGATTACTTTATTACATCTTAGTATTTTCAAAGGCATGTTAAAATGGACAATTTGTTAGCCTAATATGTACTTTCTATATTAATTCACTTGTCCTATATTGTACTCATTAATGAATTATAAGTATAAAGGTTCATAAATTTCTCTAATTAATTGTTGTTTACCATCATGTTATTTTATTCCAGTGTGTAAAACAATGTACAGTAGATAATTGTTGAACTTTTTTTGTTCAGTAGTGCAACATTGATAATTATTTTGAGAAACAACTTGTTCCATCTGATTACTAAACTCTATATGATGAATGGTTTTACTCAATCAACGTGAGATATGTAATACTATATAAGTTGTACTGTATTTTTAGTGTAGTCTAGTATTTCTTGAGTGGCATTGTTGATATATTTGAAAAAAGGGTGCCCAGAGTCTGGAAACAACATTATATTTTTTTAACTGTTCCAGATTAAGCGTTCAAACATAACACATCAATGCTAAATTAAAAAATGTACTTTTTGAAGCAACTACCAATTTTTAATCACATCAGAAGGATGGCCCACGAATCTTAAATGAGAGCATGGGTCAAGTTATACATCAAAATTATTTCTTAATTAAAAAAACACATCACAGAGCCAACCTCAAAATGCTGCACCTAGGTACAAAATGGGAGCAGTTCAAATTTACAACTTTGAGCTTGATAAAATATTTTTTAGTTAAACTTAGGGGTGTGCAATGCAGCAAATTTTGTTCGATTCGATGCAGCAATGCGATTCAAAGAATTTCGAGTTGATTCGATATGTATACAGAGTTTATGGTTTTTATTTTATTAAGTTTTAGAAGCGCTATAGTAACAATAATGCCTTATGTTACAGGTACCATATCTTGTTAGTACAAATAAAGATAATTTAAAACATAAATTTTTTTGTCATTTAAATGTTAGCTAGTTAATGGTATATGTATGCAACAAAAAATATAAAAATTAACTATATCAAAATAAGAAGGTAAATTAAAACTAATATTAGGAATACAAGATGAATTTTAAAAAATTTATTAGGCCTAATGCACAAGAAATCATAATTATTTTGAAATAGAATTTTCGGGCTTAATAAATTTGTTTAGCACTAAGCGTGCCTTTTTAATTAAAAAAAGGACGTGTGTAGGAAAAGCTAGTAATAAAGTTGATGGCTCTGTATTACATTTAAATGCCAATAGTTTTACTTAGCTATTGTTTTGGGAGAGTAACTATTCAACATTTGATTTGTTACAGTTAAAATAATATATTTCACAGGCAAAAAGAAGAATGTATAAAATAAAGGAAAACAACTTAATTATTGTTATTCATTATCATTGTTGGAAAACGATGAGAGCCATGTAACCGATTGCTTTTTAACTTACGATGAGTTGACTGAAATAAACTTTATCATGGAATATTTTTAGAAGAAGCATCATTTTGATTTAAGTATAGTAATCTTTTATTTTTTTAAATTAGGAATACAATGTATTAATATAATATCAACAAATGCAATAAAATATAATTTATTGAATTCATTGAAAGTTTTTGTATCAATTCTAATTTAAAATATTTTCCAATAATAAGGTTGAAAATATTTGTTAAAAGAGTTGTTTTTAATAATTAATGTTTAAGTGTATTTTTTTAAATGCAAATAAGCTTGAGTAAAGTATTTTAGAGCACAGTGCCAACGGACTAAATGAATCGAAATCGATGAACGTGAATTATTGTTAAAAATGCAACAAGTTTGAATTTATATAAGGAAACAAGATACTACTGTGTTTTGATTGCAAATGTTTTGGGTCATTCCACATGAATTCAACCAACAAAAAATTTGTTTGAACCTGACCTATTTAGAATTTCCTAATTTTTTGTAGACTTGTTCTACTTATAAAGCTGGTAAAAAATACAAAGTTTTAAATTTTTTTGAGTTACTGTTTTTGAGTTGTGGTAGTTAAAAAAAGTTAAAAAAGCTCGATTCCGTGTCCGTTTACAAATCTTTAAAAATTCACAGCTTGAAAACTATTAGTTCTAGAAAGCTCAAATGTATGCCATTTTCTTAGGTTTTTAAAGAGCTTTAATTTGATATACTACATGCCTGCATTCCTTCCATTTTAATATTTTTTTGAAAAAGTGCAAAAATGTTTTTTATAAATCTCAAAAACACCATTTTTTATTTTTTTAAAGAAAAATGTATGTTAATCATACACTACTAGCCTACATATGTGCCAAGTTTCATGATGGGACTCCTATGGGATCCTATTTAAAGAATTTAATATTTCCATCATTACAACCCAGTTTAGTGTTTAAAGAGTCGTATAAGAGAAGTAATTGTTTACTTCAAAAAATGAAAATTGAACCAGAAAAGTTTGAACCTATACTTTGAACTAATTAGAATTTAAGTTAGGCCTTTTATCAACTTCTGGCCTTTTTTATGTATATTCAAGTCTTGTTATGTAATTATTGTAGTGAAACCACATCTACATTAATTATTCTAATTTATACAATAATTGGTCAAAAGAAAGAATTTACCAGCTGAGATCCTTTATATGCTCTATCTTGCTTGTTATTACTTGGCTCATCAGATAAGAGACAGAAAATGAGGAAAACAAAGAAGTGACTCAGAGACATTCAATGATCAAAACAAACAAGTGGTAACATGTGTCCCCCTCCTCCTATTCAGCCAGTCTTTCATGTCACTACTTGATCTATTCTGTCTGCAGTAGAGGTTTAGAATAGAGGATGTCAGTTGTCTTGAGCACTGGAAAGGTGGCTGTATCCAGTACAGTATTAAAAAAGTGATATTAATTTTTATAAAAAAAGTTAATTTTTCTCTTACTTAATCTAAAAGTTTAACAAGTTTGAAAATAATTTTTAAGAAGTGTACCATATATAAAACTACTAAATATCTGGGTGATATATTTTTAAGAATGCAGTTATTATTGTTTTTGGTGTTAAATAGTGAGTGTTAATATAAGTTTGTAATTATTTCCAAGGATTATTTCCAAGTAAGTCATAGAATCTATTGTTTTTTTTAATCTTTTATATTTCCTTAAAAATCAATACATTTGAGATGGAAGATAAAGATGTAAAAGATAATTGGGCAGTTTATTCAGTTAAATGTTGTAACCCATTTAATGAGAACCATCCAATTATAAAAAAAATCTCAGAAATGTGACAGAATGGATGTGTTCTTTAAATATTAACATTGAAATGGGCATGAAAATATGCGATAAATGTAGGAAAAAAATGTACTCAACATATGACAAAGAGAAAAACGTTGATGACAACATCCCAAGTAGAAGCCAAAGTGGTGATACATCCTTTACTGACCCAGTAGCATCAATCGACTTTTTAAATAAATCTTTGGAACTTATTGGTGAATCGCCCATAAAAAAGAAAAAACTAGAAGTGGAAAGCTACACATCAAAAAAGTTTGAAAAAGTTAAGACTAGTTTGGAAAAACAATTCATTCCATGTAAGATGAATACTGAAAGTGGAAAGCAAAATGAAGGGGAAAGCTATGAATCAGAAATGATTGACCAACTAAAACAAAAATTCTCTCTAAGCACTAAGCGTAGTGAAAAAATTACTATTTTATCTGTTTTACCCTGTAGCTGGACTTGAAAAAAAATCGAAGATGAGTTTGGGGTGAGTAACTATATGGCAAGAGCTGTAAAAAAATTGGTAAATGAAAAGGGAATTCTTTCCTCTTCATACCCAAAGCCTGGGAAAACGTTAAATGTGAATACTGCACAACTTGTGAAAGAATTTTACCACAAAGACGACAGTAGAATGATGCCAGGGAAAAAAGATTATGTAACTTTAAGAGATAAAGGTATGAAAACTCAAGTACAAAAGCGTTTAGTATTGACTAACCTAAGTGAAATTTATCAAGCTTTCAAGGAAAAACACCCAACTATTAAAATAGGATTTTCAAAGTTTTGTGAATTAAGACCGAAGAACTGCATACTAGCAGGGAAAAGTGGTACGCACACTGTGTGTGTTTGTACTATGCATCAAAATGTCAAATTAATGATTGATGGTTCTGGAATTAAAAACTTGAGTTTAGGAGGAGAAGAATCGCCTTGTAAAACTTACCACAGTTTCCTAGCTAAAATGATGTGTAATCCTCCAGCACCTCAGTGTTACATGAATGAGTGCAGTGAATGTCCAGGAATAGCATAACTAAAAGAATCATTGTTTAACACATTTGAAAATGAACTAATAGATGAGGTAACATATAAGCAATGGATAACAGTAGACAGATGCATAATGGAGACAGTTGTGAAAAACACTGATGAGTTCTTAGAAAACTTTACGGACAGCCTTTTAAATTTGAAAACACACTCCTTCATTGCAAATGTTCAAAAGGATTGCTATGTAGAATGCAAAGAAAACCTAGCTGAAGGTGAGGTAGTTGTAAATTGTGATTTTGCAGAGAATTATTCATTTGTTTTACAGGATGAAGTACAATCGTACCATTGGACAAGTAGTCAAGCTACCCTACATCCCTTCATTGTATACTATAAGTGGCAAGGAAAATTAAAACATCTGCAGTATGTATTTGTTTCAAATTGTCTAGAACATAACACTGTGGCGTTCTATGTTTTTCAGAGCAAATTGATCTCCATATTGAAAGAAACTTTACCATTTGATTTGAAAAAAAATCACATACTTCTCAGATGGCAGTGCTGCTCAGTATAAGAATAGGAAGAATTTTTTTAATTTATGCCTGCACAATTCAGATTTCAACGTAGAATTAGAGTGGCAGTTTTTTGCCACATCACATGGCAAAAGTGCCTGTGATGGATTAGGTGGCACTGTGAAAAGGCTTGCTGCCAAAGCCAGCTTACAGAGGCCGTACAGTGAACAAATTTTAACCCCAGAGCAGCTTTTTCAGTTTGCTGTTGACAACATCCCTGGAATTGATTTTGAATACTGCACAAATGATGACTATGCAGAGGTTGAGAAGAAACTTTTTTCAAGGTTTAACGAAGCAAAACCGATTGAAGGGACTCAAAAACTTCATACATTTACACCCCTGTCCGAAAACAAACTTCTTGTAAGGCCTTATTTTTCCAGTTCAAAACATCAAACAGAAACTACAACAACCATTGACTACTTAACACCAACAGATATAGAAAAAATAGAGTCAGGTTATGTCACAGTAGCGTATGAGGAATCTTGGTGGCTAGCTTGCATTCTTGAAAAAAGTGATGTTAATGAATTCAAAGTCAGCTTTCTACATCCTAAGGGACCAGCACCTTCATTTTACTACCCCAAGCCAAGTGACACATTAATAGTACCAAGCAACACATTCCTTCAATTAGTGCATCCAGTGACACCTACAGGAAGAGTTTATACTTTGAGTAAAACTGAAAGCAGTAGTTCAACATATGCTTTAGAAAGATTTTTGAAAAGTTTATAAGTATGGAGGTTTAGTGAGATGTAAATATGAACACTGTAAATATACAAACTTCTATAGTTAATCTCTAATGCTAGTGAAAATTAAAACTATACATTTACATTCACTACAGCAATTTTAGTGACATCAGGTTAATACAAATTTTATATTCCTAGAAGAAGTAGCTATTGTCTGTAACCAATTGTTAAGGATGAACAAGTTTGACATTAAAGAAGCCTTTTACTAAGAGCACTTTTTGGTAAGGTACCTTGTAAGGTACTTGTTTGGTTATTTTTTGCATGTTACTTAATACTTTAAAATATTCAAGTAAAAATATGGTATTTTTTTAATTTCTAAAAATATTAAAATACAAAAAACTACTTCAACATACTTCCTGCTGTAAATTTCGCATTAAAAATCTGGGTTTTAGTAGTAAAGACTTAATTTGTATAATAGGATCCCATAGGAGTCCCATCATGAAACTTGGCACACATGTAGGCTAGTAGTGTACGATTAACATTAATTTTTCTTAAAAAAATCAAAAATGGTGTTTTTGAGATTTATAAAAAAAATGTTTGCACTTTTAAAAAAAAACTTAAAATGGAAGAAATGCAGGCATGTAGTATATCAAATTACAGCTCTTTAAAATCCAAAGAAAATGTCACAAATTTGAGCTCTCTAGGCCCAATAGTTTTTGAGTTATAGCATTTTAAGGGTTTCAAAACGTCGCGAAAAAGGCGGGTTTTTACTTTTTTGAACAGCTGTAACTCAAAAACCGTTTATCCAAAAAATTTCAAATTTTGTATTTTTTGTTCTTTTTATGGGTAGAAAAAGTGTACAACAAATCATTAAAATCCAAAGGGGTGAGGTCCAGACCATTGGTTGATTTCACATGGATTGACCCTTTTGTTAAAAGGATGGACTGTAGAGGCCAGGTGCCCTGTCAGACAGGAAGTGGTAACAAAAGTCACACAGTTATCAGAAATATTTGGAATTGCAGTTGAGGAACCCAATTTATTTTGCTATTCCAATTAAATACACAACAATTTGTATTAATTTTTTATCAAATACTGATCCCAAAATAATTTCCGACTAACAGAAATAGATTGACATCTGTATGGGAATGTTCTACTGATTTGTGGTGCGCTGTCCGCATGTAAATTACAATACCCATACGCATTGCTTGACAGCCTTATATCATGTTCATTTCAGTTCGAGTCATATCTCCCTGTCGAATAAGCAGAGGTAAGTATATAAGTATTAGACAAATAAGACAAGAAGCAATTTGTTGTAAGAATAAAGCCAAAGTAACAAAATTAGAGTGCAGGATTTTTGGATTTTGACAAAATTTCTCAAGAAAATCAGCCAACTTTCTTCAAATGGTAGTAAATATTTGTAATATTACAGGAAGGGAGACTACCACCGATATTTGGCTGAGTTTGCCACTGGCACTGATCGCAAGGATGCTGCGGAGAACTCTCTGGTAGCTTACAAAGCAGCGAGTGACACCGCAATGACTGAACTGCCTCCTACGCATCCTATTAGGTCTGTTTTCTAAATTACTATCAATTCAATTCATTTATTCGAAAAATTACATAATAGTTTAAATAACACAGCAGCATATATATAAATCTCTTCAATATATCTGCTACTTAAGAGATAAACTACGATTTCTTGCTGTTTAAATAAACAAAAATATATATTATATAGTATTTCATTATAATGATAGGGAAAACACCCTCATTTATTCAATATTTATGTCAACAAACAAATAATGTGGAAAAGTACAGTAACATAGCAATATTGTACTATATTCTACACATAAAATAAAAAACTTAATTACAACAAACAAATATCAATGATAATAAATCAAATAGAAACACAAAGGTCATGTGAAATCTTACTTATTCATAAATAAATAAATACTTTATTGCCTAACAGGTTGAGTGAGATGTACAATACTGTATATTATGGAAATGTGAGTGTTTGTTAGAAAAATTCTATAATTGAAAGAGTTATTACAACACAAAGGCCCAAATTCCTGGTGAGGCGACTTTGGCCGACACAGTTGTGTCTTGCATATATTTACATGATTACGTAAAAATAAATATAGTTACAGTAGTCCCATCAGACCATGTATGTGTAGGATTAGTGAAAAAGCCGGATTACTGGAGTTCAATTTAAAAACATACTTAAATTACATAATATAATGTATATTTTAATTAAAAAGTATTTTTACAATAAATGTGTACAATAGTTTCAAAATAAGAAAAAGTACGGCACAGTAGTTGAAACAGTGTTATCATATAACACTGTTACTTATGCATGAAAACAAGTTAAAAAGCTTACAACAATAGTGTACTCCACGCACCCAGAGTAGCGATAAACTGAACTGACAACTGAGTGAAATGATGTTTTAAAATACAATACCGTAGAATCCAGCCCACTGATAGCAAATAAACTGATCCTCGCCTTGTCCCATCCCCACGACTACCTTTACCCAAGATATGTACAAAAAATGTTATTTACAACAGTTGTGGTATCCCAATTAATTAGTTGACATTAATAACATTATTTACTTCCTGGACCAACTATTCCCCCCTCTCTCTCTCTCTCTCTCTCTCTCTCTCTCTCTCTCTCTCTCTCTCTCTCTCTCTCTCTCTCTCTCTCTCTCTCTCTCTCTCTCTCTCTCTCTCTCTCACACACACACACACACACACACACACACGCACACACACACACCAACACACAGTGACTTGAATGATGGCACGCACATTCCTAAACTGCCATTGTCTACTGGTTGGATTACTGGGAGGGGGATTATAGAGGGACTACTGTTAATTGTACATAAGCTCATTTGCACTAAATATTTAGTAAATGTGAACTATTTTGTTGTAAACATCAGTTAGTAGATTATAGGAATGGCTAACTAATTATAACTAACGCATTACTCTTGTACTTCAACTGATTTATGCAAATGAAATACCAAGTTTTCTGGCTGTTAAAATGTTTTCCTCTAGAAGATTGGATTAATCCTGTACCCATCAGTCAGGGGAATACCTTTGTTAAGATACAAAACAGCAAACTAAAAATCTGTCTTATACCTTACAGTCCACGTATAATTGAATTTGTGAAATTGCAATTTGAATTTAAAGCAATCTTATATCCCTGTTTTAACCTTTCACGCTCCATACACTAACTAAGTCCGACATTTCTATTTTCCCGTTCTACTGCATAGGCGAACTCAGTCCGACATTGGTTATTGATCTTTTATTTAATTTCCAGTTCGTTCCAGGTATTGTTTAAAGTGTCTGTAGTTGCCGTGATAATATTTACTTGTCTAATAAGTTACTCAGTGTTTGATTTGAACTTCGTATTATTTTTTTATTTAAACCAATCAGCTTTAGTCAGCTCCAGCTGTCGTCTTTACATTGAACGTTCACTGTTGCGTGTTTAGATTGTGTTTGTAAACAATATTTGCATTGTTTTTGTTTTTATATTATGTTTTGTTAGTTACTATTATTAATTTTTAGAATATATCAAAGTGCTTATAGTGTAAAATTCTGTACTACTTTCATGTACAGCTAGTATTACGGCGTCTACAAGTAGAGATAGGTTAGATGACACAAACATTGAAGCTATGTTTGACAAAAGTGATTTAGAGCCAGATTTTTCACTATCAAAATTAGTGTTTTTCTGTCTAAAATTAAATGCTTGTTTTAATGATGTTCATGCCAAATTAAAAAAAAAAAAAAATAGTAATTTATGCTAAAACTTAATCAAAATATGAGAAATATTTATAGTTTATGTTTTTATATCTGAGGAAAAGTATAATACTCAGATATAAAATTATACCTGCTTACATAATAGGTAATATTAACTATATATAAGAAACATGCGCAAAATGAAAAAAATTAAATGGATCTGTTAGGGTACTGTGTAGAAAAATATATATTGAGTTCAAAAGGTTAAGGCATTTTGCATGTTGAACATTGAATTTCATTGATTTATTGATGTTCAAAAAATGTTGAACTGAAGAATTGAATTTTAGTTTAATTTGTATTGGTTGACTGTGACCACTCTCAAACAAACTGAATATTGAAAAGTGAAATCAGTAAGTTGGACCATCTAAATGGCTGATGTCAGTATAAGCCACTGCACTAGTCCCTTGTTGTCATTTTGAACATCTGTTTTGAAACTGGAATTAAGTATAGTACGTTCATATTAGATTGGCGATTTAGGGAGATGGCTCCAACCATCACTTCCTTGTCCCGTCTACCCCTGCATACGTTGACCTGCTCACAATTCCTAATACATTGCAACGTTTTTACGATCTCACAAATTTATTGTTTGTTATTAGTTTTGGTTTTATATTACAATAGTAGTTAATAACCAGTTAGTATTTATGCTGGATAGCTTTTGCATACATTTTTCTTTATAAAACAATGATATGCCTAGTTATGTTTGTTATAATATAATCAGTGTTACACAAGACAATACATACAAAACTCTTCAATCAGTGTTACACAATACAATACATACAAAACTCTTCATACAATAAACAATCTTTTTTCCAAAATTATTGTTATTGACAAATATAAACACCAATTTACATGCTCATTTTATGAGAAGTTTCTTAAATGTTTCTTTTAAAAGTTTATACCGCCTAGCGTCAGTTTGTTTTGAATATACTTTTGCTGTTATAGTTATAACAACAAAAGCCTTAGGATGCAGAATGGGAGCGGCTGCAGCTTAGGTAGTGGCTTGACACTCAGCCAGTCCGTATTTGATTCTCGATATGACCACAACAGTTTTTGCCTTGCCGCTCCTGTGGTCTGGAAGTCACGCTAAGCCGTTGGTCCTCAGGTTAAGTGTTATGAGGGCTTCTTAGCTCTAACTTGGCCTGCTAAAATAAGACGACCCTTTAACTTTCTATTAGCAAACTTCCGTTGTTCATATGTTATGTAAAAACTATAATAAAAACCATGAAATTTCTTACAATACAGTGTATATATTGAAAGAATGAATTCGAAAACTGGTATATTTAAACTCCAAGGTAGTGCTATACATATAGGAACTTGTACCGTACAAGTCAATCTGAGTGACTTGTCAGTCATCTCTGCCATCTGCCATTTGAGGTTAAGTGTAAGAGAGGACCTAATGGTCCTAACTTTGCCTCAGAAAATAAAACGTTTTTCATTTCATTTCCATCAGTCAATTCCTACGATGAGGTTTGTAGACCATGTTTGTGTGCATTAATCCACAGTTTCACGTTGGATTAGTTTTGTTTTCACTTTTTTTTGTGAACGTTCATAATTTCAGTGTTAATAAGTTTGTTTTATTATTAATTTGGGAACAACCAATAGAGATACATATCTTTATTCTGTTGTTTTACAGAATGAACCAAAAGTTTAGCATTATAAATTTTGAACAATTGCAGATAAAGTAATAACACTACACATATATACTATACCTAAAAATCTACCTTTTGAAGCAAATATCAATTTTTTTGCATCATACTGGGGATAGTCCAGAAGGAGCCGGAAGAAAATTGTTAATTAGAACAAAGGTTTAGATGTACATCATATTAAAGGTCTCTTTGTTAGGAAAACACAAGGCCGCAAACCCAACCTTAAAAAGATCGCCCGGCCAAAATGGTGATGGTTTGAAGTTACAAACTTGAGCAATAAACAATTGATTAGTTTGTTGAACCATTATATATCAAAGCAAACTGGTAAAATATTGATACTGTGCTTGAAAATCAATTTTTAAAGCGAATCTCATTAGTTTTATTATCGCATGGAGAAATTAATGTTTTTTTTTTACAGATTTTTGTTGTATTCTGTTATAGTTCTCTGAAAAGTTAAAATGTTCCCAATAGATAGAAACCCCTTATTTATAAAGCAAGGGTTCACAATATTTTGTTTTTGTGACACATAGAAAGAACAGAATCCTAAGGCAATTTTGAACTAGCTTAAATTTTGTACAACTAATGTAATTTCATATAGGATAGAACTGTCATGGTCAGTTTTGTAGCTTTGTGTTCTCCTTGTAAAGATCTTTAATTTAATATACAGTGACCTATTCTCTATTTAACAAAACTTCTGACTCCTCGGGGAGCACCCCTCTAATGTGATCAACTATGTAGATTTGTCTTCAATGGTTCAACAATCACTTTGTTCAATGGTTCAACTTGTTTATCAACCTCAAGTTTGTAACTATAAACCATCACCGTTTTGGCTAGGGCAGTCCTTTTGACGTCGTGTTTGTTGCATTGTATTCTATCAATAGAGAAATATGATATGTACATTTCAACTATATTCTACTTTAAGATTTTCTTCTGGCTCCTTGTGGATTCTACCCAATGCAATGCAAAAAACTGATATTTGCTTAAAAATGTAATTTTGTAGTTATAGTATACTTGTTTGAAGTGTCATTGCTTTATTTTCAATGGTTAAAAAAATATAATGTCGAACCCAGACTTTTGGTGTACATCCTGTAAATTATTACTAGACTTTTTTGTAAGTGAAATGTTTCTTTATTTCTGTATTATAGTTATCTGTTCAGTTAATGTTTCTTTTTATCAGTATTAACTGTTATGTCTGCGTTATTTGAATGTAGCATTTTCATTTCACATAATGCTCAAACAGGGACTTAAAGGGTCAGTTAAATTTAATTCTTATAGAATAAGGAAATGATATTATTGTAATTGAAATGATAAAAATCACATCTCTAAATAGATGAAACCATCACAGATCTAGTTTTAATTCACTAATTAAAAAGGTGAGTTTAAATGACACATTTTAAGGATTCTGCAATTTTTAATATTTTAATGAATGTATTTTTGCCAGTTACAACAATTTGTTTGTAATCTGAAGATGCCATAACTGGCGAAAATGCATTCATTAAAAATTTGTGTAATTATTAAATATGTTTCATTTAAATCCATCAAAATACTACCACTTCACAAATGAAGAAATAAAAAGGTGTGGGCTGGCTGGAAGTTTTTATTCTATGAACCTCAAGTCACCCAGATCATGACCAGCCCTACCCGCCTACTCATACACGTCCAGAGGTATTGACGTATCGACCCACTTCCACGCCCATACATGTCCAGAAGTAACACACATACACACCCATACTCATCCAGAAGTATTGACTCACTTACACACCCATACATGTCGAAAGGTATTGACCCACTTACACACCCGTACACATCCAGAGTTATTGACCCACTTACGTACCCGTACACATCCAGAGGTATTGGCCCACCTACACACCCATACATATCCAGAGGTATTGACTGACTTACAAATCCATACACGTCCAGAGGTATTGATCCACCTACACACCCGTACACGTCCAGAGGTATTGACGAATCGACCCACTTAAACACCTGTACACGACCAATGGTATTGACTCACCTACACGTCCAGAGGTATTGACTTATCGACCCACTTACACACCTGTACACAACTAATGTTATTGATTCACCTACACACCCATACACGTCCGGAGGTATTGACCCACTGACATACCAGTACACGTCCAGAGGTATTGACTCGCTTACAAATCAATACACGTCCAATGGTATTGACTCACCTACACGTCCAGAGGTATTGACTTATCGACCCACTTACACACCTGTACACAACTAATGTTATTGATTCACCTACACACCCATACACGTCCGGAGGTATTGACCCACTGACATACCCATACACGTCCAGAGGTATAGACCCACTGACATACTCAAACACGTCCAGAGGTATTCAGTCACTTACAAACCCATAGACGTCCAGAGGTATTGACCCACTGACATACCCATACACGTCCAGAGGTATTCACTCACAAACCCATACACATCCAGAGGTATTGATCCACTGACATACCCATACATGTCTAGAGTTATTGACCCACTAACATACCCATACATGTCAAGAGGTATTGACCCACTGACATACCCATACATATCCAGAGATATTGACTCACATACAAACCCATACACATCCAGAGGTATTGACCCACTGACATACCCATACACGTCCAGAGGTATTGACCCACTGACATACCCATACACGTCCAGAGGTATTGACCCACTGACATACCCATACATGTCCAGAGTTATTGACCCACTGACATACCCATACACGGCCAGAGGTATTCACCCACTGACATACCCATACACGTCCAGAGGTATTGACCCACTGACATACCCATACAAGTCCAGAGGTATTGACCCACTGACATACCCATACAAGTCCAGAGGTATTGACCCACTGACATACCCATACACGTCCAGAGGTATTGACCCACTGACATACCCATACAAGTCCAGAGGTATTGACCCACTGACATACCCATACAAGTCCAGAGGTATTGACCCACTGACATACCCATACACGTCCAGAGGTATTGACCCACTGACATACCCATACAAGTCCAGAGGTATTGACCCACTGACATACCCATACACGTCCAGAGGTATTGACCCACTGACATACCCATACACGTCCAGAAGTATTGACCCACTGACATACCCATACAAGTCCAGAGGTATTGACCCACTGACATACCCATACAAGTCCAGAGGTATTGACCCACTGACTTACCCATACACGTCCAGTGGTATTGCCCACCTATACACTCATACACATACATACATATACGGCAATATTGATCCACCTACTTACCCAGCCATTCACTTATATGGTATTTGCACTGGCAGTTGATAACCTATTAATTTAGATGAACTCTTGTAACAAAGGCTTTAACTATGTGTTGTCTGAGCTTATGTGCTAATCACACATCTCCAATCTAAAACACTATTAAACATTCATAGTTCTTGTGAGCCCCTTTGCAAATAATCATTATCAACTGTATGTTAAGTTTTCTTAATCTTTTTCTTCTTGAAGCCAATTTTGTGTTGTCAGTTTATAGTTCCAATATCGTATTATAGAAGATAAACAGAATCATCTTCAAATATATATTTATTGTTTCCCTTTTAATAAAGTTTTGAATTTGTATTTTCAGGCTTGGATTAGCCTTGAACTTCTCTGTTTTCTACTATGAAATTCTCAACTCTCCTGACCGAGCTTGTAGACTGGCTAAAGCTGCATTTGATGACGCCATTGCCGAGTTAGATACATTGTCGGAAGAGAGCTACAAGGATTCTACTCTGATCATGCAGCTGCTCAGGGACAATCTCACCCTGTGGACCTCCGATATGCAAGGCGACGGTCAGTATATTTTAACATGACAACCCAAGGAATGTCAATGCTAATACCCTCAAATGTCGCCATATTTTTAGTGATTTGTAAGATTTTTTTATTTTAATTCGTTATAAATTTATTAACAGCATTAGAAAGATAAAATTTACATAATTGTTATCAGAAAGAAATGCATTTAAAATATTGATAGTGGGGGAAAATTAATAAGATTAAGAGGTTTTATAAAAATAAAGTTATTTATAAATTATTTATTAAAAAATTTACAAAAAGTTTATTGGTCATTTATGTATATAAAATTACACTATTAGAAGAAAACTGATATATACAAGTTATTTTATGCTCAACAAAAAATATATATATATCATTATATTGTCCAATATTTACACAAAATTAGTTAAGAAGTAATACTAGTCTGAATGTGTAGTCTAGCAACGAATATGATCATCAGATCGTTAAAGTGTATCTCGAACGACAAGGACCACGTATAGCTTATAAATAACAATAAACACTAGTTAAATTATACACAAACACTAAAAGACGCATAAAAGCACAGCAACAAACATAAACAATGAATGGCGAACGCGATTGGCAGGTAGACAGACAGATACATATGAGACGAAGTAAGCAAACGAACTTAATAAGCCACTGGTTCACGGCACATCACTTCAAATTGAGGTAGTAACATTTTACGAACGAACCTTCCAAATCAACATTCCTTGGGTTAAGTTTATAAACTCAAACAATATTTTTTCTTGAGGAAAGTTGCAAAGATAATTACTTAAAGGGAGAGCAAACTTGTTTGATACTAAACACTTCTGTTGAGAGATTTTAAATGGCTAGTAATATGTTCAGTATTTTACAAATTAAAATACAGTCATTGTATGGTTAGAAAAAAATGTAAAATTAACAAAATACAATATTATTTGTTAGCCATATAAGTTAGTTAACCTTGAGTAGCTATTAGATAACTTGAAAAGAAAACATGAGAACATTCAATGCCTGTATTGAGTTAAGTAATCATAGTGCTGCCGGTTTATCGACTATCTTGCAATTGGCTGTTAATATGCTCTGTTATTATACACTTTTATAAAGATGAACAATGCTAACTAAGCAAATTATGTCATTTGATTTTTATGTGTTGGGCTGGATCAAAGAATCTCCTTTAAATTGATAAGGTTTGTACAATTTTACTCCTAGAAAGTGTATCAGGTGAAAAATAAATAGTGGTTTGAACAACTTTTGATTTCATATTTTCAAATTATAAATAAGTCATTAATTAATTTTATCTAGGTTTTCGGCACCACTATGGAAAGTAGGAATTGCAACGAAAAACAATCAGTAAAGCTTGACTTTTGCTGTAACAATCGATAAAATATAAGTTTATTCTTATTTCTGCCAATTATTCTTGCATGTATAACCGAAAATCAAATCTGCATATTATCTTTACAATAACCATATAAGTAAATGTAATTCTTTTTTATTATGGTGACAACATACAAATTGCGCAACAACAGATATAGGCCTACATCATAAACATTTAAACTTTTATTTTCAAGTTATGAATATAATGAATTATTTACTATATAAATAATGATGATGATGATGATGATAATAATAATAATGATTTATTCCTTCAAATTCTTAAAAAATAAACAATAAACACTTTACAAACTCAGGAATAAAACTGGCCACAGTTTTCAGTAATGGTGGCCAGTGACAAAATTAACTAAAATAATTAAGAAACAAATTAACTCTTTTGAGTCTAACTATAGTTGTTCCTATTTCTGTGGCGCCTACCAGTATAATAGACATGTCTAAAACATAAGTGTTGCTAAAAAAAAAAAACTAAAAAGGTAAATATAAATCTAAAACATAGCCAAAATCCATAGCATGTCAATTGCATCTTTTTGAAAAATTTAAAAACAAAAAATACATTCCTTTAACCCTCCGATGGTTCACTATTTTACCTCTGGTGGTTCAGCCTATTTTTGCCAATTTTAAGCCTTATTTTTAAAAATCTGTACAAATTTTATTTTTTATCTAAATATGGTTTATTATACATCATTTTGTTCATAAAACTATGGAGTATTATTATATGTATTTCAAAATGACTTACCAAGTAGTTTGGGATTTTCTTTAACGGAGAGAAGAAGAAGAAGAAGAAAATCCACAGTTTTTCACACTTTACACACACACAAAATTTTCACTATGTACAATACAAACATTCTAAGATAGCCTTTTTGTGCAGAATTTATAACTGAATAAGAAAATATAAACTTGTAAGGACTTCATTACTAAAACAAATAAGTTATGTACAAAAAACTATATACAGGCGCAATGGTGAAAACCGCTCAGTCTGACTCACTCCCGCTGATGGGAGCTCTTCTTTTCCTGTTACCCCTAGATGGTCGCCAGAAGTGTTGTAATTTGTGGAAGCACTCCCTGTGGATTCCACAGTTGCACCCTGGACCCTGGACACCAGTAGCTAGATCTGCCCCTTTTTTTTAGTGGCTTGCAAATTTCGCATTTCCTTTCTTGCCTGTTCGGTAGCCTTTCAAGTTTGTGGTTTCCATCTCCAGCTGGACCAGGACCATGTGCAGGGGCTTCTTCAGTTGGTGCTAAAGACTCTACTATAGAAATAATAAAATCTCTGCGTGAAATGGGTTTGTCTGTATTCAGTTTATAGAGTACATAGGCGTTGAAGAGCGCTATGTCTATTATATTGAAGAATATCTTCTTCCAGTATTTTGATGTGTGGCGGTTGCATGAATTATGATAGACCTGTTTGTCACTTACATCAACGCCACCCATAAACTGGTTGTACTTGTGAATTACAATTGGCTTCAAGCCAACAACATTGGTTTTTTTGCTTTGGACAATCCTGTCTTCAGCATGGGTTGCCGTAGAAATAAGAAAAACTGGTTTTCTGGTTATGGCCTGTCTAAAATTTACAATTAAAACATTCCCTTGTCTGAAGTAAAGGCTTTCTCTTGGTGGTAACTTGGCCTTCATTACAGTTTCTGGTAAAAATTTAGATCTCCTGTTTATTGTTCCAGTTAGGTAGGTTTTCTGGCAAAAAGTTTATTGGCGAGTGGTACTTTAGTGTAAAAGTTATCTGTAAACAGATGGTGACCTTTGTCTAACAATGAGCCCTTCTCCATTACTTCAAAAATAACTTTTTCAGTAAAAGAAGGTGTGTTTACCCCAGGAGTTGCCAAGTAATCTTTTCCACTATAAAGTTCTATGTGATGAACATAATTTGTAACACTGTCGCAACACTCGAATTTTTTAATTCCATATTGCTTATGTTTTTTATTAGGCATATACATTATGAATGGGCAACGATTTTTCATGCCTATCAGGCTCTCGTCTATACAGACATTTTGCCAAGGATGAAAAAATTGTTTGAAAACATGGTTGAAGTGATCCAGAAAATACCTAACCTTGATCCAAGGATCATAACCAGGCTGATCCTTACGCACTCCTTCCCTAGATGTAAGATGAAAATTGTATAAAATAATTTCAAAGCGGTTCACAGTCATAGTTTGGGAGAAAAAAGCATTGTGTTGTGATCGCCTAGTATCCCAAAAAGACCTTCTAGGCTTATTACCTTCCCCATTGAGCCCCATGTTTATCAAAATGCTAAAAAACTTTCATTTCATTGATTGACACATCGACCCATTTTTTTATTCTGCTAAACCTTTTCAATGAGCCAGAATCTCTTTTGTTGGTAAAAATCTTTTGTGCATACATGTTTGTTTCATTGACAATTGTGGCCCAAAAATTAGCATTGAAAAATAGCAAAACATTTTATTGAAGGCTAGGGGTGGGCTGTTCCTAGGAGGCATATCCCTAGGCCCAGGATATCTTACTCTAAAGTTAGGGCCTATGTCGATTTCTGTCTCAGGTGGATAGACTCTGACCCAGGGATTATTGGGTGGAATAATATTTGGTGGTGTATTAGGCCTTGAAGAATCATCATCATTACTTACGTTTTCATTGTCAGAAGTTTCAAGTTCACCAAAGTCGGGAACAAATTCCTCCCCACTTCCAGGCGAATAGTCAAGGAGCTCATAGTCCAATGGGACGTCATCTGCATCAATATCACTGTCACTAGATTCACCAGAATCATTGAACAACTCCCTATCAATCTCACTCGTATGTAATTCAGACATTTTCACGTAAAAACCACTAAAAACGAAACATTATTACGACCAAAACAACGAAGATGCGACACAGTAGTAAACAACAATAGCGCGCTGACAGTTGGAACTGTCAAGTATGGAATTGTATTTTTTTTTTTAGTCTAGGCCAACGCCATCCAAATAAAACTTTCACCAGACTAAACAGTAGAACCAGCTGTTTCAAATGACATATGGTATAGGATGTTTAGTGAAGGATGAACACCCCAAAGAAACAAAATAGTGAAGGTCGATTTTTCGACTCTAAACCATGGCAGATACGTTGTAAAGGTCGATCGTTCGACATTAAACCATCGGAGGGTTAACTTACGTAATATAATATAATATATATATATATATAAAACCCACATAATATACAAAGAGAAAGAGTTGCTTTGATGTTGGAATAAGCCAGAGCTATTTTGCCCTTTTTGTTTAAGATTTAACTGTGCGAAGATAAAAGAATAAATAAAAAACAAAATGAGGAGATGATATGATATAAAAAAAATAGATAGTATACAAGATTTAAAAAATAAATATAAATTTTTAAAATGTAGAATTATCAAAGTGTATCATTTAAAAAATCTATAGTAATTCTAAATTTTAATTCCAATCGGTAATTTATTAAACAATTTAGGACCAGTGTAGTGGAAAGATTGCTTGAAAGTAGTTTAATTAACTTTAGGCAACTTAAATACTCTGATAATTACTCATTCTGCTGTATAGAAATTCACTGGTACCTGTATTTCCACTTCTAACGTAAAACAGTTTCAATACTTTGT